>CM065485.1:7022230-7496871 GCA_032873175.1 Leptopilina drosophilae | reverse complement strand
AACTAAACTTTTATTTAACTCAAATAATATTTTTTATTTGAATTAATATATTTCGTTTAAATATACATTTTTATTTGAATGAAAAATATTCTATATTTTCTTTAAATATATTTTATATTTATAACAATGTAATGATCGTCGATAATTTACGCGCGTAAAAATGCGTGGAAAACGATTCGACCGCGAAATTGTCGAATTCGCACGTCGTAGAGAAACGACGACCTCGAACGTGCGCGCGAAGCAACGAGAAGAGTGTAGGCGCCGCGCAGCCATCAAGGTCTCTCCCGCCGCGACGCAGAGACGGGTCGCCGAGCGCCCCTCCACCACGCGACCGACCAATCACGCGCTACTCGTAGGCGTGGCGCGTGTATAAAAGAAGCGGTCGCGAATCGAACATTCGCACTTCGCCAGAGCGGTTTTACCCTCTCGCAAGATGCCTGACACCGACGACTTGGCGAGCGGTTTGACCCTCGTAAGAATTTCGCCACCGAGGTTTGACCCGGGTAGGAATCTTACTCCGAGACGGCGAGGAGTTTTATTCTACGACGAAGACGAAGAAGGCCGCAGCAAAATAATCAGCCCTTTTCAGGGCTACGCTATTATAACGTAAAGAATTTGTACCATCAACAGCGAGGGATTCAATGACAGCAACGATGGGAGAGTTTTACTCTCTCATTATAAATACACACGCCCGTTTCCGTCGGTAAAATCGTCGCCGTGCTCGCGAAGAAACATTTCGCCGCTTTTTTTGTATTATTTCCGTGAACCGTTTACCGTCGTATTTAGTATTTTCGCCCGTATTATTATTATTTTATATATTATCGTATTTTTCGCATGTAATATTAATTTTGTTTATTAAATCATATTTTCGTTTACGTTGAATTTGTAGTGTTTGTAAACTTTCATTTTTATAACGAACCCTGATCCGACGAGCTAATCCGCAACTTTAAATTTTCCTTACATTCATTACAACAAGTAAAAACATTTTTCATTTTAATAAATCCTGTAAGCATTCTGAAATATTAAATTTCACTTATAACCTTCAAATAAATTTAACAAACACAATCACTAATGAAGCTTTTAATATTTATTAAAATACATGTTTATGTTAATAAGAATAAAAAATAAACTCAGAAAAAAAAATAAAAAATTAAATAAACTCAGATCTTCTCAGTCATTTTACTTTATTTTTCAACTTCATATGTAAAAGTCCACTGTCACATTTTTCTCACAAAATCTCAAATAAGACACTGAAATGTAAATGAAATCACATTCAAGTCTGTTACTTTGTACTAATTTAAATTTTCACTTAAAAAGAAAAATTCTGTACTTAAATTAATTAAATTTGTTAACTATTCTTAATGAATAAATTTCTTATACTTATACGCGTTAAACTGTTGAAAGCAAAACATCTTATTATTTTACTACGGTAATGCAATTTGCCCAGGCGTCTACTTATAAGTCAAACAAACATTTATTTGAATCAAATATATTTTTTATTTGCTACAAATATACTGTTTCCTAAATTGCAAATATATTTCATTATTTCAGATTACTAAGTGCATTTATTTGAAATAAAGATTAGTTTATTTATTTTGAATAAAATATTTATTTGCAACAAATAAATTTTTTTCAAATATACACTTTTAGTTAAAATAAATAACTTTTTTCTCTGGGTGTAACAGACTCTGTTCAAAAATCAGTTAATATATATAATAATATAATATATAAATATAGTATAATAATATATTAATAAATTTAAAAAATACTAAATATTTTTTAAAATCATTTTTTGTATTAAATATAGAATGAAATAATTTTCATATTTGATTCAAATAATTATTTATTAGATTGAAATATTACATTTTTTTGATTTAAAGAATTTCAATAATTGATTAAATAATTATTTATTAGCTCGAAATATTTCATTTATTTGATTTGAATAATTTCAATATTTGATTCAAATAAATAGTTATTTGAAGCGATAAAATAAAATATTCAAGTCAAATAAATGTATGTATTTGGTTCAAATACACATTTATTGGATTGTAACCATTTAAATGATTTACTTGGATCAAATAATTTTTATTTGATTCAAATAAATTTTTTTTCCAGTGTACCGTTGCAGTTTTTCCCCACACTTTAGTAGTCAATTTACTAAAAACACATAGTGTGTTTAAGGAAAACTAGTATACAAAGTTTCTCCGTGTGTATTTTCAGATCTAAAAAATTTTAATTTCTCATCAGAAAAGTAGTATTTTCAGATCTGAAAATTATTATTTTCAAATCTGAAAATTTGTATTTTTAAGAAAATTTTTATTTTTATTTAATGTTATTTATCTCGGGAAATATTAAAGATACGAAAAAAAGAATAAGAGACTAAATTTGTGTAAAATTAAAAATGCTTTCGAATTGCAGTATTTTCAATTATGTAGGATTATTAGTTTTTGAATAATTAAAAAAAATAAGATTAAAAAATTAATTTTCTCGAAAACGGTCCCACAGAATTTTTTTATTTTTTGTAGGACACTTTATTTTAATTATATCTGTCGATTTAACAATGTTATATTAAAAAGTGTTCACACACCTACTGCACTCTATTCATACCCCAGTAGCACAAAATGTTCCAGCCAAATTGACAACATTGTGACAAACATGGGTAATGTCTGCAATGTTCTTAATATTGCTGTAATATAACGTGCTGTTGGGGTATACTTTTAATAAGTGAATTTTTCACTTACTTTGTGTCAAATTTCACTTATTCATTGAATTTTTACATGATCAGATTTAGAGAGTGAACATCTGCACAGAAATTTTTGTTTATTTTAAAAAAGTTGAAAAAAACTTGTTTGTTAAGGTTTTAAATTAAAATGGTAAATCTAGCTCAACTATCTAAAAAAAATAAATTTGATTCAAATAACCGATTATTTGACTATTATCAAATAAATATTTACTTGAATCAAATAATTTTTATTTTTATTAAAATAAATATTTATTTGATAGTAGTGAAATAATCGGTTATTTGAATCAAATAAATTTTTTTTTCAGTGTAATTTTTAATAGCAGTAACAACTTTTTTCATTTGTTTTTGATTGATCAGAATGACACTACTTGCGTATTTTTGTTATGAATAATAATCAGTATAATTCCAAGTAGAAGGAATCGTAAATATCAAAAGTCAATGATTAACAATTCTGCGCGGCTATAATAGTCGTCCCACAGTTTCTCAAGAGTAAGTTTGTTTAATCCGCAAGGTCATCCTCATTTTCTTTAGACAAGGTCCTCCTCCACATAAAAAAGGTAAACATTTTCTTTTGTTAATTAAAAAGTTGTTTTTTTAAATTTAGTCTAGTAGAGATGAGTCTTTTTTAAAATTTATCAATTGTAAACTGAAACTATTGATGCACCCAGAGAAAATGATTATTTAAACCAAATATATTTTATTTGACTTAAATAAACGTATATTTGTCTCAGAACTAACTAGACTTTTTATTTGTTTTAAATAAAATTTATATTTGAAATAAATAAAACATAATATGTTTTATTATATAAAACACATATTTTTTATGTTTTATTCAAATATATTATATTTGAATTAAACAAAATTTTATTTAAACTAAATAAAATCTATTTAAAACAAATAAAAAGTCTAGTTGGTTCTGAGACAAATATACCATTTCTCTGGGTGTGAATTTCCTTTTTACATTTATGATTTTGAAATGATGAATTTTAAAAAAGAGTATATATTTATCACTTGTAATTATTTTTGAGAGATGAGAGTGGGATAAACCGGATACCCAAACGTTTCTTTGTGCTGGTTCTCGCGCGCGCGCGCGCAAGTGTCTGTGATCTTTTATATATAAATTTTGAATGATTATATTTTTTTACATTCCTTCTTTCCTCAGTTTTGTCTCTCTCTCTCTCTCTCTAAATATATATATATTGTAATTCAGTTGATGGTAAAAGCATAAGCGAGATTTTTATTCAACAAATTTTTCAATTTTCCTATAAAGATTAAAAAAAAGAAGTTTTGCAGTAAACTTGCATGAATTCTTTCCATCAAAAAATGCAATTCATGTCCTGTTTATTGGCTGCTTTATTAATACGACACGCAGTGTATATATATATTGTATAGTTTTCTACTAGTAAAAAATACTTTATTTATGTCTCTGCTTCTTATACCGCGTGTGCAATGCAAAATGAATTGGTAAATATATACATATGTATAAATAAAAAAATTAATTTATTACAGAAAACTCATCGTCATCATGAAGGGTGTTTTGAAATTTTACATTATATTTCTGATATGGGCTGTTGAAGTGAATTCAGATACTTTTGAGGTTTTGACTGTTCCCTACGAACAATTATTCCCAAAGGGTTCACAAGCAAGTGGCGGCGGCGGCGGCACAAGACATCGATATAATTTGCCAAACTTTAATCAGTATTATCCAAAATATCCTCATCAACGTCCGACGTATACATCAAATACGGATTGGGTGTGTCGTAATCCTTCAACTGGTGATATGGTAATTTATATTCATTTAATTTAATTATTATAAAAAATTCTATTATAAATGAAATCTAATTGCTTACCCAGCGGGCACAAAGACAAAAAACGTTCTTTGAACGTCTGTAGAACGTTTAATGTCTGCCAATTTAAGTTTTAAGAACGTCCGAACGTTTCAAAAATGTTTCGGAACGTTCGGACATTCTTAGAACGTATATTGGCAGACATTAAACGTTCTACAGACGTTTAAAGAACGTTTTTTGTCTTTGTGCCCGCTGGGTATATATTATATTTCTATAATGAGAAAAATGGATATTAAACGTTATTATGTTTAATATAATATAATTTAATGTTTCAGTTAATCATTAGTAGTGATAATTTTCGCTTCGAAAATAATAATTTAAGGCCTACGCCACCTACTGCTGCTCCTGTGACAACAGTGAAATATCCTACTAACCCATTTCTTCCTATTACGCCATCATCAAATCAGCAGTCACCACTAAATTGCAATTCTTATCCGAAGCATCCAATGTGTGGAGAGGTTGGCATAATTGAAACGACAACAACTTTTCAAACACCAGGTAATTCATTTTATATTAATAATTTAGAATTTATGACACAATAAGTGATGAGAAAAATATCAATAGTTTTTTATATTAAAGATTTTTCAACTATTATTAAGGGGGCCTGATAAAATTATATGTATATATATAATAATGGTGCTATCACTCGCGGTCGATAAAATTAATAATAAGATGATCACAAAATCAATCACTCCGAGTCAGGATTCAACCAAGTGGGCACAAAGACAAAAAACGTTCTTTAAACGTCTGTAGAACGTTTAATGTCTGACAGTTTACGTTCTAAGAACGTCCGAACGTTCCAAAAATGTTTCGGAACTTTCGGACATTCTTAGAACGTAAATTGGCAGACATTAAACGTTCTACAGACGTTCAAAGAACGTTTTTTGTCTTTGTGCCCGCTGGGTAAATAGCATGGCCATCTTACACCGACAAAACAGCCGCATCTCAGCCGCGATAATTCACGTCAAAAGTAAACATTAATGATTAAATAAATAAAATATTTTGGTCTTTGATTCTTAGGTTATATCAAATTTTCAAATTTTATACTTTTCAAAAAATCTTGAATTTTAGACATAGGTTAAAAAATAAGAATGTAACAATGAGAAACGTCAATTTCTTTAATTTTTTTAGAACCACCCGTAAAAATGAAGAAGGTTTGCAATTATTTTTTATTCTTTTTCAACAATTTTTTGTTTATGTTTACTTTCTGTCACGAAATGATGCATATGGCCATCTCCCCTGGACTTATCCTAATAATATTTTTCTCTTTTGTTTGTAAAAATTATAATAAGCAACAAGATTCATATTGATTTGAAAAACTTTAATTTCAATGTGTTTACTAAATCGTTAATATTGAATTCTCAGAGAATAATATTTCATATTATGAAGAAGAAGTAAATGACACAAGATTATTTTGAGAATTAATGTTTTTACTCTTTTCCATTTTAAAAATTTCTCAACATTTTGAATCGATTTAAGAAAATTGTCTTCTCATCCTCTCAACAATAATTATACAATAAGAGAAAAAGGAATGATGAAATAACTACCTTTATAGTAATAGTTGAAAACCTTAATTGTGCAATGCTGCTAATATTATAGCACCAACAATAATATACGCGCTGATTTGCTATATATAATAATCGAACAAATACCATTATTATGCACAGAAAAAAAATTTTTTGTGAAAGCCACAAGATTTTTTTTTGGAGAATATATGCGAATAGGTCAAGTTGTGTTTTAGACAGACGAATTTAGTGCTTCTAAAAAGCTAACCAATCTGTATTATCTCTAATAATACCACCAAGAAAATCAAGTGTGACAAACACTTGATTTTTTTGGTGTTATTACAGATTGGTTTGTATATAAAAAAGCTACTGGTTTGTGTATTTCCTAAACTCAGCTGTTTATGGATACTACACTCAGATGCATTAATGCTGTCCTTCCGGTTTAAAGAAATTTTGAAAAGTCGTGTCATTTCTATCAAATATTCTTAGTTGGTGACATACGAATGTGTTCTCATATGTCATGAACTGAAAACATTTTCTCAGAAATCATACGACTTTGCAAAATACCATCAAACCGGAAGGACAGCATTAATGCATCTGAGAGAACAACCACCGTTCATAGATTGCGCAGGAAATCCTGTGGATTATACTAGAAATTTTTTTGCATGCGAATTTGGATTAAAAAAATTTTAAAGATTACGCGCTCGCGCGCGGTTACAGAATATTGCTATATACATATATTTATTTACTTGAACTTATATACTCGTGCGTCAACTATAAAACACAACTGTCACACAGTGAAGGATTGCGTGTTTATCCAGAAACGTTAGTTATTATTTGTTAACCAAGTACTTTTTTATTACAGCCCCAATCACTCGGCGTTTAAAGATATTTTTCTCCGTGCAAAGGGATTACAAATTATTAATTATTTTGTACACTTGAAATAATTTCGAGTTATTGTTTCATATATAATATCATAAAAAAGTTTTAATATACATTCTGATGATATTTTATTTTATACCCGTAGAGGAAAAAGTAAACACCAGTGGAGAAGGACTAATCGATGTGAAATAAAGCGCAGTGACCAAGATGCAAAAATTTATAGATGCTGAATTTGCATTTTCATGAAATATTATATGATAAATCTACAAAATTCCTCATTTTACGAATAGGTTCTTAATATATAATGAGAACCACCCATTATATAGAATCCGCGCGTTTAAAACGTTTAAAAGAATACAATTTTTTTCCCAATAACAATAATGGGTCTCGAATCAAATCTAAAGGCCGTTTTTAATTCCAATTTATATTTCGAATCAATGTACGATTCAATAAAATGATGTTATTATATCATAAGACGCGTGCTATATTTCTTCTTAATTTATTATTATTAATTAATTTATTATGTAAATAAATTATTAAATTAAAACATGAAATGTATTTGAATGTTTATAATTTGTAAATCTCTAAAATGCAAAACATTTGGTAAACTGGATTGAAAACAATAGTAAAATTGATAGGAAGAACGTTTGTTAAAATAAATTCGGAAAAATGTACGGCAATTCATATATACTTTATACTCAAGTTCTTAACATTATAAGTATATATATATATATATATATATATATATATATATATATATATATATATATATATATATATATATGACTACATTTTGATTTATGAACATATACAAAGATTACTGTCGAATTATTATACAAATCTTTTGAAAAAACTATTTATTGTCATCGGTTTTGTTTTCTTTTAAAGCGTTACTGTTACTTGATAATGTACAAAAGATTTTAATAAATTTTATCTATTCGTATTTCTAAAAAAAATTCACAAAACGCAGTCTTCTTTTTCACGCCGAAAAACAATATAAATTATGATTACAATGTTCTTAAAATTATGCGCGAGTTATGCATATATTTTTTTAAATAGAAATTTGTTTATTACTAGCTCACAATTTCTACGTAATTTTGAAATAAATTAATTAAGAGCGTATATAACAAAGTTACGCATTTAAAGCATGTAAAAGCATGTTTTTACAAAAATTTAAGCTGTGCAAATTGGATAAATCTTTATTTTCTCTTTTCCATGATATTTTCATCTTGTATACATAGATTAAAATTATTCATAAATAGTAGCTTATGTTATTAAGATCACAATTATTTTTTTTTCAGACACAACACCAAATTACAATGGTGAGGGGAAAATCGACATAAGAATTAGACAAGGAGATGAGATAAATAAACCTGATGTGGGAGACCAACTAATTTTTTCAGATTAAGATTTATAAAACAATTAATTGCGCGATGATATATCTGCGCGCGAAAACAAAACTTTTTCACAGGATAATTTTTGAATAAATATTAAATAGTGAATAAAGTAATTTGGATATTTTTAACTCTATGGGGATTATTATAATATTCGCTCTGCCCATGCAGAAAAGATGAACAAATATAAATGGCAAAAAGTTTAATATACATCTGTAAAAGTAAAATATTCTTAAATTCTATAGAAATTAAAGGTGTGTACCTATATATTATATAAGTTTGTTGCTTATTTGTCTATATTACACAAATGTTTAAATATATATTATAGAAAGCAAAAATAAATTTGTGATAATTTAAAGTAACTTTTTACAAGTTTTTAAGGTTTTTGTTTTATTACTTGTTTAAAATTAGTTACAAAATGATGAGAAATATTTTATTTTTTTATTCTAAAAATTCCACAAATAAAAGCACGACTGAAATTTTTGAAAAATGATTGTAGTTTTGTCTGTTTATGCTCTTTAGGAGCATAATGAAGCAATAAAAATGTTCTCTAGTTCAAAAAAAATGTTGTGTGAAATTGACTTGTAATAAAATTGAATATATTCTTTTTTGTTAATTTAAATATATAGAGTTCAAAATTACAGGTTATTGACTTACTTACTCGCACAGGTTCGCAACCCGATTTGCAATTAAAATTTAGTGGGTTTCTTTATATATATATAATAGCTAGTTCGTGAACAAAGGAATTTTAATTTGTACCAAAATTTAACCCTTTAAGGAGTTATGAGCAAAAAAGCTTAGGTGGGTAATTCTGCTGCACGCGCCTTTCCTCTATATAAAAAGTATCGCACGCATATATCATAATGTTGAATAATTTTATTTTAAAAATAACAGAAATTTATACTGAAAAGAAAATTACAAGTTTTATTGATAAAAAATATTATACAAACTTATTTGGCGGCAATAGAAATAAAACAATTCAATGAAAGCAATAGATGTATAAACTATAAATTAGGTATCTAAGAAAGCACTTTCTTTGACTTTGTAATCTTCTTCCTCACAATCAAAACTTTCATTTCCATCATCATCATCATCATCATCATCATCCTCACCTTCACGTCTTTCAGTTTCCAATGTTTCTACTTGCAATTTAATTACTTCTTCATGGTTTTCAAAAGTTGCAACTGAAACATTTTTCTTTAAAAGTTTCCTGTGTCTCTGTTTAGTATGTCTTAAAACTTCCAACATATGATGTTTAAAAATTTCCTTATTCGTAGGACCATCGAAATTTTCACACCTTTTGGAAGCTTCTGAAAAAGTAATTAAAATGACAATCAAGTCTTTGTATGATTTGAAATAAATAGTGTTTTAACCAGTTAAGAGCAGTTTTAATTCACAGAAAAAATAATTATGAATAATATATATAATTATATAATTATGAAAATCACTCTTTTTTGTGGTCAAAACGGTATGTAACCCCTTAAAATAAAGTTAAATTTCTGTAACTAGTAGAAAATACTTTGATAATAGTTCGTATATGTACTTACGATATAAAACATTTGCAATTCTAGTATCGCCAAATTTTAAGGTATTATCACCTCCATTCCACGTAAAAGAGCATACTAAATTGTCAGTTAAAAGTCTCCTTAAGGAATTGGACAGAAAATTTCTTAAAGTTGCACCACCCATATTTACCAAGTGATTGTACTGTAAAAAATAGTTTTAAAATATTGAAAACTATTTTTTTTCTTATGCTATACAGGCGCAGAGTACAACATTAATAATTGTATTGTCTATACTTACCACCTTTGTTCGACTTTCTTTACCAATTTCTGATTCAAACTCCTGAAATCTTTCCACTGTTTCGATAGGAAAACCTCGTAATGGTGTTAATAAACTTTCTGAAAGTCTTGTCTCTGTAGCATTATTATTTTTTGATAATTCTTTTAAAATTATCCCTTGTTGTCTCAAGATCATTTTATTTTGCTCTCGTAAAACACTAAAAATTGAAAATTTTTTAATTAATTAATTAAATGAATTTACATTTTTGTGAAATTGTAATAAATGTAATACTCACTCCAAGATATCCAATACTCTACTTTTAAAAGATTCATCGTTTATTTTTTCTGACGATCTTTGGAACAATTCTAGATCCACAAAATCAAACATTTCAGCATGTTCACGTGGTGTTGCTGCTGCTTCTGGACTAAAAGGGCGAGTAGTAGCATTTTTCATCAAGTTTTGTTTCTCCATTAGTGCTGCAGAGTTGAATGTGTTGTCAGTGCTTTTCATTGGTATATTTCTACTAATCGAAAAAATTGATTACAACCCCCTATTAATAATTATGCGGATGATAAAGATTATGGCCGTCAAATCTTCGTCATCGTATTTTACGAAATAATGATCGGAAAAGAAAATTAAGTAATTTTATTATTAAGAATTGAGCCGTCAAACTTACAAAGGATCCTTTGGAATTAGAAATTGAGGGTTGGATGCAGAGTCAATTAACGATTGCGACGTACTGGTGGTGGTGGATCTAGGTATATTCAAAGTTTTTAACTGATCCTTTTGAAATAATTTATCATCTGGTGCTAATGATAGTTTTGGCTTTTTTACTAAAGGAGCTACTTCATCAGAAGATATTTTTTGTGGAAGTTTTATCTGCCTACCACTGCGAGAAATTTTAATAGGCAGCTTATAAGTATTTTCCTCGATGAAACTTTTTGCAACTTTTCCCATTATGACACTAACCTACAAATAAATTCACAACTTTATAATTACTTTTTTATAATACAACCACAAATTATTCGTTATAGACATAACAGTATTTTTATTGCAATTATTATTCTTCAATGTCCAAAAAATTAATTACCAAGTTTTTAAAAGTAAAATTTTAGTTTAAAAATTTTTTTATGAATAGTAATTTATTAAAATATCTCCAATAAAGAATTTTTCGTTCATTTGAATGTTCAAAACTTGAGAATCATCTGAATTCTAACATTGAGTCTAAATTTCATGATTACACTTCGTAATATATAGTTTAAAGAAGAGAAATTTTTTATTTTTTATGTATTAGAGAAAAAGGTAGAAAATATGGTGACATAATTAACCAAATCGTAAAAAGAGCTGTGAAAAATGTAACGAAATTGAAAAAAAATTGGACAAGTGTGAGTTGCACTCGCGCGCTCTCTGAAATGGTGGATTCCGCATATACTCTGAAATGAAAATCATTGTGTAAACCGAAACATACGAGAAATATTAAAGATTATAGTGTGAACAATAAACAGAGCAACACATTTTGAAAATTTGACTATTGTGCAATTAATGTAGCATTTAGAAAAATAGTAGGTAACTGTGCACCGCATTGGGTGAATAAATTATTAATCGCCTCAAGTTTCCTATTTTCATTTTAAAGTCTTATTGCGCTCGTTTTTAGACAATTTTCAAGACTATATATATATATATATATATATATATATATATATATATATATATATATATATATATATATATATAGACAATTTTCAAGACTATATATATATATATATATATATATATATATATATATATATATATAGACAATTTTCAAGACTATATATATATATATATATATATATATAGAGGAGAAAAAAATTTGCTAATACTGCTGCAACATTTAAAGTTATTTGATTATTTAACAAAAAAACGAGTAATAATTTTTCTCAAAGTTTCTTTGACTGCGATTGATCTTGTAATTGTATAAGAAATTTGTGCTCAAGTTGGCACAAGTTTTCAGAATGTTTAGAGCTATTGAGAAAACAATATATTTGAATCAAACATAATTATCTTTGTTATATACAGTCAACCAAAAATTATGTTTAATTTAAACATACACTGAAAAAAAAATTTATTTGATTCAAATAACCGATTATTTGTCTATAATCAAATAAATATTTACTTGAATCAAATAATTTTTATTTGAATCAATTAATTAGTATTTGCTTCAAACACTGAAATATTTTATTCAAATACAATTTATTTGATTCAAATAAAAATTATTTGATTCAAGTAAATATTTATTTGATTATAGACAAATAATTGGTTATTTGAATCAAATAAATTTTTTTTCAGTGTAATAATTATGATTCAATACATAGTAAGTATGTAGTAAGTATGTAGTACATTATGTAGTAATTATGTTTGGTTTAAAATAGTATATTTCGTAACGAGTGCGAGCAGTTGCCAATTTTTGAATGAGTACTTTTTTGAAACAAACTGTAGTGCTCGTTCAAAAATTGGCAACTGCTAGCACAAGTTACGAACGATATTTTTCATAACAAGGTGCAAAAAAGTGCCCTTTTTTGCATCGCGTTATGAAAAATTTTTTTCTCAGTGCAATATTACCATATATTGAATGAAGTTTGCGCGCAGTAAGCATACGAAACTCGAGTAATTTCACAAGTTTTTATGTAAAAAAGGTTAACATAACTTATATAATATCATTTTCATCATATAAAACTCTACTTGGAAAATATTTATATATAAAATTTTTAAAGAAAAAATACAGTGTAGCATTGTAATAATAGCTAACCTAAAAATTTTTTGAAATTCATATATACTTTACACAATCACAACATATAGTATATGTATATACATAATAACATATATTTAACAATAAGTATAATATATCAATAATGATTTACTTAAAAAAATCAGAATTTAGGTTAAAGACGACAAACGCACACCTATATACCTTTTGTCCAAAATTGAATTAAAAGTGTTAAATCTCACATGTGATCGCAATGTGATTATTGTCAGCAGAAATGACAAAAGACTATACAAAACCTTCTTTCATTCTTTTGTCTTCACTAAATTAGTAAATACACTTTTTTTGTATAAATGTTGTAAAGAATACACACTGAAATTGTCATAAACACGATTTCTGATGCCAAGTAAATTACGCAAGCGTCATATTAGTAGCAGAAACCTGACTGCATCACTTTTGTGAAGGTCACATGCTGTTCATACCAGACTCAGTTTTCAGCTTGCGCACTGTAGCCAACTTTGTATTTATACACAGGAAGAGAGAGAGAGAGAGAGTACATACCGGATTTTTCTACAATAATCACTTTAATGCGGTGGATTGAAGAAAAAATTGAATATAATTATACTGTACATACAAATACACACGTAGCATTTTCAATTTTAGTAAAAGTAATTTAGTTAAGCGAAACACACATGAGCACACCGAAAAAAATAAAATCTCAAAGTGAGAAGAAAATTCCACTTAACAATTATTTTTACATTTTATTTTTAATATACGAATAGTCATTTACAAAAAGATGAATTTTCGTTTATATTTGAAAGTTTTTTAACTAAAAGATTAATTTTAACCTTTCTTCTTTGATTGAAATTATTCCTCTCAAATTGAAACAAATTTATACTAGAAATAAGATATTTAAGTTGTTTTTTGATTTTCTGAATGCAGCTTCAAACTGTTTTAAAAGTGACATTTAATGGAAAATATAAAAGAGGAAAATCCTCTCAATTAGAAATGAAAACTTTAGTGCCCATATAAAAGAGGAAAAAATCCTGCATAAGAAGAGGAATAGTCTAAAATTGAAATTATTTTTTTTCGGTGCAGCTGATATATGGCGTCTGATATAATTATTCTTTAAAAATTTTTTCTATTACAGGTAACTGCATATATTCTATCCTTTCGCGGTTTGCCCCCAAAACTTTTTGGAAAACATGTAGCACTTTTATCACAATATTACCTATATTAGTTATTGTGACATAATATATATATATATATATATATATATATATATATATATATATTATACTAAATACACACATATTTAAAATATATGCCGACTGATTCTTTTTAATTGGCTAAATTTCAATAAAAATTCATTTAATTCAAAAATATTATTATTATTACTTCTGACTGTCATTTTTTGAGGCGTACCTTATTATATTAATTCAACTTTATGAAACAAAAATTGAAGGAAAAATTTGATTTTTTTAATATTAAATCTTCCAACTGTTATACTATGTTGAGAGAGAATTTAAGAAAACGTTTCAGTAAATACTTATTGATCACTTTTCCTTACGCAGGCGTTATTTCATTCTTCTTATTATACTTTTAAACGTTGACTAAACATATTTATTAATAAAGTAAATTTAAAAAATTTCTAGCACTCTGATTTTGTATTCCTTTTAAAATTTAGTGTCCAATAATATCAAACTCTGAAATCGACTTATCGCTGCATTCACCCGCATCATTTATAAGCAAAAAGTAAGTGTTTCAATTTAAAATGTTGAAATTTAAGAATATTTCACGTTTTGATAACAGAAACAAGGAAATTTTTTTTTGTTCTGAAAACATTTCTAAAAAGTTACTTAAAACTTTTTATTTTTAAAAAATTTATATTTGTCTAATAAGACATTTGTGGTTATATATTTATATAATAGTGCGTATAATATTACAGCAATATAGACAACACTATGCCTTAATCACTGCAAAAATAAGTATCTTATTTGATATCTTAACATAAGATGTAAGATGGAAAAATGATATCTTACATCTTAAAATAAGATGTTTTCGAAAGTATCTTACAGATTTTTAAGATGGTTTATACGTCTTAGATATTTTTTCTATCCTAAAAAAGTAAGATACTTCTGTAAGTTTTTTAAAGTATCTTAAATTAAGATGTTTCTGTCTCAATAAGATGTTTAACGATAAGTTACTTGTGAATTGTAAGATGCATAAAATATCTTACATATAAGCCCGAAGTTAACCACAAAACTTTATCCCCAAAAAATATGTTGGAAAATGTGTACGAAGATACTTTAAACATCTTAAATTAAGATATTTTAAATGACTAAAAAGTGACTACAATAACATCTTAGAAATGACTACTAAAACATCTTAATTAAGATACTTCTTTTTGCAGTGTATTAATTCTTTTAAATTACTGTTGAAAGTATAAAACAAAATTTACTTTAAGGAAGAGATAAAAATCCAAAATGATCAGCTAAAGTTGTTTAATATATAATAATTACCTATATATTCCCTTCTTAAAATGATCAGCTAAAGTTTTTTAATATATAATAATTATATATTCCCTTCCCATATCCAAAGTCTTGTCTGCGCGTATCCGCCACTGCGATTTAATATTGTCTATATGAATAATAAAACGTATAAATAAAAATAATTCCCATCATTTATTTTTTCCTTTCAGATGAAAAATTTTATCCGCAAATGGTTTATTGTATTATGTTTGTTGCATTTACCTACTACCATGCTATATAATGTTGCTACTGTCAAATTGGCAAGTATATTTTTTTATTATTAACATGTAATAATTCGCCGTTGCGAGTATATTTAAGCGAATGGGAAAAAATTTCGCCTAGGGAATATAATAATAACAGTATTATTTATAACTATTAACATTATTTATTCATTTACATTATTATTTTATTTTATTATACTCACTTGTAGCAATCATTCATGTTGACAAGGTATAATTATTTCTGTTACAAGAAACAATGGAATTTTGTAAATGAACATAATTAAATAATAATAATAATTAGCTTTATTTTATGGTCATTGAAACAGTCTTGGTTTACATTAGCTTTTTTAAATTTTTATTCCACACAATGGTAATATATATTTACATAATAATATTACACATATTCGGGCGACACAAATTTGTCTAGGCCTGTGCGGTAAACCAGTATACCGGTTTTTTTCGGTATTACTGGAAACCGGTTTCCGGTTATCAATTCCCGGTTTAACAAACATGTTTTCATTTTTTAGAGTATTCTGTCATTTTTGGAAAACAAATTTTTGAAAGAATCAATTAGACAAAAACGACCGTTTTGTAATGCTTTTACTGGTAAGTATGTACATTTAAAAACTCTTCATTTTCTTATGTTATTATCTTATATTATCCAAACGGGTTGTTTATAATATACTGGTAATTCAAATTTTATACTTGAAATCTTTTTTACATAAAAAAAGATAGAACTTGTATATATATATATATATATATATATATATGTATTTATTCGCGTTCCTTAAATACCCTGCGCGCGTTATTTATATACCCAAAAAAAGAAAATCTTATAATTATTGCTGGAAGCGTAAACCTTATTACGCACTCTTGCAACATAATATTGTGTTTAAAAAAAAATATATAAAATTTTATTCAATTTAGTTTATAATTTTTTGCTCAAAATTGTTAAATTAATTTTGCAGGCTGCGGAAGAAAGAGAATTACGATTCCCACTTACAATATTCATGTAATAAATAATGATGGCGTCTTATTCAACACAATGCTATTACTTCTTTTGGGGAGAATGTAACACATCTGCAAAGATGAATTCAATACATATGATGTATTTAATAAAAACATTTAATCTTGAAAATTTTCGGAAATGTTTATTGTTTTCGTAATAGGAACCAACCTATAACCCGATTAGGGGAAAATCATGCGTCTCGAGTTTTGGGAACCTATTGGAGAAAGGCCTTAAAATGTGAATTTTCTGACAATATAAAATATAAAACGTCATAGCTCAGCTGGCGTACAGCATTGTTCAATAAAGCCTTCCTCGGATGATCGTGTTGCACTCATGGGAGTATATGAGTGCAACACGATTATCCGACGAAGGCTTAATTAAACAATACTGTACCTGCCTACAGTCGTCATGACAACACATGAGAGTGAGAGAGTCTGACTATTCAAATTATTTGTTTTCTCTCTCTCTCTCTCTCTCTTGCGCTCTGTGTCTGCGCCTTTATGAAGTGCACCGAGTTCATAGGTTCATAATGGGTGTTTTCGACGTCGTCGGTCATACTGGTCAGTTGCCACAACAAGGTGCTTATTTGAGACTATTTAGGTTTAACTAAATAGTATCAAATACACAGTTTGAGCACCTTTATGTGGCAACTAACCGGTACGATCGACGACGTCGAAAACACCTAATATTACACTGGAGCTTCACTTATTTTCACCAAGTCAATACAAATTGAAAGGCAAAGTCGCACTTATTTTCACTTTGAAACTTAGTATTCGAGTTGATTTGATTGGTGGATTCTTGAACATCAACCAATGGGAATGCGCGGAGAACCTTTCAGGTGAAAATAAGTGATGGAGAGTCCACAACAGGTGCAAAAGGCAAGAAGTGCAAGTGCAAACCAATGCTAAATGTATAGCTGAGTCTCCAATAGGTGTCAATATGCACCCAGAGAAATAGTATATTTGTCTCAGAACCAACTAGACTTTTTATTTGTTTTAAATAAATTTTATTTAGTTTAAACAAAATTTTATTTAACTCTAATATATATTTTATTTATGTCAAATATAAATTTTATTTAAAACAAATAAAAAGTCTAGTTGGTTCTGAGACAAATATACGTTTATTTAAGTCAAATAAAATATATTTGGTTAAAATAATCATTTTCTCTGGGTGTGCATGTGCAAGTGCCAGTGGCAAACCCATTTAATGGAGAGTCCACAATATGTGCAAATATGTAGGTAGCAAGTCCAAGTGCAAGTGCGATTCCTATACATGTAGCATTGGTTCGCACTTGCACTTCTTGCCTTTTGCACCTATTGTGGACTCTCTATAAAGCTGAGTCTCCAATAGGTGCCAATGTATCTGCAAGTGCCAGTGCCAGTGCCAATCTCCAATACATTTTAAATGGGTTTGGCACTGGCACTTGCACATACATTGGCACCTATACTGCCGTCCTTTTTAAAAAAGGCACTATCTACATTTTTTAAGAAAAATGAGTTTTTTATATGGCTGGATTCGTTACAAAATTCAAAAATTATCTGTGCAATAGAAAATTATAAATTTTAATTAGTTAAAATGTTAATTAGATTTTAATTGTAAAAATTAGCTAATTATCCATTTTTGTTGTAGATAGTGACGCTTTTAAAAGGAAAACATCTCCATCTGATTGTAAAATACTGATTTTTTAGCCGCCAAAAATGTGCACTATGTACATAGGTCGCCGCCATATGTATTTCCTTCAATTTTTAGTTTAAAATTTTGCACTATCTACTGTTTTGCATATTATTATTTAAAATTATAAATTTATTTTTGCACCAATGAAAAGAGCGGGTCCGATTTAGTTAAGAACAATAGGTTGATTTACAAAATTTTATTTTTGTTTAAAGATATAAATGCAAACGCGTTTAGTTAAATATCTCGGTTCGAGTTAAAATGTAGATAGTGCCTTTTTTAAAAAGGACGGCAGTATAGGCCAACGCAGAATAGATCTGTAAACGGAACCGCAATCGTATACGTAACCGAAAGAATTAGTTAAAGAAGGATAGGTATATTGTTTATCCTTCTCTAACTCATTCCTACGGTTACGATTGCGGTTCCGGTTACAGATCTATTCTGCGTTGGCCTTATTGAAGACTCAGCTTATAGGAATCGCACTTGCACTTGGACTTGCTACCTACATATTTGCACATATTGTGGACACTCCATGAAAATAAGTGCGAATACAAATAAGTGAGACTGAAAATATAAGTGAAACTCCAGTGTACTTTGATTATTATAACCATAAAAACCCTCCTTGTCCTCTGTGTAATATAATCAGAAATAAAATTTTTGAGAAATATTTATAGTAATAATCGTTGCCAAGAAAAGTGGAAAGTAAAGATTGAAGAATGAATGACAAGAATAATACACAAATTTATATTTACGAAATACCTTATTTCATTCGTGTGGAATTATGTAGAATCTTAAATCAGAATGACAAGTGGGAAGAATTGGGTAAGTTTTCTTCTGAATTTTAAAAGATGTATTTCATTTTGTTGGTCAGAATAATTTGTATAGTGAAAAAGATGTAAAATAATGTTTCCTATTGCTGCGGTCTTTTATTTAAAGAATTTCAAGTTTTTTCTATAGCTTTCGTCTTTCCGCATGAAAGAGACGCCCTCTTTTTACTGATATTTAATCAAGTAATCACTGCTGTTAATAATAATATTAATACAAAGTTTCTTTGCATAAATAATATTTATAGATCTAGTTGTCACTTCTTTAATATATATATAGTTTAAACATTTGTATTGTAATTTTTCAGGAATAGGAATGCAATTTAATTTTGACGTTGTTAATGAGCTTCGAAAAGAGAGAAACCCAACTGACGAATTACTAACCAAGTGGAGTCAATATAACCATAAAATTTTAGAACTCTTTATTCTTTTATCAAGAATGCAACATTATCAGGCAATGAATATTTTGAGGCCACTGGTAGATTCGAAATATCATCTTCTAATAGATAAAGGAGAAGGAATTTTGCGAAAAAGAGGCAAAGAAAAATTACATGAAAAATCAAAGGAGAAGGATAAGAGTATTGATACAAAAAATTTTAATCAAATTTCTCCTACTCAAAATATTGTTGAAAAAGTAGTATTAAAGAATACTGAAGATGAAGAATGGCGTAAAATAATAAATCAACCAAAGAAATTTTTAAGCCCGCCTCTGCCTCAGAGTTATTCGAATAATCTTTTACATGAATCCCCGATTGATAATAATAATTTACCCCTAGCAATGTTTGATGAACTCACAATTGGTACTAATAATTGGAATAAAGTGAATATTCTTGGAAAAGGTGGATTTGGAATAGTTTACAGAGGTACGCGCAATTATTATATTAACAGTAAACGCAGTACCGTTTTGCCCCCCTAAAAAGTTTGAAATATTTTTTATGAAGCTCGAGTCGAGAAAAAGTATCAGTTTTTAATTTACTTAATTCATAATAGTGAAATTTCTATGTAGGTGTTTGGAAAAATACGAATGTTGCGATAAAAAAAATTGAACGTCGCAGTGGAAAGTCTGACGAGAGCTACGCAACACAACTTCAACAATCTTTGAAGGAAATTAGAATTTTAAACTCACATCCACATGACAATATACTGGCCTTATATGCTTATAGTGTAAATGGAGAGGCGCCGTGTCTTTTATACCAACTGATGCCTAATGGATCTTTGGAGGATAGACTATTACATAAACATAAAACAACGGAACCTTTGTCATGCGAACAACGATACAATATTGCCATTGGAACCGCAAGGGGTTTACAGTATTTACACACTATTGGAGGTAAGCCTTTAATTCATGGGGATATTAAGAGCGCCAACATTTTATTGGATAAACATTTTGAGCCGAAAATTGGAGATTTTGGTTTAGCCAGAGAAGGACCAGAGGAGGAGGAAAATTCAATGAAAGTTAGTATATATTTTAAAAGAGTTTTTATATAATGCCAAAAACCAAATTTTAAATATTACGGTGACGCACACTTTAAAGAGAATCGACAAAATAGTCACTTTTATTTTCTTTTCTCGCGAAACACTTGATTAATTTTTCTCTAAAATTACAAAATTACAATCATCTCGAAAACTAAAACCAAAAACATGGTCCCCATTTTCATGCGTGGACGTCCACACATATAGTTGAAATTTGCACAGTAAAAATAACAACTTTTTAAATTAACCATCTTTTGGAGTTGTTTTTCAACTCGCAAAATTTTACTGTCAACTCCCATTTGGGTGACTGTCGATTCCCCAAAATTTTTTACAATGTATATGTAGATGGAATTTTAATCTTGCTGATTTCAAAAATCATCCAGCAGAGATGTTTCAGCGTCACACAGGTGAAAAACGGACCACAACATAAATTATTGAGTAAATATAGTGAGGTTTAAGAATAGTTCCATCAACTATAGAACTTTACTAGGATTGTAGAAACCCAAAATGCGGTATACAAGAGGAAAATAAAAATAAATAGTAAAAATTTCATGTCAATACCGACAACTTTTTTTTATTCCAAAACACTCGCAATATTCTCTTCAATCATTTCTGTTCATTTATTTAGTTCCCCAAACACGAAATATTTTTGTTTTGCATCAATCAGTAATTATGAATTTGTAATAAAAATTTTTCAGGTCAGTAAAATTTTTGGAACCAGGCCCTACCTCCCTGATGATTTCATTTCTAGTCGAAATTTGTCAACCAAAATTGACACTTATAGTTTTGGTATTGTTATTTTTGAACTGGCAACTGGATTACCCGCCTATGATCATAATAGATCAGAATGTAAATTTTTGAAAGAGTTAATGGATAAATGGGATGATAAGGAAAATTACATTTTAATGGATAAAAAGGCAGGATTTAATCAATCAACTTTTATTTATTTAATAACACTAGGAAAATGGTGTGCAAATAAACTTGCACATAATAGACCTGAAATGGAACAAGTTTATAAAAATTTGAGTGAATCTAGAAACCAATTTTTTATTCTTTCAACATGAAAAACCTCTATACGGCGGAAAATTGCCAGCAATAAGAAGGGCGATTATATTATTATATCTCTGAACGTTCGTACTCACGCTTAATAGAGCACACTTTAACGCAAATCTCTTTACGGAGCGGAATCGTCAAATTTTCTTTCCGGCGTATAGAGTTTTGTCTGTGTATATTACATATAAATGTCAAGTTTTCTGTTTTGTGTAACATTTTATTTTTTAAAAATAAAAACCATTTTATTTTAGTTGTAAAAATGTTTCAAATTATATTTCTTATCAACTTTTATCGACTAAAAATTTTTCATTACCAATCGTATCGTATATTAAGAAATATGTGTCATTTATAAAAGAAGAACAATAAGGCTCTCTCTTGCAAAACTATTGTAATTTTGTACTAAAATTTTATTGTAAAAAAATTCAAAACCCAAGGTGAATGCAACCTTCCTCCCCCCACCTGGAAATACATTCAAACACACGTAGTATGGGGAGCGGGGGGGAGGTTTGGGAGGCGAAGCCTCCCGACCACAAAAAAACCAAATTCCCATTAATTAAAAATATAATATATAATGGACACAATATTTCAGGAAAGTAAAAGCAAAGGTATTTTTTTTGAAAGATTCCAATTTTTTTCACATTATTTTATATATTGAACAATTTGCCTTTTAATAAACTAAAATATTCGACATTTAATCAACTTCTGCAGTTGGTTTGTCGCGCACATTGCATAGACAATTTATACAATACGGTGAAAACTTGATTATAATTTATATACAATTTACTTGATTGAGAATCACATTTCTGTAAAAATTGTGACTGCGGCTAAAGATGATATATAGTATGTTTTTGGAAACTTTTATATTTCATCATTAAAAGTTAGGAAACAGCTCTTTTAATCATTTCACTCTAGTCCTGTAGTTCTTCTTAAAAAAAGTACAAGCTTATTGATTGTTATTGTTGTAGAATTACATGTAAATTAATTTATTTTTAAACAATGTCTTTATTTACACCAAATAAAAATTATAAAAACTAATCTAAATATAATGTTGTAATTGGCTGACACAATGAATTGCTCAGTTCGCGCTTCTATTTACAAATATGCTTTTTTTATTGAGGTAAAACAAAAGACAATTGTGCTGTTAATAATACGTACAAATACACACTCTCAAGCAAAAAAAACCTTTTTTAATTTATTGTTTAAGCCTTATACAAAGATGTCCGTCCGAGATGTGATTTTCTTGATTGCAGGTAGAATTCTTATACCTGTATATTGACCGTAGCCCAAAGGAATTCTAAGGTCGCAACTATCCCTCCTTCCACTTTCTTCCTCTTGTTGTTGTTGTTGTTGTTGTTGGTTCAACACCCAAAGAGTACCTGCCATGGATAATGACACGAGACCAGCACCAGAGATTACCAAAATACAAATAAAGGCAGTTGTTATCTTTGGACCAATGTTTGTAGAAAGTTGGATCACCCACATTAAATCGCTTGGCAATTGAGCTATAAGCTTAAAAAAAAGTACTTTGTAACAAATTTAATAACAATTGATTCAGTAGATTTTTAGGTGTGTGACGTGTGTGTATGTGTACAGGGTCGTAACAAAAATTCCAAGTTTCAAGACAAACGCTTCAAGTAAAAGATTTTGAATCTTGAAAACAAAAAGTGAAAAAGTTTTTTTGAGTAATTGAGCTTTAGAGTCTTGGAAATGGAATATTATTCTATGTCGTTGTAAAGAACAACATGGACATTTAATGTTGAAATGTTAAATTTAACAAAATGTTAAATTACCAGTTCACTCCAGATAACTGGTACAGTCAAGCCATTAAATCCAGCCATTTTTGGATTATAAGGCGACTCCTGCATAACAAGGTTTATCTGCAACCTGGATTGAACTTTCATTGGTATTCCAATATCCTGTTCCAAGAAAAAGTTTATTTTTAATTGTTTTTATTTCATTTTTAAATACTTTAATACAACTATATATATATAAATTTTTCCAATTTTAAAATTAAAAGGGAAGCAGTAAAGATAATATTAAAAAGAAATTTCAATTCTAAATTCAAATTCTGACTCAAGTCTACGATTACATATATATACTAATGCTGTAAGATGTACAATCAAGGATAATTTTTTATGCAACTTGAATAGATACTAGCATACAATGAAAAACTATATAATTACAGGTTGCAAGTAAATTGCGGTCTTGTGTTTTTTGGGATCAGCCTTAAGACCTTGAATTCCTTTCGTTAAACTGGGGTCAGCGTCCAAAAAATGAGGCAATGAAACGGCAACTGGAATATCTGAAAGTTGAAAGATGATAATATTGCAAGTGAGTTTTACAATGAAATTTCCTAAGCAATTTATAACAACATACGAATTTTTGTTGGTATAATTACAAAATTAGTTTTCTCGCCAAAATAGGCAGGGACTTACTTCCCACACAGCACGTAAGCTTACGGCAATCTTACCGAGCAACATTTAGGCAAGCTGACAGGAATCTTACATTGTAACCTTGTGTCAGATGTGACATTTCATGCTTGAGGTAAGCTTACGGCAAGCTTACATGCTGTCTGGGAATTCCTTCTATCTATAACAAGACAATTTAAAAACTGTCTAAACAAAAAAAAATATATTATATATATAAACAACCAATTTTTAGCTGTGGTTTAAATTGTGTTGAATATTTCTGTCATTTCGTCATCATTTGTTTTACAAATTTATTTTGATAAAATGTGTAAATTCTAATCTATATATTCTTTATTATATCATATATCATATTAACCATATATATATATATATATATATATATATATACATAGTGATGCCACAAGACTCGAGATTTTCGAGACGAGGCGAGACAATCATCGTCAAGACCAAAACCAAGATGAACTTTTTTCTCGTCTTGTCTATTCTAGACAAGACGAGACAATAACTGTCAAGACCAAGACAAGATTCAAGACTCGAAAACTATCGCTAAATACAGTGTCGGATTAGAAAAATACGAAAAACTAACACTTGAATAAGTTATTATACCATAAAATATAGTAAATAGTACATCTATATTTTAAAACCTCCACGAAATAACGATCTAAATAGTGCAATTAAATAAATAGAGAATATAATTTATTGGTTTTCATTAGATATTGTGGTTGGAATAACGATTTATAGTAATACAAAGTTGAAATTTGTAAGCATTTTAAAATGTGCCATATAGATCGTTATTCCGTGGAGGTCTTCATTTTATGAAATTATTCTGTGAATTTTACTTATAAATCTAAAATTTTAGTTTAATGTGAAAAATGAAATATAATATCAACATTTTCATCAATTTAAAATCTTTATACATGGAAAAAAATAAAATGTTTTAACACTTAACTTTTTTCGCAATTTTTCAATCTACCATATAAGTCTTTATAATTATTAAAGGAAGAAAATAGTTTTTAAATTATTGATCATATATAACAAAGTCTAAAGATAAATTTAAAACCTTTTGAAATTACGTGATTTATACAAATTGAATGTAAATTCAACTATTGTAAAATCCAATTATTTTTCAATTTTTAAGTAAAATTATTCTCTGAATATTTTATAAATAACAATTTTAGGAAACTTTTTCAAGATTTAAATTATTTAAAATAAATTCAATTTCAGATTCTGTAAAGATCAATTTTGTTGTTAGAAATGGAAAAAAAAATTTAAAGTTTATCATTAATATTTCTGGTTGATTTTAAAGTTAATAATTAGAACATGGAAAATTAAAAAAATAATTAAATGTTTTTAATATCTTTCAAGGTTGCTGAACATAAAAAATGAAAACTTTTTCTTCAATTCTTGGAAGTTAATACTTATTCCAGTATTTTTATAAAATTCTCTGATTTCCTTGAATAATTTTAGTTTACCTAATTTTTTATTAAATTTCCTGTTTTCCGAACCTGTAGTAGCATTATTAATTGAAAAATTATCGAGACTTCAAGACGAGACGAGATTCTATGTCTCAAGACGAGACTTTTTCGAGACAAAACTCTTTGTTGGTCTTGACATTTCAAGACGAGACGAGATGGAACAGAATCTCGTCTTGTCTTGTCTTGCGGCAACACTATATATACAAAGCCAACTATTGCATATGATTAGTATACAGTATAAATATACATATGACCTAATTCTAAATCCTCTAATTTTCAATATTATTATGTCTGTGAGATGTATCCGCGTATCCCATGTCCTATATATACTTACTGTAGTAGCAAGGTGTTAAATCAGAAAGTCCTTTTTTTAGGCATTTATTATTTTTTTTACATAAACATTGATTATCTGGATTAATATCGGGTGGATCCAAAAAGTTATCTGCAAATCCATATTTATAGACGGTAATTCCTTCTTTTGATACTAATTCTTCTTGAAAAATAATTGGAAGAGCTCTGCAAAAAGATTTCCTAAAGACCCTGAAGACTGCTTGCTTGTTTAAATGCGAAGGGAATAAAGTTCCTTCTGTTGCTCCTTGTACCGTGTTACATGTTACGTCTCTAAAACAAAGTTTTAATAGTTTAAGGTCATTTAATTATTTCAACATTTTAGCAAAACAAAGACTACGGTTTTCATGCGCAATTGAAATTGTTGAATAGTAAAGAGACATGGAGAAATATTATATAATTATTATGATTCCACTAATTATATTGAGAGTCACTCATTTCACTCTATATAAATGAATTAGTGAAACTGCGTTTTTTATTGACTATTAACAAAAGTAGTTTTATACTAATTGTTGGTAGAGTTCTACTAAGCTTATATTTAAAAAATGATATCGCCGCCGCCGTTGTTTCAAGATTCTGTACACTGAAAAAAAAATTTATTTGATTCAAATAACCGATTATTTGTCTATAATCAAATAAATATTTACTTGAATCAAATAATTTTTATTTGAATCAATTAATTAGTATTTGCTTCAAATACTGAAATATTTAATTCAAATACAATTTATTTGATTCAAATAAAAATTATTTGATTCAAGTAAATATTTATTTGATTATAGACAAATAATCGGTTATTTGAATCAAATAAATTTTTTTTTCAGTGTATAAGGGATAAATATATAGAAACAGTATAGATTATTTTCATAGATATAAAAGATGTATTTATATTAAAAATAATAGAAAATTATTGGCAAAATTAAAAAACTTACTCTGCAGGAGTCACATTTCCATCATGTTTTATATAACCCCATTGAGATAATCCTGGACTTCCATTATAAGTATAAATACTTAGGTAGCGCTCCTTTTCATCCGTCATGTTTTTACTGTGCTTTATATTCATTGTTACAACATTATGTCCTTCATCGTACATCTAATAAATGAAATTTATTTTAATTATTTGTTGTTAAAAATGTAAAACGGATCAAGATTTTTTTTTCTTTTTTGAAAACATCAAATGATACAATATTGTAAATAGATATTTTAAACATCATTCTAGTCTGCGCTATTATCTATAATCTGTTAATTTTGATCTCTTTTCTTTAAATAGCAAAATTTACTGATAATTCAAAGCATGTAAGGATTTTGAGTATTTTTGTATAAAATTGTAGGTATACTTATTTCTTGAGTGTTGAAATTAATTGTAAAACGTTCTTAATTAAATAATTAATTTGCATCTGTTGGTTGCGCGCGCGCAGGATTCACTCGAAGAAATGAATCTTCTCTATATGCATGACATATGTGTCATGAGGAGAGATACTGTTGAAACAACAAGACAAATGCACGACGTTAATAGAGTTTCCGCACCTGGACTTTAATTTCTTTGCAAAAATTGATCATTTTCAAGAATTTTTTTTTTTAAACCATCAACATTTAAAAAAAGAAACATAATAAAAATAAAGATACTATATGTTTTTTCAGCAATAAAAAAGAGATTTTCAATTCAACATTCCCTGAACAAATTTGTTCCGTGTAGCTTAATGAGGGCAATGACACTTATTAATTTTCCAGTAAACCCCTCACTCAACACACACGCACGCGCACTTACCCTATCCAACAAGCCAAATTTCTGGAAATTTATAAAACCTGGTACAATGTTGCCTGCCAATTTTATTATTGGATCATGATAACCCCATAAATACTCGTAAGCGGACATGTTTAGTATTGGTTTGGCACCCATAGCGTTCAAGAATTGAGTCAGAGGAAAGTTCAGTAAAAAGCCTTTGTCGTGAAGTGCTGATGTAACTCCCTAAAATGTTATTGTTTTATTACTTTCAGGTCAAATTATTTACACTTTACTGATTATCATTACGTAAATTAAGAAATTGGGGATGAAACTCCTTTTGCAGTATCAAATTTACTATACTGATTTGCAGTTAAAGTTACACTGGAAAAAAAATTTATTTGATTCAAGTAACCGATTATTTGACTATTATCAGATAAATATTTACTTAAATCAAATAATTTTTATTTGAATCAAATAAATTGTAATTGAATAAAATATTTCAGTAGTTGAAGCAAATACTATTTAATTGATTCAAATAAAAATTATTTGATTCAAGTAAATATTTATTTGATTCAAGTAAATATTTATTTGATAGTAGTCAAATAATCGGTTATTTGAATCAAATAAATTTTTTTTCAGTGTACCAAGATTTGATGATGATGATGATGATGATGAACAGTTTGGAAATCTTTGTGTAGTTGAGCTGCCGGATCAAAGAAGGGCACATAAACTCGCCGCGCTGAAAAACGTTGGTTCTGGACACTTAAAATGAAACTTTTGATTTTAAATGTTTATTATGCATATCCTTATAGAAAATTTGATTGCGCATCTTTTTTTCTAATAAAATTTTTTTCTATCTATTACCGTTTTCGAAATAATAAAGAAAAACCATTTGTTATTAATTTTCTTCTAAACAATTGCAAAAATCGTGAAGTGCAATTTTCACGGTCTTCGTTTAACGGGCGAATTTTAAGCAACAACAAACTTTCAGTGAGAAAGTTGTTTATTGTATAGTCCAAAGAAGTTTTTTGTAAAGTTATATTACAATTGAATAATTAGTAAGAAATTAGTGAATGTTTAAAGTTGCACGGGCGGCTCAACGTGTGACGCCCGTTTCTTGAAAGAAGCTCGACTGAATATGTCACAGCGTTGTTTCGACTTTAGAGGTTAAGTAAATTAAAACAAACCATCCGTTCAGCCGCTCGCGCAACTTTAAACATTCACTAATTTCTTACTAATTATTCAATTGTAATATAACTTTACAAAAAACTTCTTTGGACTATACAATAAACAACTTTCTCACTGAAAGTTTGTTGTTGCTTAAAATTCGCCCGTTAAACGAAGACCGTGAAAATTGCACTTCACGATTTTTGCAATTGTTTAGAAGAAAATTAATAACAAATGGTTTTTCTTTATTATTTCGAAAACGGTAATAGATAGAAAAAAATTTTATTAGAAAAAAAGATGCGCAATCAAATTTTCTATAAGGATATGCATAATAAACATTTAAAATCAAAAGTTTCATTTTAAGTGTCCAGAGGTCAACATTTTTCACCGCGGCTAGTTTATGTGCCCTTCTTTGATCCGGCAGCTCAGTTGTATTCTAATAAAGTTTTATTCTTTTAAAATTCGTGTAGTGTTTCCCGGTAAGATAAGAGTGGAATAAAGAATAATTAAATTTCCAGAAAATTTGCTTCAAATCAAAGATTTTTAATTATTCCTAATAGTCGTATTTACCTTGAAGCTCTATATATATTCCACGCACGGGAATCATCAAAATTTCACAAAAATCAATTACTCTTAATCCACATGTGGTCAAAAACATGCAAAGCATGTAACGCAACAGTCTTTTTCTTGTATCCATAACTTTTAAATAACATGGAATTCATACTTTTGTATATAATTAAAAAATTTATATACCGTTAATTAAGAAATATAGTTAAATTACAAAAACAACTACAAAATCTGACTGCACCAACTACATTTTTAATACTTTTAGCTACTATTTGATTGTTTATTATTAAACTAATAATTTATAGTATA
Source organism: Leptopilina drosophilae (assembly GCA_032873175.1). Classification (NCBI taxonomy): domain Eukaryota; kingdom Metazoa; phylum Arthropoda; class Insecta; order Hymenoptera; family Figitidae; genus Leptopilina; species Leptopilina drosophilae. The sequence goes on along the minus strand of CM065485.1, from coordinate 7,467,175 downwards.
GAATATAGTTAAAAAGCAGTCATAATTCTACTATAAGAATTTTTTTGAGTGCACACGAAGAGAAAAACCAACGTATGGACGTTCCTGCTTAAGGGGCGTGGCCTCATACTACAGTTGCATGAATCTCATACCGAAAAAGCATGAATTCTTGTAATCGCAGTATGCTGATGACCCATGCATTTAAAGGTAGAGAGTTCATGCTCATATCGTACAAATTTTATACAAATACTGCAGAAATTTACGCCTATAGCTCATGTAAATTCTTTTACGAAATAAGTATGACTGTTCATATACTATAAAAGCTTGGTTTTTCTCTCCGTGCAGCTATTGAAAAAATTTCTCAACATTTTATAGTATTCAAATTACTGCTCTCTAAAACTGAATAAGAAAAAAAGTCTTTCGCGTAAAAAAAGAAGTGTACATATTACGCAACACGCGAAAAGGTATACCTATATATATTACTGCAAAAGAGAATTTTACAAAATGAGCGACGCCATATATGAACAGAAATTACGTGAAATTCCCATTTCTAAATGAACTTTAAAGCAAACGACATTTGTAAGTTTTATTTATAAAACAAGACAATTTATGGATTTTCATGTAAAATTTAAAAATGAAATATTTACATTGTTACTTTTCAAACTTACCAATATTGGAACATTTGGTACAGTGACAGTAACTTTCCTCGGGTCTCCCACTGACATTTCTGGGACATAAACAATATCCCTTTTTGGAAAATACGTCATTGTTCCATTATCATTCCATATTATATTTTGATGTTCTAATATTTCCCTGAAAGTTAAAAATAGTATGTTACAATGCTTATAATATAAATCTCCTGGCTACTCAAAAAAACTATTCTTGAATTTTACGATTTCCCAAGTATATTTTTATTAATAATAATAACGCTTATTTTTTTCAAATAAAAAAATGTCTATATATATATATATATATATATATATATATATATATATATATATATATATATATATATATATATATATATATATATATATATATATATATATATATATATATATATATATATATATATATATATATATGGGTGATTCTCCTGAAAGGGACCACTTCACGTGTCTCCAACGTGAGACTCAATATTTGCATTAACTTATTATGATATTTTGTTGAGTATAAATTTCAAAAAAAATTTATCCATAATCTTCGAAACATTATTTATCTTTACATAATCTTGTAATGTTAAAATTTAAAGTTTTTCTTAGTAAAAGAATTTATTTAATTTTTTCTTTTGGTTTTGGTTAAATATGATACATATTTTTAATTATTTTTTAATATAATTAAAAATTTTGAAATATAGTCTTAATATATATCAAATTGAAGCTTAGATTCTACCGTTTATTTTTCACTTATATTTAGTTTAAACCAAATAAAAGAAATTTTTTAAATAATTAATTAAAAATTATTGGCAACGAGAGTAAAATTTCAAATTCATCTCCGAAGCCTCGTTTTTCAGTTAATAAAAACATATTTTGAAACTGTTTTTTAATTACACGTAATCTATATATTAATATTTGAAGTTGTAGCCCAAAAAATTTGTTAAATTATGTTTCAATATTTTTAAATTTAATAAAAATGTGAATTTTTTATTTGACAAACTATTCATCTCCGAAGCCTTTTTCATATTTGGTAAGCAGTATTGTTTTGTTTTTAATAATTATTTTCAAATACCTAACCCTTGAATTATAAAAAAATTTTCCGTTTTATTTAAAATAAAATATTTTTAATTTTTTAAAATATAATATATTTAGGAAAAAGTTAGATAAATATTAAAATTATAATTAAGAATAAAAATTTTTACAGAAAATATCAATTTCGAACTTAAAATGATAAATTAAAAAAATCATTACAATTTTTTTTCCGTTCAATATATAAAAATATATATTAGTTATTTTTTTAAAGATAAAATAGTTAAAAATAAATTATTAAATACACAATTCATTAAATTAAAAATGAATAATGTTAAAAGTTTAATAAATGAAAGAAATTAAATTTAAAAGGAATTTTTTTACAAAAATCCCAATATTGATTACAGTATATTTAACCTTCCAAACACTAATTAATTAAAATGAGGCTTATTTTTTAAAATTAATTTCCCGCAACTCAGATTTGTATATTTAAACATATTTAAAACCTATCCATGACAAAAAAATTTAGAAAATGTAAAAATTAATTTTTTTTAGTTTTTAGAAAAAAACAGGTGCCTTTCAGAAGAATCACTCATATATATATATATTAAAGTTATGTTAAGGTAACGTAAAAAATAATGCTTAGGGAACGTTCATAAACTACGTTGACCAATTTTTTGGAAATTTTAACCCCCCCTCCCCTCACGTAGACGCAATTACATGTATTAGCGCCATTTTTTCCTCTTATGGTAGACAATTGCTTAACCTCTCCCCCTCCCCGTTGTAGTGCTACGTAGTTTATGGACGTTCCCTTATTATTAAACATATTTTTATATTACTTTTTCTTTTTTAGCATAAAAGGAAATAAATATAAAGTATCTGTGAGTTTATCTGCGTGTAAAGTATCTGTGGTTTAGAAAAGTTTAAAATTATTATTATTATTTGATTCTCCATTGCATGACTTTTTTGGATTTTTACACATCACATTTTAGGCAATATTAGTGGAAAATGGAACTAGCTCGACAATTGCGGTGCGTTATTCACCCTATACTTCAAAGTTTGTATATATTTATGGAACTTTAATAAATTTATGATGCAGTGATAATTGTTTTCTGGATGCATTGTTTTCATGTTGCTAAAAACAGTAACTTACTGATAAACGTATGGTCCAATTTCTTCCAGCTTCAGTTCTTCATCTCCATTTAAAAATTCTTTAGGATTAGTAATATTAAATATATAAACTTTTAAAAAAACATCAATAGGCGGTTTTCTCCAGATTCCAAACGCTAGTGTCCCAGGTGCCATTCTCAAGTGCTAAAAATTTTTTTAAATCTATACTAATAATAAATTTAGTATATAATATAAAAATCAAATTCGTAAATAATTACAAACCTCACAAAAATAGAATTAAAGAAGAAACTTTTTTTCAAGGAGTAAAAGTTTAACAAGCAAGCAATTATCACCTTAAAATTATGATGGTATAAATATTATAAACTTACGTAGTCGAGAATTAATTTCACAGGATTTATTATGTACAAAGCACAAGCTAATCCACTGCACAAGATTCCTGCTATACATAAAAGCATACATTCTGAAACAATTTTAAATAACATATTATAAATGTTGGTTTGTGTCAAAATAAACAGAAAAAAAATTAATTTAACTTTACTATAGCAAAGGATGCGCGCACTACAGCAGGTGGCGTGACGATTTACCTCTGGCCACTTGAAATTCAACTTTTGATTAAAAATGTTTATTATACATATCCTAATAGAAAATTTGATTGCGCATCTTTTTTTCTTATAAAATTTTGTTCTATTTACTACCGTTTTCGAAATAATGAAGAAAACCCATTTTTTTGAAAACCCAAAAAATTTAATTTTTCACTTCAATTCACGATATTTTAGTCAATTTTGGATATTTTTTAATGATACAATAACTAAATCACTCGGTGAAATATTCTGTGAATGATAAAAGAAGAAGAAAACTGTTTTAATTAAAAACAAAATTGTTATTAATTTTTTTCTAAACAATTGCAAAAACCGTGAAGTGTAATTTTCACGAGCTTCGTTTAACGGGAAAATTTTACGCAACAACAAACTTCCAGTGAGAAAGTCGTTTATTATAGCCCATAGAAGTTTTCTGGAAAGTTATATTACACTTGAACAATTTGTTTGTTTTGCCTTAGAGGTTAAGTACATCAAAAGAAACCTTCTACGTGCTGATCTTTCGTATTCTTTTATCTTTTTCATTAAAGAAGATCCATAGTTTCTCAGAAGTGAAAAAAATTTTGTCATATGTGAATGAATATTGTTATTATTTTATTATTAATAAATATAATTTAACAGCAAACTAAATTTGGTCTTTTTTCGTTTTGAAACACCGTGACATATTCAGTCGAGCTATAACAACAAACGCGCGTCAAACGTTCAGCCGCACGCGCAACTTTAAACATTCACCAATTTGTTGCGAATTGTTCAAGTGTAATATAACTTTCCAGAAAACTTCTTTGCGCTATAATAAACATCTTTCTCACTGGAAGTTTGCTGTTGCGTAAAATTCGCCCGTTAAACGAAGGTCGTGAAAATTGACTATTGAGACGATATAAAACATTAAAAAGTGACTCTTTTGTATTCGTATAGCAAATTTTGTGCCCCTTCCCCCACCCCTAGCATCTAAACTATTTGACCTAGAGAGCTCAAATTTAGTACAGATATGTATCTTCACACGTAGATAACAGAAAAAATTTAGCGATTGTGATTGAAGGGACAAACAGATTAGACTCTCCGATAATCAATTTGACGATATCTCGCGGAGAGAAAAGTTAACTATATCCAGAAAATTAGGCTATAACACTCAAAACATAACCTTCTAAGTTTGACTCTCCATAGTTTTCTCAGTGTATAATAGTGTGGCTATAGCATTGTCAAGGAAAAACTATATGAACAATTTTTGAAAAAAATTTCTTTTCTCTTGTACTTGTACATTATTCGACCTGTGATGAACTAAAAATTGGTAAAGTATTTTTGGTACCAAATGATCTAGTAAAGATTAGTGTACGCGGAATCCGCTGCGCACTTTGAAATCAGCATTGTCACAATCTTGGAACAGAGTTGGAACAAAGTTTTATAATATAAATAATCTCAAATTTGGAAATTTTTGATTCAATATATGTACTTTTGTCGTTTTTATATCGACCTTTCATTGTCACTTTAATGAAAAAAAAATTAAAAAACTGAGTCAAGGATAGCTACATCGTCTGATCTTGAGGTTGCAATTTTCGACAGGTCAATGTTGTGTTACCATTTGACTTTTATAGACGCGTTGGAGATCCGCTCAACTTTCCCTTCCTCATTTAAAAAATTAAATTACAAGGCTATATAAATATATCTAAAGTTCACTTATATATAATTGATTATATTCTTTTAAGGAAATGTTATAATTTTTTTACGTAAATTGTAATAATTTAGTTTGAAAGAGTTGAAGATCAAACAAGTAAATCACACAGGTATATATCTAATGACGTGTAGGAAAATGACCTCAACAATTCATAGAATTCGTAAACAATATTTTCTAGCACAAAAAGAAATTTATTGTTAATAACCTTGGTCTACTCGTTTATGTATTCTGACGTAAATATTTTTTATTTCTTAAACTTTTTTTTGCAAAATGGGTTTAAATATAAAGATGTTTAAACCATTTTCTAAAAAAACAACATTTAAAGAGTCAAGTTTTACAACAGCTCAGCGGTTATCCTCAAGACACACATTTTCAGGAATGGTCCTTGTTTTTAATAAAGATTGAAATTTTAAAGATAGTCGCTTTTGGAGTCCATTGTTGCGCTCATATATATATATATATATATATATGCGCGCAACAATGTCTTCCTGCAGAATAAACATACATTATATACGCAACCAAATGTTTTCTTAAAAACAAATGAGTGTGAAAAGTTTATTCGCTCCACACGATTGTATATTAAAATAAAGAAAAATAAGTTGTGTGTAAAGTTTCCTTAATATTAACCTGTGTCATAAATAGGTTAAAGTTTAAATGGCAATTACGAAATGAAGTAAAAACCACTCATTATATATACAAATTTTATATTTTTTATCAAAAAACATACTTCTTGTCTTGAAAAAAATTATTTTCTAATATTAATAGTTCACTGATGTGTTCAAAGGTGAAAAAATTTCATCACAGATAATTCTACACCGCAAGAAAAACTATTTCTGTATTATTAAGAATACCTTGATAAATTTGTTAAATTGCAATAAATACCTACATAGCATATATATCTCTGGCAAAAGTGATTTACCAAATGTCTCCTCACGTGGGTATATATACATTTGGGATACATTTGGGAAACGGCTTTATAAGTCTGTTAATAGACAGAATATTTGATGAAAAAAATTATTGGAAATTGAAAAGAAACAATCAGAGAGTAAAATTGTTTAAATACTTTTACAAAGAAAGCTCTAAATAATTAATAATTAACTTAAATGTGTGACGATTCCACTGCAATATTATAGCAATGTTATTTTTTGTATTTACTTTCAGGAAACGTATTAAATTAGGGAAAAAATAGTTTCTATTTTTAAAAGAACGTAAAAATATGAATTAAATCTATTAATAAGACTATTTGAACAATAAATAATTGTCATTTAATAAATATTTATGGTAAAATGATATGTAAATAATATCTACATAACCAACAACGTTTTCTATTTCCGCATTAGAAGTTTTTGTTTCAAAGGTAACTCAAGTAAGCTTATTCACGTAGTTCCGATTCGATTATTAGATGCCGCAACAATCGTTTTCTTAAAGAGATTTACGGTCGAATAGAATTTCTATTTTAATGTTTTAACAGTTCTAGTATAACAATTATACTTTATAATTATCTTACACTAAAAAAAAAATAATAGGCAAAATAAACAGCTAAATTGTAAAAGGGCACGTAAATTTTTCTCGGCCGAAATATAAGTCCCCTAGAAACTCAAAATTTAACTTCTAAATTTAAACATTTTTAATACATATTCTTACAGGAAATTTTATTGTGCATCTTTTTTTCCTATGGAAATTTTTTCCATCTATTATCGTTTTCCAAATATTTGGGAAAAACTGTTTTTTTGATAACTGTAAGTTTAATTGAGGAGCAATTTTTCAAAAGTTGATAAATCCATTTTTAAAAAAATTGAGATAAACACATATTTAAAATATTTAAATCTTTAGAAATCCATTTATCACTGTTCAATTTAAGAAAAAAATTTATTAATAAAGAATTTTCAGTTTAAAAAATATTTTGGCCTAACCTCGATGATTTTTAATTTCTATCTTTTCATTAGAAAAAATTATTAAAACCTTTAAATTCCCTATTACAATAGAATTTAATTACAAACATAGCATTTTAAATAGAAAAAATATTAAAAAATGAATAATTTATTACATTTTTTTTACATTAAAGATAATTTTAATGGCTATGTGAGAATTGTCATTTGTTTAAATTTCTCGATATAATAAAATTTGGATTTATCAGGTTTTGAAAACTTACTTCTCAATTACATTTTTCACTTCAACTTGCGATATTTCAGACAAATTTAAAAATTTTTTAATGAAAACAAAATGAAAAAAAATACGTCTTAAGATGTTCTACGAATTTAAAAAAATTTTATTTTTTTTTAAATTCGTAGAACATCTTAAGACGTATTTTTCATTTTATTTTATACTTTATAATATAAAGTATAATTGTTATTAAAAACTATAAAAAATCATATTCCATACTTACCAAAACAAAAAAACAATTATCCCTCCATCGAAATTGCCTTTCACTATACACACTAGAAGTGTCAAAACATTAAAATAGAAATTCTAATCGACCCTAAATCTCTTTAAGAAAACAATTGTTGCGGCGTCTAATAATCGAATCGGAACTACGTGGGTAAGCTTACTTGAGTTACCTAGAAACAAAAACTTCTAATGCGGAAATAGAAAACGTTGTTGGTTCAATTAGTCTTATTAATAGATTTAATTCATATTTTTACGTTCTTTTAAATATAGAAACTATTTTTTCCCTAATTTAATACGTTTCCAGAAAGTAAATACAAAAAATAACATTGCTATAATATTGCAGTGGAATCGTCACACATTTAAGTTAATTATTAATTATTTAGAGCTTTCTTTGTAAAAGAATTTGAACAATTTTACTCTCTGATTGTTCCTTTTCAATTTTCGATAATTTTTTTTCATCAAATTCTATCTATTAACAGATTTATAAAGCCGTTTACCAAATTTATCCCAAATAATAATAATAATAATATAATTTTTACCCAAGTGGGAAGACATTTGGTAAATCACTTTTACCAGGGATAATATTTTTTTGGAAAAAGTTTGCAGCAATGCAAACTTCATGTCATGTTTATATGTATACCTATATAAATAATATTCCCTCAAACTTCCGAACCATTCCGAATTATTATATTGTAAACTTGCTCCAAACATATTAGATTTATGTATTCAGCAACCCGCAAGAAACCTGCCGAGAGTATAAAAATGTTTTCCATTTCACAGAGACCTACTAAAAAAATAGTATTTAGAAATGAAAAAAAATTTGCAGGTGAATTATTTATTATTTCTATCGGTATAAGACTACGTCAAATATAATATTTTACAGTTCGTTTCTCTCTCTCTCTAAAAACCCCTGAATAACGAGTTGTTACAAAGTACACACTGAAAAAACCTAGTCTCAAAATGAGTATCATACGCTACTCATTTTGAGTTGCAACAAAAATGAGACTCTTACGTGGCACCACGCTCTATGGCGTTTAACATAGTCTCATTTTGAGATGCAACAAAAATGAGCCTGAGTTTTTTGTGTGCAACATTTTTGTTTTCATAGACAGAATGCGAAATTGAATTCAATATTTAAAATATAATGTTCTGGCCAAAATTCTAGCGTATTTCTGTGTTTGCGGTTACAAAGTACAAAGATGGCACAGAAAATTATAATTCAATTAAAAAAAATTGCATTATATTCAATGTTACGATAATAATTGAAAATATTACATGTAAAAATAAATTTTACGTGCTGAAAGCAAAATGAAGAATTTCATGTCAAATTTTTAAAGATGTTTTAGATGTATAATGATATTGGACAAGTATGATGATATCACAAAATTGCTTGCGGTTTGAAAATACACGACTAGAAATAACTTTGCTTTTAATTGAGTGCAATAAAAAGTACATTATTATTTTGTGTAAAAAGTGTTATAAAAATGATCATAAACCTCAGAACTTACAAGTGTCAATAGATATAATAATTACAGGCTTTAGCGTTTAACAAAAACCCAAGTTGTTATATCTGTCAAGCAGCTTTATTAATCATACAAGTATACATAATTATGTGTCGATTCTTCTCAAGTGCTTATACATGGTGTGTTATTTCGTTGGAACTAAAAAAGTATATTACGCTTAAAAATATCTCTGTAACTATGTATATAAGGCATTAGATTTTTATCAAACTTATTCATGAGTAAAAATCACACTAAATGCAAAATGATAAAAATTATTTATAATTATATTATTCTGTCAATTTAAAAATTTCTGATAAAATTATTTTTACCTTTCTCATTCAAACTATAATTTTAAATGTTTGACTGGTGCATACATTACAATTGATAAACAACAATCGACTGATAATGACACTTAAAACAATGACGCAGTGACATTTCTGATAGCATAAGATTTAAAAAAACCTTTGCGACATTGATTGCTTCATATTTCCAAGAACTTTTTTTGACAAAGAAAATAAAATTCTCCTAGTCCCCAAACTTGATTTTATATATTATCAATTAACTAATTAAGTTAATTAATACAACTCTTGAATGTTATACTCAAAATAAAAAGTGTCAACTCTTTTTAAGGAAAAACTACCATAATATTTCTCTTGCATAATTAATAATAATAATTAAAATCTGTTTACTTCAACAATTAATAATTTTGTGAAACACAAAATTCTATTCTACACTCAGAAAAAGAGTTGGCTGCTATAGCCAATTAAATAGTTGCTATAGCGCGATCCAATTAATTGGATGGGGCAACTATTTCTTGGTTGATACATCCAACTTTTTAGTTGCATTACCTGCATAGCATATTACTGCATTACATACATAGCTGGGGTACCTTTTCGCATGGAAACAGTATCCAATAGTTGGATGTGCTAACCAATTAATTGGATCGCGCTATAGCAACTATTTAATTGGTTATGGCAGCTAACTCTTTTTCTGAGTGTATATTTATAATTTTCAAGTTAAAACATTTTTTTTTGTTTATTTTATAGCAGACAATAGAAACATCAATCCATGATGAAAAAATTATTATGTCAATGTTAGAATTACCCATAATTATGTGAGTAATCGAGATATAATGTTTTCGATAAACTTACTTTTAAATTGTTGTAGTTGAACCGATGATTTCATGTTTTTCAATTAATTGCTAAATGTTTTTCCTCCACGAAACCTGCAAAAGTTATTAAAGTGAGTTTAAAAAAAATTTTTTTTATTTACTTCGTTAATATTACATGGTTTCACACAAGCTTTTTAAAGTTCTCCCTCTCTCTCTCTTTCTGTTGCATCTTTTCTTCAAATTCACAGTAAAAAGTAAATCTTAATTTAAGATCGGTCTTAAATTCAGCACTGTCTGCTATAATGTTAAAGGATACAAAATGCGTGCGTAAATTCAGCTCTGACTGCCTTAAAAATGTTGCATCTTAATTTAAGGTTGCTTTCCTGTCTTAAAATAAGACTTTCTTTTTACTGTGTTGTTAAATATTTTTACAAAAATTCATGAACTTTGCGTCAGAAATATCGCGATTTGCAAAGGGTACGCCAATTTTCGCGAAACTTCATGGAATTATAGTTGTATATATACACGCATAGAAAGGGTTTGCTGTCACAGTTCACAATTTCGCTGCCACTGCAAACTTATTAGCTGTGGTAGCTAATTGTCAGAGATTTCACAGCAAACGTTTGTTTGCTACTGTATCTAATTTCTTTTTTTACGTGTAGAACCTTTATTTTGGGAAATAAAAAATTCTTTATAGCATAAAAAAGAATCTTACACGATTTTTATAATGCACCCTATTGAAAAATACACATGTTTTTACTTGCGTAATTGTACATTTGGAATCACTGTGCAATGGAATTCCTCCTATATACCTATGCGGTATGTTGCCTGATTTTTATAAAAAGTTTCTGTGTTCAGAGAAAAACTTGTTGAAAAATGTTTGTTTACCAATATCACGTCTTTTAAACTATAATCAGCGCTGTTTCTCTCGAGTGATAATCGGAGGTCTCACATAAACAAAAAATTTCAGAGACCTTTGAATACAGTATACTGTAACCAAATTATTGGATTAAATATATAATACACGCTAAGCTAATATTGTGTTGAGTAAACATTTTGTGTGTGTGTGTGTGTGTGTTTCTAAGGTTTATACATATCAACTTATTTATTAGTTTGGCAAAGTCGCAGTTTGGGTCCAAGAGTCAATAGATATATAGAAACTATTCCGTAAACAATTAATTAGAAAGAAGAAAAGGTATGAGTTATTAGCCGCACATACAAACAGGTCCTTGGAATTTACGTAATATAAATTATTCATATGATGAAACTCATGTATTCAGTTATATACTTTTTAGACTAATCACATATTAGTGACAAAAAATGTCTAATCTCACTGCTTTACAAATTTAATTTAAAGTATATTAAGCAACAATATTTTTTATTCCTAATTAGATTTCAGATTTCAAATTTCAGATTTTTTCCGAATTCTATTAACCATAGGATTACTTTTCTTTCCCAAGGCACTTTTTTACCGCGAATTACAGTTGAGAAAATTTTCTCAAAAAAAACCCCCCGTTAAAAAAAGATGTAAGAAAAAAAACAAAATAGGGGAGACCGGGGCGTAATGAATCACTTCAATTTATTCAAAAGTACCAAGTTTCATTGTTATTCATTTATTATTGTTAAAAATATGGTAAAAAAGTGATTTTGACGCTTGAAAGTAAATTTTTCAAGTCATTGTTTTTTTGTTACATCTTTTTCAAAATTACTTGTAAAAAATTTTTGTACATCAGGTACATTATAAGCTTTAAGCATTTGTTCTTAAAGAACAATTGACAATTTTTGCGTTTAATACTTCCGGTATTGATAAAAAATAACAAAATTTTCAACAAAAACCTCCGACGCGTAATGAATCGCTTTGCTTATTTTATTAAGAAAAACCTATTATATTTAAAATATTAATAAAATGATAACCAATAATAACCCTTTATAAAAAAAATAACTGGAGAATAGATTTTTTCAAGTAAATGGATTTTTCATTTCGCTACAACTTTTTAAAATTTGAAAATTGCATGAAAATGTTTAAAGTTTAAATTAATCATGTTCCATTTTCAATATTCTTTGTTATAAATGTAAAATAGAAACCAAAATTGTTAATATTAAATAATATTTAATTATCAAAATTAAAATTTCATTGCTGATTTAATAGGCCCCGGTCTCCCCTAACTCATTATTATATTGCTTGAATATTACATTAACATTACCATGTAATATAACAGTGATATATCAGGTTTTACATTTACAGCAATATATATTGTTATGTGCGGAAAAATAATAGGGAATTATTTCGTAAGAAAAGCAAAATTTTCTAAAGATTATTTTAATAAATAAGAACATTTTAATAGAGACGTAAACATATTGAGTAAACTTTTATTTTTCTACAGAATTTATCTCGAAAACACTATTTACCATTTTAAATAATGTAAAATCATTAATTTTGAAAACGCACCCTCGACAATAAGTGGTCATTGACATGAAACAATAGTATGTAGTATTTGGTTTGGTACTCTGCTCTTATTATGAATATTATAAACGAGGAGAAATACATAAATGATGATAACAAATTATCAACTCTTTGCCGGCTACTTTTATCTTCAAAGGAATCACCTTTTTGCATTTAACTACGAGAACTAAACAAATTATTATTTGTGTCTCAACGAGAACTTGGTTTCATTAACAACTGGTAAACGTTATGGGAAGAATTTATTGAAAGAGATACAAGTTCATTGATAGACTCTATCTTCTATACGGGTGATTTTTCACTCAGTGGTCGCATACTTTTGCTTCCCCACTGTTCCTATTTCTGTCTGTCTGTCTGTCTGTCTGTAGAGACAAAATGTTCCCACGATAACTCTTGAAAACCTTAATGAATTGATGAATGATTGATTAATAAATTAACATTTTTAATTCCACATTTTTTTAGATTAGGAAAAACTCTCAGTAGAAATTTTTCGACCACTTTTCTTTTTAAATATTTAATGAATTCAACTGAAATTTTGTACGAAAGTCTATAATACACTCAGATGCATTAATGCTGTCCTTCCGGTTTGACGGTATTTTGCAAAGTCGTGTGATTTCTATCAAAATGTTTTTAGTTCGTGACATATTAGAACATTCGTATGTCACGAACTAAGAATATTTTATAGAAATGACACGACTTTTCAAAATTCATTTAAACCGGAAGGACAGCATTAATGCATCTGAGTGTACAATAAACAAGGGCATAGAGATGTACAAATGTTTTATAATATTTTTAAAATTAATGATTACCAATTACTTAAAAAATATCAGTTGTCACGGTCATTTCTAATCAATCTTTGTCGATTTCAAAATAATTTTTTTTCTGAATTAATAAAACTTTTGCACATTACTGCCCTTATTTATTATATGTTTCAGACTTTCTTACAAAATTCCAGATCAATTTATTAAATATTTAATGAGAAAAGAAGTCGAAAAAAATAAAATTGCATTTCTAACAATCACATGCTGTTTACTGACAATCAGTGACTGATTTTTTGCTTCTGAATCAGTTAAAAGTATCTGATTTTCATTAAAAAAAAAACTAAAGATTAGTTTAAACTTATTTAATTGAATCAGTCAACAAGAAATTTACTGTGACATTAGTAATTTATAATTATTTCTGAGTAGTAATATTACTATTTATAAATTATTGGCTGATTTTTTGCTTCTTTTCTATATAAATTGCAATTATTCTTAACTGATTCATATTTAGAGAGTGCTTTGTTATATTAAAAATTAATTTCAAACAATAATACTAATCTATAGCACGTAATTGCTACACAATATATTCACAATACCGACACATATCATTTTGTTTTTTTCGATGTATTATTAATTTGACGCAAACTCGAGTTATGAGAGTGACATTTTCATATTCGCACACGTGCACTGTTAAACATCAGACTTCAACTTTAAACCAAAAGATTAAAAATTATACATCCTACTTTCAATCCCGAAAAGTGTGAATACTTTCATATGCTTGGAGTCACTAATAACTTTAAACCGCAGTGAAATGCAAGCATTCACACATTGCGAGATAAATACATACCATCATTTCAATCCTTTTGGTGTAAAGTTTTGCTTACATTTTTAACAGAGTAAGCAAGTTGCTTGATTACTTGCTTACTTACATAATTATTTATTATCCCTGATAAAGTTAAATACGTTGAATTTTGAAAAATCATTGATTTGATTACAACTTGTGTATATAGTTAAATTTCATTCATAATAGTAAAAATAAAACCAAAATGGATTATTTTAATTCTTTCTAGCATTATTTTAACACTTTACGATTTACTGTGTAAATTATACAAAATTTGCTATTTATGATATGCTTACATATGAAGAATAATTTATCAAAAACAAATTGTATAAAAGAGATACGTGTGATGCATTAGTTTCAGCAAAGTTATAACAAACAATACTTAATTTCTCCATTAACTTGGGAGCAGTCAATATGATAATTGTTTCATAATATACTTCTCTCTCTCTCTCTCTCTCTCTCTCTCTCTCTCTCTCTCTCTCTCTCTCTCTCTCTCTCTCTCTCTCTCTCTCTCTCTCTCTCTCTCTCTCTCTCTCTCTCTCTCTCTCTCTCTCTCTCTCACACAGCAAAAACTTGTCTTAATCTGTAAACAATTAGTATTTTCTTATCAAAAACATTAGTAAAAATATCATTTATAAAAGGAATATTAAATTATCAGCTTAATTTTGTAGATTTATAAAATCTATAAATGCGATTAAATATACAGTCAAATAAGATACGACTAAAATGAAGATTACTTTTCTTAGGGCGGATTACAGCCGTTGAATATGAATACATAATTATTTTAAAATACCTAAAGAAAAATATCTAATTTTGTAAAAGTATTTTACAATTTGGGGGAAAAATGCGCATTAAAATGAAACGTATAATATACACTCTCATTCTGAATCATAGTAAAAAGTTGTTCTCTAATTTAATTTATTATCATTATATTTTAGATTTAGAGAGTACCCTTAGCTGAAATTATTAAAAGTTGCAAATTTTTGCAAAATACTCTTTTTTTTGGGAAATTTATTTCGAAAAAAACATTTAGATATTTTTTTAAAGAAAAGGTTTCAAAGAAATAATTAAAAATTTTTTTAATGATATGGAATGAGTAAATTTCTCTATTATATAAATAACTAAAAAATAACTTGGGGGTCAGATTGTTAAATTTATAGAATTTTCCTGTTCACATAAGTATACCTCTTTAAATTTAAGCTCTTAGAGGAACCCAAAGAAAAATCAATAGAACCATTTACACTGAGATGTATAAAAAATTAAAAACTTGGATTGAAGACAATGTGATTTAAAAAAATATTATAAATTTATTTATATTACTATACTCACAGATTTTAAGGATTACTCTTTTTCCCGACCGGAAGCGGCCAGCTTCGGTGAAGAAGAGTCACACCAATGTTTCCCGCTGAAGCAGACAGTTCGCGAAGCAAGTGTCACTCTTCCTTTCACTTGAAAAAGCACAACACATTAATCCCTGGAGAATGACACACACACACACACACACACAGTAAGTTCGTAGTGAAAAGACAATGCTTTCAGATGAACAGAGGAAAATAATTGTAGCAATTTGAAGGTTAACGTAAACAAATGAAAAAATGTCTTTTTTCAACCCGCTCTCTAACAACAACTACAGCCACAATCCTCTCTGTCGAAAGAACGTCTTTGCACTCGACAGTGTACTAATCGAGACTTGCATATAACCCCGCGTGACCCTTCCTGCCACTTTCTGGTGTGGCCTTTCCAGAGGCTGCTTTTTGCATGAGTTGATTAACCATTTGCCTGCGTGTGACACTGTCGTTTTTAAAAATTCCCTGGCAAGTCCTCCACTTCCTGCGCCGACTGGTCAACCGGTCTGTAATCCCTCCTGGACCACATACAGAATGGTGGTGGGCATGCATCATGTGTGGTGGTGGCGACAATTTTTCAGCCAACAGGTACACTGCTTACGCTCTAGTCTCATATCGCTAATGTTAATAAGTGCTGACAAAGATGCCTTTCAACAGACGCCTCTTACGTTCAATTGAAATTTGACATTTTACTTTGATCTCAGACTTCAAGTTTTGGAAAATATTCAGAGAATCAGACAAGGATTTTAGCAAAAGCAAGTTTCAATGTTCAAGATCACCAACTTTTTCTTCACATATTTGTCGTAACTCTCAAATGTCAGTTTTGCAAAAAAATAAGCAATTTATTTATTTCTCATTAAATGAAATTTTCCAAATCATTAGACATAAAAGTTTTACGATTTGCATATACTCTATGTGTTTCAGTATTGTGCATAGGGTAGAAAATGAATTCTTTATGATTGAATAAGGTTTCATAATACATATAGAAAAGAGGGAGTTCTATTGGCCAAGTTTTTTAATAACGCTCTTGCGTGTTTGTTCTTTACTAAAGTCAGTATTAAAATAAATAGGTGTTTAATACTCTGAGTAACACGAGAAAAGATATAGGAGAGACCTGGGCGTAATGAATAATTGTACCAAATTTATTTAAAATCGTAAATTGAAATAATTTCGCTCCGGAAACAAGTTTATTGTACTTGGTACATATACTGTTGGTAAAAACTTTGATTTTTCGTTTCATTTTCTTCAAAAATAGAGGTAGAAGAAGTATTGTTAAATGAATATATAATAATATAATTTAAAACAGTTTACAATCATTTTCACTGATTATTATTATTATTATTATTATTATTACTATTCATTACGCCCCAAAAGTAATCCAAATTTTAAAAGAAAACTGCAATTCGTGTACATGCATGTTTTTCGGGATTCATATTATTATTATTATTATTATTAAAATTATTTAATTTTTTTTCGTGAAAGAGAAAATGAAAATCTGACAAATAGTCAAGCGTATAAATGTAATATGTATTTTTGTTTTGAGTGGAAAAATTGATAAAAGATTCTTCTGATATAGCATGGCAGTTAAATCTACTAAACGGAATCGTTAGCTTTGCGGACTGATTGCGGAACAGTCAGTGCCATCCATTATAATGTTTAGTAATATATATATATATATATATATATATATATATATATATATATATATATATATATATATATATATATATATATATATATGTATCTACTAAGCAAAAAAAGTAGATATAGCTTACAAAGTTCAATGCGCTGCAGGTATTGGACAAAATAAATTATTTAAAAAGTTTTTTTTATAAAATACTAAACAAGAATTAATTTATTCTTCTCAAAAAATTAATTATTTTTATAAATTTTAATAAAATTTAATTTAATTTAATAATTTTATTTAAAAATTTCAAAAAAATGATTGTATTTTGGAAGAATTGCAGTCAAAAGTTTTCTAAAATATATGTGATAAGAAAAATGTTAAATGTGGTGTTGAAAAGTTCCTGTGATTTGGCCATTGCTAATCACTTTTTAGATATAGTTGTTTTTGAGCAACTTGAATTTTTCTTTCAACATCTTTAAAAGTTGTGTATGAAAAAATTAATTCAAAAGAGTTGGTAATTTTATCTTCTAGTATTTTTTTTCAAAGAAAAACGGGCTTCTAATTAGTCTTCTTAAGGTTGTGCAATGCAAAAAACCATTGTTCATCAGGTGTTCCTCTAAATTAATCAAACTGCATTTTTTCTCACAACCTGGTAATATTTTATTTTATGTACATTTTTTATTTGTCAGAAAATGTAAACACAAAATTTATAAGCAGTCACTATTGATAGAGTATAAATTTTTATTATAGTTATCAAACTGTAAATATTTGATACCTCAACTGAAAAAGGCATGAAAAAGCATATGTTGAATTTTTTGTAGAAGAACATCTGGAAAATAGTGGTTCTGTTAGACGATCAATATAAAGTGGTTAGTTTTGCACACGCATATACCGAATATTCGTTTACTATATTATAAAAGCTGACAAAAATTGAAACGCATTAAAAAACTGCAATGATTACAGTGCAGTGAATTCAACTCTATAAGAGTTAAAAGCCTGAAAGATGAAGGTTTTATTACTTTTAGAGCTTTTTTGGTTTGTAGTCACCTAATAGTAATTTAGTTAATGATCTCTTAATTTGACAAGTACAATGTAATCTCAATGTTTTGAAAAAAATACTTTATTAGACAAAAGTTAAGTATTAAATGAATTTTACTTAAAAAATAACAATTTATGCTGTGATAAGTTTGAGTACCTCTGGTCATTTCTTCTTTCCTTTCACAATCACTCTCCTACTCTTTCCCAACCGCTTAGCATGTCCTTTGACTTTTGTGCCTTTGATGGGCCTGCGATAGTCGGAAACATCTGCAGCACTTGCTTTGGTATTTCTCTTCGAATCCTTTTTCTTTCCTCCGAAGCCAAACTTGTTGTTTTTCAACTTCTTTTTGGCATCAGACTTGGATGATTTGCTTGGATGCTTCGATTTACCGTCCAGAAAACTAAGGTCTTGTCTTTTTCCCTTTCGGTACTTCTTGACTTCTTCCAACATCTGTCTCTTTTCTGCGTGCTTTTTCAGAGTAGCCTCTATTTGCATGTGCTTGTTAACTTTAGATTGGGCCCTCAGTTGTCTCACTTTCTCCGAACGCTGCACTTCAAACTGTTTTTTCATCAAATTTTCTCGAACTTTTTGCATTTGCTCATCAGATTTGACCATTTCAGCAAAATAGTCATCTGGTCTGATGGTTGGAAGCTTTAATTTAGTTAGTCTTGCAATTCCCTCAATTACAGCTCCCTGGGCTTGCCTGTGGAACGTGGTTTCCCTCCGAAAGTCGTTGAGCACAGGATCCTCACTTGGGCTGAATTGAGGAAGCTTCCTGTTGCCTTTAAGCTGCTTGGCCCGTTTGACTTCTTGCTCTTGCATCTGCAAGGCCAACTCTGGTGCTAGTGGAGCCAGAGAATTAGTCAAATCTAACCGCTCAATCCAAGGTAGTTTCAGTGACATCTTGCTCAATTTTTGCTTTATAAGTTTCTGGAAACATGAAAAACAGATTATGTAAACTTGCAATAATTTTAAGCACAAATGCTCAAGAGACATCAGTAAGACTTATTAAAATTACTTTTATACAATATAGAATTTAATGCTATGTAGTTCATACTTACATTATTTTTATTGTCGTGCTTTTCATTGCGTACAACACTATTTAATCCTGGTTTCAGTAGACCATTAGCAAATGCTTCTTGTAACTGAAATTATATAGATAGTAATTGTTCAAGTGAAGAGTCGTGACAAGGTTCAGAAATCATTACGAATGTTGAATGTAAAACATCCAAGGAAATGTGACTCGTCACGAAGAAAAAAATAAAATCTTCTAGGTTATGTTTCATGTGAAAATGCGGAAAATGCATATAGTGCAAATGCACTCTTGATGCAAAATAATTATTTTCAAGTTTTTATTATTATTTAAAATATTCCAGAAATATTACATTATAATTAAATGAAATCCAATTTTGAAGGTTATAAAGTAATTTGTAAACCCGTATTTGATAATTTTAATAAGAAAAATTTTATTTCAAAAATGCATATTCAAAAGCACACGGTAATTAATTTACTAGAAATTATTAAAGGACATTATTAAAAATGTCTTTTTATATTTCATTATTTTAAAATAGACTATCCTAAACAAGTATCATAAAGTCAATAGACTGATCTTTAAGAAAAAAATTTTACATAATTTCTTTTTTTGATATAAACATTTAAAATACCTCTTCATCTGAAGAATAAATCTCTGAGTCTGAATTACTGCTACCCATTGTCATCTATTAAATTCTTTTTAACGGCACTTTTCAGAAAGTTAAGAAACCTGCACAAAACATTGACACGTGCTTCAATATTTTTTTTTCTTTTTAAAATGTAATGGCACGGTCACACCTCGGCTGCCTGCCTGCCTGCCTGCAGGTCGTCATGGCAATACATAAGAGTAAGAGGGTCAGACAATTTAAATTATTCGTCTCCTCTCTCCTACTCCCGTGGCGGCTGCCTGCGCAGGCAGGCAGGCAGCTGAGGTGTGACCGTGCCATAAAGCATAAACTATAAATTTCAGTGATGATAATTCCTTATCATGTTCTGTTTCCGTTAAGCTGCGGTTACACTAGGGATGGACGATACCTCAAGAAAGAATCGATTCCCAAGAATCGATTCTTTTCAAAAATTATCGAGGAATCGAGTACAATACTAATAGCGTTCTTTTTTACACTCAGATGCAATAATGCTGTCCTTCCGGTTTGACGGTATTTTGCAAAGTCGTATGATTTCTATCAAAATGTTTTTAGTTCATGACATATGAGAACATTCGTATGTCACGAACTAAGAATATTTGATAGAAATGACACGACTTTTCAAAATTCATTTAAACCGGGAAGGACAGCATTAATGCATCTGAGTGTATAAAATAATAATAAATAATGGAACGGTCACAGCTCGGCTGCTTGACTGCCTGCCTGCAGGTCGTTATGGCAATGCATAAGAGTAAGAGAGTCAGACAATTTAAATTATTCGTCTCCTCTCTCTTACTCTCGTGGCGGCTGCCTGCGCAGGCAGGCAGGCAGCCGAGGTGTGACCATGCCATAATAGTATTGAAACATAATAACAAAATGATATTATTATTAATTTAAAATCTTAAGAAATTGTAAAGAATGAAAGCATTTTTAAATAAATATATTATAATAAAATTTCTTTACAAGATTTCAATCCGTATAGGTTATGATGTGTTGCAAAAGATTTAATTTGATGAAAAATGTTCACACTACAATTACTAATTAAAATATAAATATTATTTTTTATAATACATTATTATATAATATATTTTAATAATTTCTTATCATCATTTACAGTTTTCATCCTTCACATTTATTAATTAAGTGGAAAAAAGCACTCAAAATAAAAAAAAAGTTAAAATCTTTAAAATTAAAAACACATTACTCGATTCTCCCACAAATAAGAATCGAAAAAAGTATCGATTCTCAAGATGGAATCGGTGCGATTTCAAACAGCATCGACTGGAATCGTCCATTCCTGACAGGAGCGAGAAAACGTTGTACGAGACGCATGATTTTCCCCTAATCACCAAGTGGTCGAATGTTCAAATGGTCGAATACCAAATCGTCGAATCGTCATTTGATCGAATGCTTAAAACGTCGAATTGTCAACAAGTCGAATGCTAAAAACATCGAATCGTCAAATGGTCGAATGTTCAAAACGTCGAATCGTCAAATGGTCGAATTCTCAAATGATCGAATGCTAAACACATCGAATTGTCAATTGGTCGAATGCTAAAAACATCGAATCAGCAAATGGTCGAATGTTCAAAGGTTAAGTCCACAATAGGCACTTTTCTTAAAGCGATGCATACCCTCTACATCGATTTCTATTGTTCGAACAATGGAAACCGATGTAGAGGGTATGTATCGCTCTAAAAAAAGTGCCTATTGTGGACTCAACCAAAACGTCGAATGGTCATTTCGTCGAATGCTCAAAACGTCGAATTGTCAACTGGTCGAATGCTAAAAACATCGAATCGGCAAATGGTCGAATGTTCAAAACGTCGAATCGTCAAAAAGTCGAATGCTCATAACGTCGA
This sequence comes from Leptopilina drosophilae, assembly GCA_032873175.1. Taxonomy (NCBI): domain Eukaryota; kingdom Metazoa; phylum Arthropoda; class Insecta; order Hymenoptera; family Figitidae; genus Leptopilina; species Leptopilina drosophilae. Next base: position 7,445,498 of record CM065485.1, on the reverse strand, counting down.
ATCGTCAAATGATCGAATGCTCAAAACGTCGAATCGTCAAAAAGTCGAAAAATTTGTTTGATGTAAGTTAACATTAATTTAAACCAAGCAAATTTTTCGACTTTTTGACGATTCGACGTTTTGAGCATTCGACGAAATGACCATTCGACCATTTGCTGATTCGATGTTTTTAGCATTCGATCATTTGAGAATTCGACGTTTTTAACATTCGACCATTTGACGATTCGATGTTTTTAGCATTCGACCAGTTGACAATTCGACGTTTTGAGCATTCGACGAAATGACCATTAGACCATTTGCTGATTCGATGTTTTTAGCATTCGATCATTTGAGAATTCGACGTTTTTAGCATTCGACCATTTGACGATTCGACGTTTTGAACATTCGACCATTTGACGATTCGATGTTTTTAGCATTCGACCAGTTGACAATTCGACGTTTTGAGCATTCGACGAAATGACCATTAGACCATTTGCTGATTCGATGTTTTTAGCATTCGATCATTTGAGAATTCGACGTTTTGAGCATTCGACCATTTGACGATTCGACGTTATGAGGATTCGACGAAATGACGATTCGACGTTTTGATCATTCGACCATTTGCCGATTCGATGTTTTTAGCATTCGACCATTTGCCGATTCGATGTTTTCAGCATTCGACCAGTTGACAATTCGACGTTTTGAGCATTCGACGAAATGACCATTCGACGTTTTGAACATTCGACCATTTGCTGATTCGATGTTTTTAGCATTCGATCATTTGAGAATTCGACGTTTTCAGCATTCGACCATTTGACGATTCGACGTTTTTAACATTCGACCATTTGACGATTCGATGTTTTTAGCATTCGACTTGTTGACAATTCGACGTTTTAAGCATTCGATCAAATGACGATTCGACGATTTGGTATTCGACCATTTGAACATTCGACCACTTGGTGATTAGGGGAAAATCATGCGTCTCGGCAGGCAGCCTGCAGAGGTGTAACCGCAGCTTAAGCGGGACGTTTTTTCGTGACGCTTCCAAAAATAATGCAGAGTTACCTTAAGCCCGTGCTAGCTACCCAACCTAACCAATGCTATACACACGCTATACACTATGTTTAAATAATTCTGAAATATTTTTTAGCTTTATGTGTAATTAATTAATTAATAATGAAAAAAATGTCTCGAAGAAAAAGTGAAAATTTAAAACGTTATTCTACAGTAGGTAGACTGAGCGTAAATACTACAGGGAGCCTTGACGACGACTCGAATGTAATCAATGCAAGTAAGTTTGAAATATTTTTATATATAATATTGAGAGTAACATAACATATACTATAAAAACCCTTTTTCAACTTTTATATTAAAAGAGTGTATGAAAAATCACTTTCATACTTGAACGTATAAATCTGTAAAATAAAAAGTTGAATGAATAGGAAATTAAAATGTTTACAAATTAATATGGCTGAATTCTACATCATTTCAATACCAACTAAACCAATGATACTTTTGAAAATTAATAAACCTTTTCTCATGGGGAATTTTATGTCTAGTTCCATTAAATTCATCTGAATTTCTCTGTCATGGAAATTTTATTTCTTTACTCTACACATAATAAATTATTGTTTAAATATTATGATATGTATAATATTAAAATAACGCACGTCTGGATGAGTTAAAGTTTTTGTTTAAAGTTTTTCAAAATATATATATTAAATGAGTTTCGATTTTTTTTTAATTAAAATGCTTCAGAAACAAAATTGTTAAATTTGTACAATATTAAAGTACACGAAATTAATCAAATAAAAAATATTTTAAATATGTACTTATATTATTTAAAGAGAACACAAAAACATTGTTGTGAAAATGTATAAAACTTTGTAAATGAGACCTATTTTCGGTAAAAAATTTGTACAATATTCCCAAATTTGTAACTTTTTTCTGGAAGCTTTAAAAAAAATGTTAGGTTTTGCACATATTATCATTCATATAATTTACCTGTTATTATAATTGGATAAAGGCACTTTGCTTCGTCTAATATTTTAAATAATAATAATAATAATTTAAAAGGAATAATAAAATTTAGTTATTATGATCAATAAATTCAGATATTTATCTGTATTCACAATAGTATATTTCGTAACGGCAGTTACGAAGCAGTTGCCAATTTTGGCAACTGCTAGCACAAGTTATGAACGATATTTTTCATAACAAGGTGCAAAAAAGTGCCCTTTTTTGCACCGCGTTATGAAAATATTAAAACTAGATGATTTCCAGTGCATTAATTCTTTATTTAAATTAAGAAAAAAATTTATATATATATATATATTTATAAAAATCAAACATTACTAAATATAGAAATATGTAATTATTATTCTTTTACATATGTTCTTCCCCTTGATTCCTTAAATTTATAAATTTTTTTTTCTTAATTAAAATATTAAAAAGGTTGTTCTTCTTTCTAAAAAAGAAGTCACATTATTTGTAGTTTAAAGAAGATTGTATATTTATTTTTTTAAATGTTAGATGATCCTGTTTTCTACAATCGAATGGGACAGTTCAAGCGGTCCTTAGATGCCACTCATACAGAATCAAGTGTTCTTGACTCGGAGTCACTAGTATCGCCAGGCACACCGTCCAAAAACTGGTACAAGAACTTGGATAAATTTAATAAAACATTAATGCATTCTCCAAAGAATGCAAAGCATAATCCTCATAATTTAACTACAGGTAAGACATTTTTAACTATGGACTATATTATTGATATTATGATCTCCAAATTTATTTCTAATTGTTTCTATTCAATATTATATTTAAAATTTTTAAAAAGCAAATTTTATCACTGTTATCAATTCATTGCAAAATTCTACAAATTACAATTTCTAAAGGGAAAACTGTCCTAGATTTGTCAAGCAAATTGGGTAAAGTAAGCTTTTATTTCGGTTTCAAAAAAAATTGTTTTTCATATAATTTTTATACTAGCATTATTTGATAGAAAAATTGCTAAATTAATGCTTACAAGTATATTCTGTAAAAAAATACCTTCAGAATGGGTCTGAGAATTCGTCTTCTACAGTCTTTTATAGAATACAAGCAAAAACAAATTCAAGTAGTAGAATTTATCACTCGGTAAAAAGGATAATATAATACATAAATATAATTACATAAATTAGATTATAAATTATAAAACATAAATTAATGAAAGAAAATTTACCGCAAATTAATTTAGCCTTTATTCGATCAACACCACCGGCTTTAATTAATATTTGATTTGGAGGATTGATAATTTTCTTGACATTTAGTAGAAACAAATTTAGTTTTTTTTTAAATTTTGTATGAAAATGTTATTTTAATCAGTGCAATAAAAAATGAAATCTTGTTTTTAATATTCAAGTTTGACTTTTTAGTTTTATTGACGATTAGGAAATTTACTTCCTGTTCGTATGTTACTTGGCCATGTTTTCTTTAAGATTAAGTTGACTTGATTATTTAAAACTTTAAAAGTATATGATACTTGGATGTCGCTTAAATAATAAAATAAAATTTCTTCTTTTAGGGAAAGTTTTAGAAGCAAATTTTGAGCAAATTGGAAGAGAAATGTCTGCGTCGAACAAGTCTCCATCCGAAGAGGAGTCTTTGAACAAGACGAAAAATTCAGAATTGACAGACTTGGACAAATCTACTACTCTTAATTATTCAGAAGAGCTCCTCAAGAAACGCAAACCACGAACTTTACAAAAACTTGGAAACACTGAAAGTAAATCGACAAATGTTTTTAAGAAATTCTTTGATGATGACAGTTTAAGCGATGCGTCTAAAGAGAAACAACAAGCTTCCCTGGATATTTCAAGCAGAAGGAGATCAAATTTTCCCAATGAAAGACTTTTGTCTTTAAACAAGTCGAAAAATTCAGAAACCACAGACTCGGACAAAAGCGTTGAATTGGATTATTCAGAAATGCTCCTCAAGAAACGCAAACCAAGAACTTTACAGAAATTTGGAAACATTCCAAGTAAATCAACAGAAAATGTTTTCAAGAAATTTTTTGATGATGATGACAGTTTAAACGACGAGTCCAATGAGAAACAAGATTCCATGGAAATTTCAAGCAGAAGAAGAAATATCTCCAACGAAAATGCAAATGCGTCTCAAAATGAAGCAAATGCTTCATTAGTAAGTCGGAAGAGAAAGTTGGAAGGTCTTGAAACAAGTCACAATTCATCACTTACCAAGAAAAGGGGCTCAGCGGGATCTGAAAACAGTGTTAATCTATCACATAGTCCAACAATGTCGTTAAAGTATGTTGAAAAAAGTGAAACGTTTACGCAACCTCAAAAAGAAAAGTTAAAGGAGCTTTTAAATGAAAGTATCAGTAAAGCAAGATTTAGTAAAAATGAATTTTCAGCGAGTGAAAAAGTGATCATCTCTCCTCCAATTGAACGAAATGACAGCAAGTCCTCCTCCTCCGCCACCACTGAAACTGTAGATGAAGTTTCAAATTTACAGTCGAAAAGTATCTCCAGACATTCACAAAAAAGCACTCATGTTCAAAATAAAAGTGCAGGGAATTTGAGTTTCGTCATTAATCAACAAAGTGCTGTTGACAATTCAGAATCGGATGTCGACGTGGAATCGAGAAATGAACAAATTTTTAAGGGTACGAAAGATGCGTTACTACATCCTCATGTGTTGAATGCTTCTCAAAGCGAGGAGTTGGTGAACAATAGACACAGTATTTCGGACAGCAATATTAAATTAAAATCTCCGAGAAAAAGTTCTCGTTTGAACAAAAGTGTTGAGTTCGAGAGGCAGTTAATATCCAGTCACTTGAATAATTTCATTGAGGAGCCCCAATTTGAATCGACGAGAAAATTAGACTCCAATCAATCCAGGCCAAGTTTAAAGAAACGGGAAGCTATTAGGAAATCAACATTGAGTGGCATTGTTGATGAAGCTTCAGAGATTCAGCCAAGGGCAGCAGCAGTAGCAGCGGCAGCAGTGCAAAGTGAAGTGAAAACAGTGTCTCTGAACAAGTCCAAGACTCTAAATCAAGATGTTAGCGATGAGAAAGAGGCATCTAATTATAATATCCAAGTTACGAATCCTGCGTTCAATTCTAGTCCTAAAAGTACGAATTCGAAAAACTCCAAGACTGTTGGAGTTGAGAACATGAGTAGGGATGGGCATTCCGAAAAGTCTTTTACAATTAGCTTATCTGAGGGAAGCTCTCGTACTAGTGTTTCATCCAGAGAGGAATCTGTTGCGGAATTCCCTCACAACAATAGTCAACGATTATCGTCGTCAAGCTTCAAGAGGAGCCCTCTAAAAAGTTCCGCGTCAGAGACCGACAACAAAAGCATCAAAGAAACAGCAGAGTATCGATCCCAAAAACCGAAAATTATCAGTTCTCAAATAGTAAATTCCAACGACATTGACCTGAGCAAACTAAAAGGAAATTACAAACAATCGCCAACTGAGGAAAGTGAAGTCAACCTTGAGAGATCCGGCATAAATTTCAAGACTTTTTCGAAACGTCCTCGCGTATCAACAATTGAGGAAGAGTTCAGCCTGATGCATGGAGTTGAAGACGAACAAGTTCCATCAACTTCCGACGGTCGAACCGGCAATTCTCGAAATCGTACTAGCCCCCTTCTCAATGCAAGCAATGCGCTCAAGTCCTCAACGCAGCTCAACAATTCTTCCCTGAAGAGTCTACGAAAAACACTAGAAAGCGAAGAAGACAGCGAATACAGCGATAGTCCTTTGATAACCTATTATCAAGATGATGACTTTAATAAAGAAGAAAATAGGTCTCAGAGTCCTCCTACTTCTCCACCGCCATTGGTTGCTGAGAGAAGCAAGAAGCAAAACAAGGAGAATGTACCAGGACTAAGTGAAGGGCAACTAGTTCAGAAAAATATCAAAGACTTTGCTGAATCAAGAACTATAGGAAGTTTAGCTACTTCAGGAAAATCGGTTGCAAAACTCAATACAGACAATAGTGAATTAATGTCTGTTTCAGAAGTGATGAACGATAAGAAGAAATGGGATGAATTCTATAAAAGATTATCAGAAAATAAAAGGCAGACACAAAAGAAATTAGATGCAGCAGCGGCAGCTAGGCTCAAAGTTGAGGCCCAGAAGAAGCCCGTCAAGCCAATTAAAGAAAAGAAACCGCCGAAACCTGTTCATTCTGCTTATTTGGTAAATGGAAAACTTTACAAGCAACCAAAACTTCCTAGACCGATGTCTTGGGCCACAAACCGACTGTACGACTACATCTCGAAAAAGATAGAACCAAAATATGACATCAGAACGAGAATAGAATCCGGCAATATTGTTAATCATTTGGCTGCAGTTGTCAAGAAAACCTTGAAAGCAAAGTTGTTTAAAAATTATGCGGAGCACCTTGCGAGTCTGAAGAAACACATGGCAGAAGCAGGGCTTATTGTTACTGAGAAGGATTTCATAGATTTTTGCACCGAGTACCTACCAATGGGCTTTCGAATGAAGGCGACGCCAATGTTGCTTCCCGGCAACAAAATGAACATGCCTTTCGATTGGTCAAAACTTAACACTCCTATAGAATATTCATAACTCTACGACACTTTATATGTCAAATGAAAAGGCTAAATTATCAAAATTATTGTATACAAATCGACGCCTCCCGTTCATATAATGCTTATTAAAAAAACGAATGCAAGATGATTCTTATTCACTTTTTGGTGCAAGATAATGCTTATTCGATTTTCCGTGCAATAAAATGTTTATTCAAAATTCTATGCGCAAATGTACATTCTGAAATTAGCTTATTCTATGAATTTTATACAATATGCAATTCAGTATAATTTATAATTGCAATTGCTTAAAAATTATTTCTTAATATTTGTGATAGGATCCGTGTTTAAAGTTTCTTATAACAATAGACACGTACTGAAATTCTCAGATATTTAATTGCAATTTAATATTAATAGGAAGATTTAGGGTTACATTTATTGTTCTGTCAGTGGCAATTGTTTTGTACACAATTTTGAATAAACATTTTATTGCACGGAAAATCGAATAAGCATTATCTTACACCAAAAAGTGAATAAGAATCATCTTGCATTCGTTTTTCAATAAACATTATATGAACGGCAGGCGTCGAAATGTATGGGCTGTTGAATTGTTGAAAGGTATTATTTTCTTTATACTTTTACATTACATTCAAAAATTTCTTTCGTTACATTATCATTAAAATTTGTGATTAAAGTTAAACTGCGTGTTTCGTAATATTTTTTGCTCTTCAGTAAGCGTTGATATGTTTTTTTTTTTTTTTTTTTTCTAATGACTTTATAAGAAGAGAAAATCTTTCTATTTTTATAGTTAACCAAAGTAAGTGTTCCAATTACCTATAATTAATTTTATTTAAAAATTAACTATTTTCATAAGAAATAAAATAATAAACAAATAATAAAATGTTTTTAGAGGAAAATATCATTCTGTTTGTATTACGAGTTATTTGTATTTAATATGCATATCTCAAATCAAACGTGGATTTATATATGTTAAATAAATTATTGAAATAAAAATTTGTTTATTTTTTTGCGAAAAATCAACTGCGTCTCGTTGCTAAAACAGATAAGAAAGTTTCCATCTAATACAAAAAGTATGTGGACGTCCACATGAGAAAGTCCAACTTTTTCCGTTCTAGTTTTCTCGAAATGAGAGTTTTTGGCATTCTAAACATTGAAATTCTATAACTCGGCGATTTTTGCACCAAATTGAACTTAAGACGTATCAAAATTTTCCAAATTTTGCAAGGAATACGCCCTCCTTTTCATGTGGGCTTCCACATATTTTCTTCAACTAGAGTCAGTTGGTTAAAAAAACTAAGCTGCACAGAAAAAAACCTTTAACTGGAACAACGATTACTTACGCTGAAATAGCGAAATTATTCGTTGAGATAACTAAAAATTTCGCTAATGTAGTGAATTTTGTAGTTGTTCTAGGTGAAGAAGAAATACTTTATTATACTTTCAGGAGTAGGCAATAAATTTTGTTTTATTTTTCATTTTTATAATAAATTCTTCTTTATTTTTAGTATCAGTTTTACCTAAATGCAATTGAAAAATACAGTTTTAAGAGCACATTTTTCCAAATTAACTCTTTACACATTCGCAAGTGAGGAAAAATGTTTTAAACATACCATTATTGAAAATTAAAAAAATTTATTGCTTTTTAAAAGGTTCAGTTTTAAATATTTTGTATGAAATGCTGAAAGAAAGATTAGAATTCATTGTTTCTGAAAGGCACCCTTAACAAGTTTTTACTCAATTTCATTGCCTAATTATAAAACTTCTCATTACCATTTTTACCATTTTTCGTAATTTTTCAATTACCGACTTAACAAGACAAAAAACATTGAAAACAATTTAAAAATATAGGCGAATACTTGTTGAGCAAGAGTTTCAAGTATTTTGTACTTAAAAGTTTATTGTGAATCTTCCATTCGACTTAACCAAGCAGTGGAATATACGAAGAGTTCATATTAAAAATGATTAATATAAAAGTTTCAATTAATGATACATAATTGATTGAATTACCCTAGTTGAATACTTTTGACTCTTTTTACAACAGCCGATTTGGCAGTAAATAAAAATATACTGTAACAGATTTGTAAAGTCTTTGTCGAGCAGTAAAATACTTGGTGTATTTTACCATGCACTCAATGAATTATTCCTATTATTAATATAATATCACGGTTAAACAGACCATCTTCTTTGGACAAACATTTTGATATCTCTGTAAACTAGCCTGGACAGCAGCTGAAAAAACAAGGTAGAGAAAACACAAATTATTACTTGAATAATTTTAATCTGATTGTGGTGAAAGAACGTGATAACTACTTACACACAGCGCCAAGACGTCGGCAGCCATGAGCATGTAGAAAACATTATGCCATCCATAGTAGCTGGAAACAAGGCCAGCCAATAGTGGCCCAATTGCGGCTCCTACGCTGCCCGTCCCGTCAATAATGGAAGTGACGGTTGCGAGAGCCTTCGCGTTATTGCCCAAACTGGGATGTGTGCCTAGCTCAGCGGACACTGCGGTCGTTATAAGAGCGTAGGGTCCGTTCACTAAAAATCCTGCCGTGAGCAATAACAATACATTCACGCCGAAACTGACTGTGCCCAAATAATCGTAAATAAAGAGCTGAAAAAATGGAAAAGAAAACGTTTATTGAATCTCTTAAATTTTTTAATGCCACGTTTTTCTTGAGTCATTAAGGTGACCTCCTTTTTTATACTACTTCTCAGACTATACTTACTGTAGGGACTGCAAGAGCAAGCATCGCAGCACAGGTTAGAGCACTCATGCCAGAATAATCCGACAGCATGCCAGCTGCAATGGCCCCAAAAATTCCTCCAATGTCAAATATAGTAGAAATGTTGGCACTTTCCTTTGCATCATAAGTTGCTGTAAAAGAATTTACAAGTCATCAACTGAAACCATATAATATAACCGAGTCCATTTATCGGATGGAATTGTCATTCAAGTTGTTTAAACCTCAAGCTGACTCCTGTATACTAAAGGATTAGAGAAACTAACTTTCTAAACTACTCTACAATGCAATGTTCTTCCATTATTTATACATCTATTTGAGCTTTTCATTATCCGTGAGTTCAAGCAATAAACAGAGGATAACGGAAAAACCTTTCTCATCTTTCTCTCTTCCGCGAAAGATTGGCAAATAATAATTAATGTAAATTTCATTTTAAATACATTTAACTTTAAAAATTCTTTTTTAATTTAATTTAATTATACAGCAACTTTTGATTTTGAAATAATCGACTGTAAAACTTGTGTCCTGTATTCATTAACAATTATTCAACAGGGGCATATCACTTTGTCTTGACTTGGGTGCAAATGATTAAAAAATTAATATTTTAAGTAATTGAAATACTAACATGAAGCAGCAATGTAGAGTGGTAACCAGTAGAGAAATGTGTAACTAACAAGTTTAGCAAAGAATAAGGAAAAGGAATATTCCAGAACTCCTGGAATATTGATTGCTCCTAGAAATCCTATAGGTATGTCATTTTTTTCATTATGTCTATTGATACATAGCATAGGACTCGTTTCCGTCCGCAGATTTTCCACTTCCTTTAAAAATAATTATTTTCTCGTTAGAATGATATTATTAAAAATCACCATAACAGGTGCTAAATTAAGAACAGCATAAAAAATATACTTTATTTTCAATGTAAATAACTGATGAGTAATGCACTCTGAAGAAAGGTACCTACCTACAAGCAGCATTTACAATTATTTAATAAAATATTATTTCATTGCAAAAGAATAATGAAAAATGAACCTAAAAATAACAGCTAAATTTACTATGAGTAACTTATAATTTTTTGCTACTTAGATAGATACCTTCCTCCAGAGCATTACCACAATAAAATGGTTAAATCTTTTGCTGTCTGAAAGATTAACAACAATCCTAACGCAAAAGAACATTAGCCACATTTTTGGGCGCGTATTGTATTCAAAATGTTGGTAAGCAGCTCAACGAAGTAGGGGCCAGTAGATATGCCACCTTTGTCACGCGTCCAAAATTGTACTGCATTGTACCGCAGCAACCCAAAAGTATTCGACGCCTGCCGTTCATATAATGTTTATTGAAAAACGAATGCAAGATGATTCTTATTCACTTTTTGGTGTAAGATAATGCTTATTCGATTTTCCGTGCAATAAAATGTTTATTCAAAATTGTGTACAAAACAATTGCCACTGACAGAACAATAAATGTAACCCTAAATCTTCCTATTAATATTAAATTGCAATTAAATATCTGAGAATTTCAGTACGTGTCTATTGTTATAAGAAACTTTAAACACGGATCCTATCACAAATATTAAGAAATAATTTTTAAGCAATTGCAATTATAAATTATACTGAATTGCATATTGTATAAAATTCATAGAATAAGCTAATTTCAGAATGTACATTTGCGCATAGAATTTTGAATAAACATTTTATTGCACGGAAAATCGAATAAGCATTATCTTGCACCAAAAAGTGAATAAGAATCATCTTGCATTCGTTTTTTTAATAAGCATTATATGAACGGGAGGCGTCGATAGTATAGTCTATTTCAATTGTTGTCCTATAGTTTACCCGCAAATATTGACACTCTAGATAGCTTCTTTAAACCTCTATTCTTGCCTATTATATATATGCAAAGCCTACGTAATTTGATTAGCGTTAAAAGTGCTGATAATGCATATAGTATTTAGTGATACAAGGGTTATAATACAGTGACAGCAATAGTAATCAACAAAATTAATAAAAATTATTAATAATAATAATAAAAAAGTTAAAATGCAAAAATCATTTTTATTTAAACGCCAACAAGTGCCTGACATTATTGCTGTTAAATTATAAAAAAAATTAATCAACATGCACTTACATGAAAATCGCTGTGTTGGTGCCAGCCACGCCGATAAGCCACATTCTAGGTATAGAAAATGATGTTTTCTACGTTAGTGTAAAGCATGCTGTATGTATAGAGTAGCATAAGGTGACCTATTATACATATACAATATGTATAGTGAATTCAAAGTATACTTAAAAAAATGTTGGCATCGCCAACATGTGTATGTCGTTCGGTCTTCTTACGCTACTTCATGCTATGTGCTTAGAGCAACCCACATGCTCGATATATAGAAGATGCACTGACAAAAGCTGTTATGTTTATGTTATTCAAAATACCAAATTAAATACAATAATGAGAATTTTTTAATTACTACAAATATTGCGGTTGCATGAAATATTTCAATTATTCATTCAAGAGTAACTGGCAATTAATTTCAAAGGTAGTTTTCTTGCCTCTATTTCAAAATTGATTTCAAACTTTGGGAAAATTCTGTTATTGCTGACATCGAGTCCCACTTTCAAAAAACAAAGCAAAAATTAATCTTTTTCAAAACTATAATTGCCAGTAACCCTTTCAAAAATTAGTAACACAAATCATTTTTCCACTTGAAAATTTGACAAGTAATAATTGAGCTATCTAATTCATAACTATTTTAAAATTAATAACTCATACAGTGCATTGTTTTCAAGAAGATTCAGAGAACTTTTCAGTAAAAGATTTACGACATTTAAACAAGTCAGAATTTCTTTCACTAAAAATAGAATCTACGACCAATCTACCACTGAAATGTTCTCTGAATTTTCTTGAAACTTTTTTTTAAAGATGAAAATTTACACGTGCGCTAATCAATTTTCTATGGTAAAGCTCTTTCTACCCTGAAACTTTTCTGAAGCTTAGAAACTAACTCAGTATATTAAAAAAAATTGACGACTTTTCTTTTTAAAATAAATTTAAAAATTCAAGTCAAAAGGAATTGAAATCGAAATTATGCTTCTTACTTCGATACCATTTTCTTCTTCAACGTGACGTTGTCGAAATTACATAATTTAAATAACACATACCTCATCAATATTTCGTGTTTCTTCATCTCCACCACTACTTTCATCTGAACTTCCAGGTGTTTCAATTTTCCTATATCCAAGTGGTCCAGGTGTTGAGTAGCCAACATTTTCTGGATGAGGTACTAAAAATAAGAAAATGAGAAAGCCACAAATTCCCATTATGGCTCCAGGAACTATGAAGCTTAAACCCCAATCACTTTGGACATAGTAAGCTGCAATCAAGGTGCCTAAAATATTTCCTAGAGAGGTGTGTGAATTCCAAATTCCAAATATTAAACCACGATTTCCTTTTCCAAACCAGTTTCCAACAACTGTAACAACGCCTGGCCAGCCAGTTGTTTGGCATATTCCACCAAATGTCTGAAACACATGTTCTCACAATAATTAATTAATTAACTTAAAAATTAAAAAAAAATTATCATCAGGTGAAACCTACCTGGACCAGTATCAAATAAGAAAGACTATGTATATTGTACGATCTTGCTATTCCAAATAAGTAAGATGCAATACCGGATGTAAGCATTCCCAGGGCCAAAAAATAGCGTAGATTCACCCTTTCAGCAATAAAGCCACTGAAAATAAAAAAAATTAATTTTAAATATTGTGAAAGATGCATAAATAAATTGTAATAACTCAAAGGTCTTTTCAAAGGTCTCTCAAATTTCAAAGTTATGTGAGACCTCCGATTATCGCCCACCAGAAACACTCTATATAGTATGTATTGTATATTAAGCAACAAGGGGACAAGGGCAGCCATTTGTTTTCATGTTACTTACGATACTTTTTATTCCTAATCACCACAAAAGTGTCGATTTCAGATAGAAGACGCAACAGTGATTAAAAGTCATTCACTACTTGTTCGACTATCTCAAAGCGCCATTTTTGTGCAAGTGGGACAAAAAAATAATGAATGAAAGAATAATGAAATCAAATTATCATAATACAAATATAAATTATAAATATCTTTATTTACCTGAGGAACATTGCACCAGCATATGCAAATAAAAATGCTGAATCCAGTGTTCCAAGTAATGCAGAAGCATCGTGAGTATCTGCAAAATACGGAAATCACTGTGTTCTTACTACTTATATGTTGTGGAAAAATTAATTAGAAATAAAATTAATTTAGAAAACTTATTTTTGCAACCATTTAGAAGAAAACTGTGTCGGATATTTTTTTATATTATGCACAGTAAAAAGTAAATCTTAATTTAAGATCAGTCTTAAATTTAGCACTGTCTGCTCTAATGTTAAATCATTCAACACGCAGCAATGAGACAAAGAAAATGATCACCCCTTATGAAAAAACTGTTTATATTCTATATGCATTAGAAATGCATTCTAGCTTTTAATAATATATACTTGGAACATGATATCTCGATTTATTAATTAAGACATTATAAACGAGAAACAAGACTTTATAATTTTTTATCAAGTGACAACATTTTTGTATATAATATTACTTTTTTCATAAACAAATTATAAAAGTATAATATGATTCTAAAACGTGTGTGTGTGTGTGTGTGTGTGTGTGTGTGTGTGTGTGTGTGTGTGTGTGTGTGTGTGTGTGTGTGTGTGTGTGACTTTTAATGACGATATAACTTTGTTATTAAAATTTAATCTTTAAACAATTACTCATAGATAATGATAAGAAAGGTTAAACGTGACATTTTTAGAAAATTAAAAATTATCTTGTATAAAATTTAAAAAAAATTATGAGCTGGAAAATACAGAATAGTTGACTTTATTGAAAAGAGAAATATACAATATATTATTAAAAGTAACTCACCAAAAGGAGCCCAATCACACCAAGTGTCCCGATTGCTAGAATTTACAGGCAAATTAGGTGGTGGAGATAAGTTACTGCAATTGACAGTCAGTATATTTTTAACGACAGAGATTGGCTTTCTGTTCAAATGATAGCACATGTAGGCTATGAAGGTGAGCACCAAAACAACGCCTTGGTTCCACAACAAACGTGTTGATTGTTGACAAGGGCAACATCTGTTTGTAATTTTCGAAACAATGTGTGCACCAAACGGAACATCTTTTGTTCTGGACATATTATGTGAAACGAATTACTTATCCTGTTTGCAATTGTAAACACAAGCTGTTTTTGTATTTTTATGCAATTATGACAGCTGCAAATAATCATAAAATTGATTGATTAAAGATTATAATGTCCACCATAAAACTTAATCACGAATTTTTAAAACTATACTCATTATGAAAACTTAATATTACTGACGAACAACTATACTATTGAATAAAAATGATAAATATACAATGTATATATACAATATAAACGTCAAAGGACAAAGAACAACACATTCTTAACCTATTAACACATAAGGCCAACATTATGGAGGGTCCACACAAACAGTTCTTGTACACTTCACCAAGAACTTCAAAAGATGAAAAGTCAATCGTCAAATGATCGAATTCTAAAAACATCGAATTGTCAACTGATCGAATGCTAAAAACATCGAATCAGCAATTGGTCGAATCGAATCATTATTTCGTCGAATCGTCAAATGATGGTCGAATGCTCAAAACGTCGAATCAGCAAAAAGTCGAAAAATTTGCTTGATTTATGTTAACATTAATATAAACCAAGCAAACATTAACTTAAACCAAGCAAATTTTTTGACTTTTTGCCGATTCGACGTTTTGAACATTCCACCAAAACTAATTCTATGAAAATGCCTTTACTCTATAGTACATTTCGGTTCCATCTTCCTTACAAACTTTAAGAATTCTAACATTTAAAATTAGGTTATGTTAAAATTCAGACAAACAGAAATTATGATAATTTATAATTACAGCACATGTCGATTCGATCATAAATTATTCTCTCATATTCATTTTCGGTAAAATGTTAATTCCAGAAAATAAAATTTCCTGACATTTAAAATTCAATAAAAATAAATTCCTAACAATACAGATTCTGAGGTTGTGGATTCGACGTAATAGTCATTCGTGTAATTCAATTTGATACAAATCCAACGATGCCTTCTCTCAGGGAAGGCACTAATTTGACGAATTTTGCCCACTTTCTACATTCTTTATAGTTCGTGTAAATAATGTCAACGGAATTCTGCTTTTCCATTGGCCAATTTTTTAGAAAATATAGAAGGTAGGGAAACTTCGTAAAATTAGTGCCTTCCCTGAGAGAAGGCACACTGTAAAAAATCCTAAGGATATTACCCAGACAAGGGGAAAAGTGACGCTTTAAATAAGGTTATGTTGCCACATTAAATGCGGCACTTTTCCCCTTGTCTGTAAAATAGCCACATTTAATGTGGGTAATATTCTTAGGATTTTTTACAGTGCATCGTTGGATTCAAGTGTACATGTGGATTCATCTCGGGTTTTCCAAAAGTCGTGTGATCGTACCTTTACTCATCTCGTGTCCAGCTGGTTTTCGTGTCTGCTCCCACTGTTGTGACCGTACCTTTAAAAACATTAACACTACTTGACTAATTTTTTCCAAGAAATCAAATAGGTATTTTTCTTTTTTTTTATATGTACTGTAAGGTTGAGTCCACAATAGGCACTTTTCTTAAAGCGATACATACCCTCTACATCGGTTTCCATTGTTCGAACAATAGAAATCGATGTAGAGGGTATGCATCGCTTTAAGAAAAGTGCCTATTTTGGACTTAACCTAATTTATAGCAACAACTATACATTGTATATGATAATAATAATAATAATAATAATAAATGAGAAAATTAAAAATCTTAAACAATGATTTTTGGTAATTAAGGATGAAAATTTTAGATAATGTATGTAAACTAAATATAAGCAGACAAATTAAATATATGTATCTAAATGCATTCAACATGTGTGAGAATAAGTTTTTATATTTGCATACATTTAAATAATTAATATTAAAGACATTCGAGTTTGATATAAATAATGTTAAATAATCTCCTTTCATTTTAGCTGTATAGAAGTGAAATAAACGCATTAAGTAACACTGATTTGTATTCTTGATTGCCACATATTAATTTAAGAGATAGGATCCAGTTATACTGATGAGTATATTCCAAAAGTGTTGTCGAGTATTTTGTTGACTGAGAAGTTCTGTACAAGTTATTAATCAAGTAAATATAATATATCTTTGTTTAATCCTTAGAAGTGTGTGTGTGTGTGTAAGAGAAATATCCTATTTACTTAAAAAAAAGTGACTAACAAATAAAGCGTTCTCTCAAAATACGGCGGCTGTGAAATCTTTTCAAGGAATTTTGTTTAAATTTAAATTTAATATTCATTTGTAATTAATAAGTAATTTAATGCAAATTGTAAATTTTAAAGAAATATTTATTAAATATTATAATTTAGAAAAGTATTCATTAGAATAAGCGTATTTTAAAAAACTTCTAGTTGAACCGATTTTTGAGTGAACGATATATTTAAGTTGATTTATATTACCTATTGTAGATAACAAAAAAGACACTAAACTTTTAGAATAAATTTTAGCTTTACAGTAGAAATGAATCAAGTTTTACATAAATATCCGTGCATCAGGAAATTTATTTAAGAATAAGTAAAGAAACTAGTCTGACTGCTTTTTCTAATTTATCTTAAAGTTGAAAATTTTTCTTGACGATTTTCACGTGGAAAATCAGGGCGGATTTTTTTGGTTGGGCCCATATAGCCTACTGAATTTTTTATTTAAATAATGTTTACTTTCTTAATTACTCCTCTACTTCTATTAAATAATGAAGAATAAAATGAGTTGGCGAATTCGGAATTGAAATTATTTTGATAAATGCAAATAATATCATAGATATATACAGTCCTTGACATTTAAGGAAAAAAAATGGCGTGTTCGCAAGTATATATAAAGATGTGTGTATTTTAAAAAAATGTATAGTTTTCAGCGATAAATAAAAGAATCTTTTACTGAAACTCAATGAGCATAATATGTTGATACACCCATAAATTTTAGGTTAAGATTAAAGTCCACGATACGATAAAGTACATATATTATCATCTTGGACAGAAAGCTTCGATAGTGAAACAGTCAAACAGACAGAAAATATGATTTTCATAGCTGGCAAAACAAGTAGAATCTTCTTCCGTTGTATAGCCGAACTCAAAAGTTCATTTAATCAAAATGAACTCGTTAAGGTAAGTTTCATATTCTCTTCTATGTATAATAATATATAATATCATTAAAAGATTAACGAACTTTTTAAAATAATAGTTCTCATTTTAATATATTAATTTTAATTTCTAATTGCATTGTCATCTGTAGGTGTGTATAATTATTTTCCAGACATTGGAAATTTAAAAAAAATTAGTGAATGCATATAATTTTGAAAATTTTTAAATATATTTTTCAAGGTATATTCTTGTAATTCTACTTTCAAGTACATGGAACATTTAAGTAGATATAAGAAAATAGGGACATTGACCAAAAGAGAGATTACAGAAATTTATATATACTTGCTGTTTAATAAATAATGGAATGTTTTTAAAAATATATTCATTTATTACTTTCCGAGTAGGGAAACAATTAAAGTTTATTATCAATGTTTAATTACGCAATCTATACTATTAAAAGAAAAAGAAACATTTGAATTTTTGTAGATATCAACTAGTAACTTCTCAGTTACGGCTCATTCAGCAAACAGAAATGGAAAAGTATTCGAAAGTGCAGAGGAAGTTGTGTCGGACATTGAAAATGGCGCGAAGCTTTTAGTGGGTGGCTTCGGCCTTTGTGGGATACCCGAGAATCTTATAGACGCTGTTCTGAAAAGAGGATCTACAGACTTGACAGTAGTTTCAAACAATGCTGGTGTTGATGACTTTGGACTTGGAAAGCTACTGAAGGAACGCCGAGTAAGGAGAATGATTTCTTCTTACGTCGGTGAAAACGCAGAATTCGAAAAGCAATATCTCGAAGGGGACCTCGAAGTAGAATTAACACCTCAAGTAAATAATTTTTTTTTAGAAGTATATAAAAAAAATACTGAGAGAAAATGACCCTTGAAATAGTAATGAATGAGGTCAATAATAATAATAATAATAATAATAATCTACCTTGTAGGGCACTCTAGCCGAACGCATAAGGGCGGGAGGTGCAGGAATTCCTGCGTTCTACACACCCACTGGATGGGGAACCATTATTCAGGAGGGAAACGTAGTTGTCAAATACAGCAAGGCAGGTGAGCCGGAAATATCGGGGGATGCCAGAGCCACTCAGGATTTTAATGGGCGGAACTACGTCCTCGAAGCTGCAATAACTGGAGACTTTGCACTGGTCAAGGCCTGGAAAGCCGACACTGCCGGCAATTTAATATTTCGGAAGTCGGCTAGAAACTTCAACCCAGTAATGTGCAAAGCGGCGAAAATTTCAATAGCAGAGGTGGAGGAAATTGTGCAAGTTGGACAGCTGGATCCCGATAACATCCATTTGCCTGGGATATATGTAGACCGAATTATAAAAGGTTCATCGTACGAAAAACGCATCGAGGTAACGTCAAACATACTCACAGAAAGTGGAGTCAGTACAAAAGTTTTAGGTCCAGTAGTGTGTTTCTCTTTCACTCTTTCACTTTTTTCTCTCCTTCTGTATCATATTATAAATATGCTTAATTGTTACACTGCTTATTAGCTAAACGCTGCTTTTCAATCAACGCAACAATCAATATTCCAATAGACAACTATTCCCTAAACAATCTCTTTCTATTATGAGCTCTGCAGAGGCTTTTGCATTGCTTGAGATATACTTGTCTATTGTCAACTCAAGCTCACCTCACTTGTAAAAAAAAAAAAATTATTAAAAATCTTCCATTCACAATGCCCAAAGTAGAGCAAATAAATATGCTTCAATGCAAAAAGACAGATAATCTTGCAGCAAATGATTCAAATGATGCATATTCCTCTTGCAGCAAATGATTATTTAAATTATAATAGATAGCTTAGTAAGAACATTCAATAACATATTTTTTTTATAGATTAGTCTCAATTGTTTTGTCTTCACTAGCGGCCATATCGTGTACACTTGAAAAGTTGACTCGGAAATTTTAGTTTTTATTATGTAAAACTTGTTGTTGTTGTTGTTGTTCAAGTTATTTGCGCAATTTTTTCAGCTTTCATTTCAAAATGACTATACAATATTAGTTTTTGCTGAAATTTAACAATTAAACGTCTATTATTAGAAAAGATTGACAAAGCAATCAGTGAAGCCTAAAAAGTCAACACCTGCAGGCAAAGCTAGAGAAAGAATTATAAGACGAGCAGCTGCAGAATTTAAAAATGGAATGTACGGTGAGTTGTTGGAATATTTGTGGTTAAATTAAGAAAATTTATTCCGATTAATTTTGCTTGTTGCAGCTAATTTGGGAATCGGCATTCCGATGCTTGCCAGTAACTTCATTCCAAAAGGAATCGAGGTAACCTTGCAGTCTGAAAATGGAATTTTAGGACTAGGTCCATTTCCAGCAGAGTCTGAGATTGATGCCGACTTGATAAATGCTGGCAAAGAAACTGTCACTGTTCTGCCTGGAGCCTCATTCTTTAGCAGTGAAGAGAGCTTTGCCATGATTAGAGGGTAGCGTTTTTATAAAAATCTTGTACCAAAAATCTTTACCCAAAATCTTGAAGAAAATAATGTCTAAAAGGAAAACATAATAATGTCTAGGGGCCACGTAGATTTGACAATCTTGGGTGCAATGCAAGTCTCTCAAAATGGAGACTTGGCAAATTGGATGATCCCTGGAACGATGGTCAAAGGCATGGGAGGAGCGATGGACCTCGTGTCCGCTGGAAAAACAAAAGTGGTGGTGACGATGGAGCACAGGGCTCGTGACGGCAGCCCGAAAATTCTGGCCAACTGCACATTACCAATTACTGGTAATTAATAACAATAATAAAAAAGATTTTTCATTTTAATTAAAAAATCTATTTTTGATTTCATTAAAAATAGTGAATTACAGTTTATATTATATTTTTCAGGTCAGGAGTGTGTAGATTTAATAATTACTGACTTGGCAGTCTTTGAAGTCATTAAAGGAGAAGGTTTAAAACTTATTGAAAAGGCACCAAATGTGGACATAAGTGAAATCGTCAGTTCTACTGGCTGTGAATTCATGGTTTCAGATGAATTAAAGGACATGATTCAGGTTTCCACAGATGATTCGCCCTGAAGGTGCAAAGCCAACTCATGTGAAACGACCAAAAAATTGACTCTTCGGCATTTAGTTTTACAAAATAAACGCAAAAACGACCGTTTTTGTAACACGAGGACAACTTCACAAACAGATTTTAACCCGCCCATTAT
The DNA here is from genome assembly GCA_032873175.1 of Leptopilina drosophilae. Classification (NCBI taxonomy): domain Eukaryota; kingdom Metazoa; phylum Arthropoda; class Insecta; order Hymenoptera; family Figitidae; genus Leptopilina; species Leptopilina drosophilae. The sequence goes on along the minus strand of CM065485.1, from coordinate 7,424,734 downwards.
GGATATTTACAGATATTTACAGACTTTTCTATATAGACCCTCAGATTTCACCTAAAAAGAGGCAGGTGAAATTTTATATTTGCAGCTACGTAATCAGGATGAAATAATAATTTTAAGTAAAAGCAGATGAGAATAAACAAATTGAAAGTGATGTACAGCTTTTGTGATTGTTTATATATTTATTATTTCCTTTAATTTTTAATCGGAAAACAAACCTCTACCGTGTATATTATTACTATTATTATTATCATTATTATACATAATATATATTTTATATAATAATTTCTATCTTGTAGTCATTTTATTCAAAAATACTTGAACACTCAAACTCACGATTGCTACGAGCATCTTCTAGCTTTATCACTTCATATGATTACATACTTTCTTTTTTATACATAAATAAAGGATAAAAGTCCTAAAATCTTAACAATACATAATTGTCTCTCTCACAAACACGTGTACATACGTTGAGAACAGTGTAATAGGCACATTGATAGACTTTTCTCGTAACATCAACAGTTGTTTTGTTCTTCCATCTATTATTATACAATAAATTTTTTACATTTAGACATTCTATTACCACCTGGTTTGTTTACAATATCAATATCATTTCAGAATTATAATGACTGATGCAAAAATAGAGTTTCCACACTATACACATAATTATAAAATATAAAAGTTTCTCTTTAGAAACGAAAATTGAAGAAGCGAACAATTAAAGAAAGTTGATTCAGATGTAATGGCACACTTACAGCTTGCAAACAAATCAAAGACTTGACGTAAAGTGCTCAACACATTAAAATGATAATAAGATTACAAATGCCACAGAATTTGGGAAAGAAAGTTTACTGATAGAATCTCGTCAATCAACAATGATTAAAATTATTATTATTATTATTATTATTATTCTATGAGCCATTTTAATTCGTTTGATTTAAAAGTTAATTTCAATAACATTTTTAATAGAATTCTATTCTACTTAGATTTGAAATTAATTAGTTAAATTTGAAATTGAAAATACCTAAATTTCTCTCCTGTCTCTTTAAAAGTTTACAATTTACATTTCTACCATAATTCATCTCAAACAATAACATTGTAAAACTTGCACAATGGACAAGTCTTTTAGATTCGTTAGCACCGAGAAATGAGTTTTGAAACAATAAAAGCCCTCTTTTTCTTCTTTAAAAAGGGAATCAAGTGTTTAAGCTCATTCGTTGTGATGTAGATATAATTAATAGGTTGATTATTTGTTGTCACTCGAGTATCTTCCTTCAATTAATTGTCCAATGAAATAAAAAAGGAAAAAATCAATAAAATTAAATTTAAAAAATGATTAGTGTTATTTTTTCGAAAAGATAATAGTTGTGATATATATATATATATAATATTTTGTAAAAGTGACTATTGCTAAATGTTTAAAGCAAAAATTATTTAATGCTATTTATTTGCTTCAAGCAAACTATACGATCACCATTTGTAAATGCATAATTTCAAATTGACAATATTCATATTGACAATTTTAAAAGTATTCCTAAAAGTAAGATGAAAATAATATTAATGCTGAAAATATTCATACAGAACGCAAATAGAATAATGCGACAATATGCTTCAAAACTACAACTAAACTTGTAATTGAATTTCAAATCGATGAGCACGTATTCCATTAAATTTCATCCTTTTCTGTATCATTATCATCAAGCATTATGCTTAGATAACACTTTTTCCTATTGAGAAAAATGTTTTAATTTCTTTTAAACGTTATCCGATTTTCATTCTAAATGCAAACACATTAAAAAAAGATATTCTTACAACATATGAGTTAAATAATTATTTACTATCAAATTTTGTGTGTTTCCTGTGACACGCTGCTGCTACAATATTTTTTTAAAATTCGTAACCAATAGAGAAATTAGAAGCTTAATTTTTTTTATTCAAATAAACCACTCAAAAGTTGTACAAAATTAAAATTGATTTAATTCTAAAACTACCAATCAGGTAATTTAAAAATAATACTAATTTTTCAAAAATTCTCTCCTACGTTATCCAAAAAGTTAAGAAAATAAATTTTTCTTCCTCATTTGTCTTGGAATTCTCTGTAATATACATCTATTTTTGTATTTTATACGTAAATTCTCGTTAGAAAATAATTTCTAACAAAATATAAAAAAAAAGAATGGAGAATTTACATTTGGGCTTATAATTAAGATCTTAAAGTTATAAGCATAATAATATTAAAGTGCAAATTGAAAAATCAAAACCTTATCCAAATTAAAAAGCAAACATTTTGCACAAAAAATTTACAAAAAGTATTTGTTAAGTGAAAAACTAGTCGACAATTGAATATATATGTATATTATATAATTGAGGTGTAAAAATCAACGGACAGATGAAAAACAAAAAGCGAAAATTCGAATAGTAAAAGTGATATCAATAAACGATTCCTATTAAAATTGATACAGAAAAGGGAGCCGATGGTGTCGATGATGATGATGATGATGATAATAATTACTGAGTATGTGTATTGACAGACATTTGATCAAAATCGATAGTGAATATTGACTATATATATATAAATATATATATATACTTTGTCTCTGAGAAAATCAAGGTTTGTTGGATTACTTTCCGAGGCGTTTAATTCTCGATCTAGTGCTAAGAGGCGATACCGAAGAGACTCTAGAAGAGAAGGAGTGAGGCGACTTGACCCGCTTTGTCAGAGTAGTATCGCTGGCGACTCCAGCGATGCCCATCAGACTGTTGCAGTCCTCACTGACACCGTTCGTAGAGACGCACTTGCTCTGCCTGGACTTTGCCGAGGACGACGTCGAAGAGCAGGTCTTGTTGCGCGCCGGCGACGCTGAAGCCAGAAGGGACGAAGTGCTCTTCAGTTTGGCAGGCAGGGGCAGGCGACTCTGCTTGATGGGGTACTGGTGGGCGATTTGCGCCGACACCGTGTGGCCCGTGATGTCGACGTTCCTCGAGCGCAGAGTCTTCACTGGGGTGGCTGCGATCGTGTCCGACCTCAACCAGCGCTGAGTGCTGGACTCGTTGAGCAGACCGACCACCGTCCGATGCCGACTTTGGCAACTCGCACTCCTACTTGACCTGGTCGGCTCCCAGTCTCTGAGCCCGAAAATGCCCCGCAGCTGTATTCGATTCGAGCCGTTCAGGGATGGCCTCCGAATCGCTTTCACTGGAGTCACCTTCTTCTCCAAATTCCTTCTCTGAAACGAGTTGGGGGACGACAATTTCCTCTCCTGGATCCCAGTTGAATTTGGATTCACAACTCCACCTGCAATTGAAATACAATGTTTCTCTTTAACAATTAAAATACTCAATGATCATGCTAACTATGACGAGGAAAATAATAAAATCAGATGATTACCCGATCGAGATAAATTGGCGCTATTTGTTGGCCATCGTAGTCGACTGTGGGCCTCATCAGCTTGGAATTTCTTATTAACGGGATCATTCTCATCAATTGGATTGAGGCGGTCCTCCGACCTCGTTCTCCTCTTTGCGCACGACTCACTCGTACCACAGACTCCATCATTAGAATTAGTAATTGAACTGTGTCTTCGTTTTATGCCTCTCAAACTGTTGCTTATTCTTGGAGTTGCATTCTCAACTATCCGAGGCTCTTCAAAAATATTACCAGGCAATGATTTGGACTCGCGTTTGATTCTGCACCCCAAGTAAGCAATTCCTGGTTCCTTTAAGTTAGCTTTCGACGCCAACGTGTTCCGAGGAACAGCAGTTATACTGTGCCTGCGACTGGTCTTCTTCAAATTTTCATTGGTATACAAATTAGCCTTCTCCGGATGCAAAATTGAGTTCTGCTTTCGCTTCGTGTCGGTAATAATCGTTGGTCTTGAGTACTGAACGGCAGCGGGCTGCTTGACATTGTCCGTCGCGGAGTCAATTTTCTTTTGCTTCACACCTGCATTTGTCTTTGGCTTGTCGCAAAAAGTATTTTGACGCAGTGGAGAGTTGAGATTGTGTTGCGCTTTTTCTGCAACTGATTTTATATCAGTGGAGCATTTCTCATTTTGAGTGTTCTGCTCACTTGAACCGTACAATTCCTGTGCATTCTCAGATTTTGAACTTTGATTACTCGCTAATTTCGTTTCCAATTTTTCTAAATTTGACATTTCTCTGTGATAAAAAGCTTTATGGCGAGTCAGAGAAAACAATTTGTCCACCTCTTCATCAGAATAAATTGAACTATTTCTTGCTTCTACTTGAAATCTCTCCGGCTTGGGCACCTTCTCGATAAGATTCTTCAAATTAGAGATACTGTCCATGGACGACATGCCACTTTCTGAAGAAATACATCCGCTTTCGAGAGACTTTAACGAATTATCAAATCCCTTGCACTCGTTCTTTCTCTCTCCCTCAAAAGTGTTGCTCGACGATATTTCCGCAACTTGTATGCATTCTGACTTGGACGACTTGAGAGAATGAGAACTTTCCGGTATTTCATACCTTGCAGATTCATCAGTCGTAGTATTGTCATTCTTGTCCGCCTGTGCACAGTTGAAGCAAGTCTTGAGCGCAGACTTCATCAAGTCCGATATCTCTGAATTCTCGTCTGGCTTTCTAACAGCATCCCCCGAATTGTGAGGATTAACCGGACAAAACACTGGCCGACGAGGAGCATCAGACGACGCAGCCTGCTCTCGTTTCTGGTTCTGAAAAACCTGAGAAAATAAAAAAGAGCATTTTTCAAAATGATGAAAATGTTTACACTGGCGTCTGCCTCGCTATTAGAATTGTCCAATTCTAATTCCAATAATAATAACTACCTCGCTCCGAGATGGTCCGGGCGGATCGAGCATCAAGGTGACAACGCTGGTGTTGTCAGCCCTCAGCCTAGTAGAAGACCATCTTTCCAAAGCTCTGTCCACTAAGCTTGTTGACGGATTAATCCACATTTGAACATCACTTTGCTAAAACAGAATCCAAGTTTTAATCTTTAAATTGAAAGTAAGGCGACAAACTCATTGACTCATTAGAAAGTAGTATTAATTCTATTCACCTTTCCATCATTCCCCTGCGCAGCTATTAAGTGCTTTTCATTGTGTCGCTCCGCAGCTTGTACAATAGCGACAGCAGCTTGGGGAGTTAGCATGTTCCAAAGGCCATCGGTCCCGAAAATCAGACACCTATGGGTTTTGACGTCAATCGATACCACTTTCACGTCAGGTTCCGGAGACACGACAAAAGTATCCAATTCAGAGTTGTAACTCCACAGATCGCCTGAAATACATTAACATATTTATTGCATTTCCTAAAATGACAAACAACCACCTTTCCACATTGACGCAAAAAAGAAAAAGACAAAACCTTTATCCTGTCCCTTAAATTAATTTACCGTTTTAAAATTGCAAGTCATTGTGTAAAGGTTGTAATAAGTAAGAATAATTGTAAAAGTTAGAAATACATATATCCCCGAATTTTGGTGAAAAGAATTTGGGAAAAATCTTCAAGTTTTATTGGTTCTTTTACACGACGGGGTCAACAACAAAGTGTGTCATTCACATTCAATCGTCAACAATTGGAAAAGTATTTTATTTATTTATTTTTTATCTTAAAGAGCGTGGATTTATAAATTCATTTTGATCTTTAAGTCATTGAAGTAATTATTTATCAAGTCGCGAATAGAATTGTCACTCACCTAAAGCCCTTGCTACAGCCAGAAAAGGAATCTCATCTATGTGAGTCGACCTTCTGACGGGTCCCTTGTGACCGATGCGAGGGCGGTTCCAAACCACTCTGGGAACACCTGATTTGCTGACGACCTTGCCACCTGATTCTTGAATTCTGGTCATTTCTGGTCCGCTCTCGGGCTTATGATCTTTTGTCAATGCTTTCGCTTTCCACTGAGGATCTCCCTCGTCCTGATATCCCAAGACGATCCCAGAATCTCCCACATGGCCAATGTAAATTTTTCCTTTCCGAATAAATGCAATACTGGCTGTAGTGCCAGCTGTGGACGGCAGGCCGGAAGCCGTACGCGGCCATTTATCTGTAAAGAAAGAAATTGTGTACAGAAACGTATATACATTTAAGCGAAACATTGAAGCGATATGAAAAGAAGAACTTGAGCAGCTTTTTGAATTTGACATTCTCCACTTTTTAATTTTTTCGACTTCCGACTTGACAAGGTTTTCCGAGGGGAAATTTACACTCTTTTAAAAACAGTGCACAGAATATTAACGTTATTACGTTTCTAGTATAAAACGCTTCACGTCAAAGCGCCAAAGCGTTTTAGGTACTTTTCTTTTGAGAAAAAAGGTTTAGGATAAAATTCTTAAAAAATCCTCACTTTTATTCCCTTACTTTGTGTGTATCCAAGAAGAAAGACGAGCTTCCAAAAAAATGTGTTATTTTCAAAATAAGAATTTTAAGAGCTCTGACCACACACCTCATACGAAACATACAAAAACACGTTCAGACCTGTTTTTTTGATTTTTTAATTTTAATCATTACAAAATCTATTCGTTTACATTACTAGAGTAACTATAGTGAGAATTAACATATTCGTTGAAAATTACTTTGCATCATTATTTTGAAAAATGTATCATCCAACAGAAAAATAAAATTCACCCCTCTTGATTTGTTTTTTTCTTTTTTTTTTCGAGTAAAAAATGATTCTAAACTGAAACTGTTGAATGAAAATGACACGCATGAAGTGTCCCATATGTACCTTGAGAGAGAAAGGGAAAAAGAAAAGAGAGTAATAGTAAAATTAACAATAAAATTTCGAATTGAATTGCAAAATTTTATGAAATTGATGAGAAAATTTATTGCAAAATTGTGAAAAGGAAGGTGTTTAGAATGTTGGTTAACGTTACATAACCTAAATTGCTATAGGAAGGAGAGGAAAATGGTGGGAGAAGGCAAGATCAAACCAAATCATAACAGAGATGAGCCTGGAAGAAAAATCAAGTTGAGTATGAAATCTGGGAAAAAAGATGCAAATAAAAATATGAATTACAGAAGAATAGAAAATATTACTAACCGATTTCCCGCCACATCGCATAATGCGTATTCACGTATCCATCTTTTATGGCCCGAAGAACATCCTCGTCCTTATCGCTCCAAAAGTTTTTCTGTTTCACAATTATGTCCATTAGGTGTTCTTTAGCGAAAGCAGCAGCCTCGCCGCCACCGTGACCGTCGAAAATTCCGAAAAATGCATACTCCAAGTCTCTATCACCCGAGGACTGTTGGTAGGCAACACTGAACATATCCTCCATATATTTACGTCCGCCCTGATTGCAATGTCCTGTCACTCTCAAGTTAATTCCTATGCTCAGCATGATGATTTATCAGGTTTTCACTCTTTAGTTGCCAACACCAACACTCTTCTCGCGAAGAGTTTTCTCATCAACTGCAAGGTTGCAAGCACTTTCACAATAACATTAATAATACCCGCACAAAACATACATGCAAGAATTAACAATCAAACACAATCTAGCCACAGAATACTGGGTCACTGATAGCTAACAAATATTACAATTTTACATTGGCTCCACAGTATAATGTATTTCAGGTTGGGTGGGGCGAACTTCAACATGGCCGTCCGAACTATATTCTATGCATTGGTGTTGGAGGGCGTGCGTCACAACCAATAGAAAGAGAGAGAGAGAGAGAGAGAGAGAGGGTTGCCCAATATCTGTCCTTCTCTTTCTTATTTTATTTCTATTATACAACTGCTTAGTTTATACTTTACACCAATTTTGAACCCACCTTTAGTGATTTCTTTCTTTATCATACATATGTACAATATTGGTTGTTGCATCGAATGTTTTTTCTCTTTCTCTACTATATATATATTGTAAAACGGCTGTCTCAGCTCCCCTGCAATGAAAGAATAATAAATAAAAATCATGGATCTGTCAAAAACTCCAAATGACAAAAAATTGTATCTTTGTCGATGGTATTTTCGAGGTAAATTTGCGATTTATATTTTCATTTTAAAATTATAGGTATGTCGTGCTCAAAATTTGATGCATGCTTAAAATGCATTCGGTTTAATTGGATTTTTGTTATATTTATGCCTGTAAGAAATGATTGAAGCAGATTATTTAGCTATTCATTATTTCTAAGGAATTGTATTATTTCATTCAGAAAATGAAAATTTATATTTTGCAGCAGGATTTGCGTTACTTCCATTTCTGTGGGCTATAAACAGCATCTGGTTTTTTAGGCAAGCATTTCTGGAACCATACTTTGAGGAACAAAAACAAATACGTAAATGTAAGTGAGGTTTTCGTAAAATCTTATTTAGGTTCAACAACCCTTTCACAAAGATTACTAAAGTAAATGAATTGGTCAGTAAAAGAATAATAAAATTGACGATAATCTACAAATAATTCACAGTTAGCGCTAGACTTTGTTCAATATCATTATTTTTGTTTACAGAGAGCATTATAAAATAAAGAAAATAGACCAAGTTGCTTTTGTTGTTGGTAGTCAAAGGGTTTTGAAACATACACATCCGCCTTGGTTAAATATTGTCCGAAAAATAGATTTTTACTTTTTTTATAATTCTGATAATAAAAACTTTTCACTTTTTTTAAAAATAAAACAAACTGCAAGTTTCTTATTCGGTTTTAAAGATCAATATGATGGAGTTTAGTATTTCTCAGAATGAAAATTAAAAAAGCAAGTCAGGGAAACGGCAGGCAAAAAATTTTTTCTAATAGGAAATTGCGAAAAATGAGACGTGATGTCGTGATTATAATATTACACTTTAGACCCAAGCAGTAATATCATACTCTCGATATTATTAACTATATCCTCATCTATTTTCGTCTATGCATTTTTTAAGTTTCTATTTATTTCACCTAAATTTTCATTACTGCCTGCAAAAAAATGTCAGAGAAATTTGATAAACCAAATGTTGATATTACCCTGACTTTGCTTCCACCTTATACCTGAAAAGCAGAAAATAAAAAATTGGGAGACAGTTTAGTACTGTATTTTGTTAAACTTTTCGCTTCCCTAGAGTGAAGATGATGCTTCCAAGTTTTGTCATTTGGTTTTCGGACGATTTAACTGACAAGGCACATTGTTTGTAGAAGCGAAACGAATAAAAGAATTCATAAGTAATGATGAAATATTTTTTCAGACGTAATCCTCTCTGCAATAGGAGCCTTACTATTTTCAGTGGTATTTTTGACATGGATTGTGGTATTCCAAACGAATAGAGCACTGTGGGGAGAATTTGGAGACTCTATTAGTTATATTATTCCTACTGGTATACCATGAAACCTTTTTCTGTAGACAATAAATTACTTTTTTAATTCTTCACTCAGTATCGCATTTATTTTTCCTTAACATTCTCAAGTGCTAACTATATAATTGATTAATGGTATTATTATTATTATTATTATTATTATTATTATTATTGAAGGACTTGATTACTGGAATCTCTTTTGTTTCGTCAATTGAAGTGAGCAGGAAGTAGATCAAAGAAAACCAGATGCTCGTTTTACAACCGTAATCTGTTCTGATTTTTATTTAGAAAAAAATTTAGTATAATTATGTTTTCCTTTAAAAGGACCTGCATGTGAACAGGGCCCTTTTCAAGAATCATTCTACAAGTTATAAATTAAATTATCTCTTAATATTAATGAATAAAATATAACAAATGAAATTGTCTGCATCCATTGTGTAAAACAATCTTTATGTGTGAAACTTTTGTATGTACATGGCTTGAAATTAATATTTTTCTTCTTTTACTGTCGACACTCAAAATGCAGACAATTGTTGCAAAGTTGAAAATTGATGAAGACATACGCCCTTTTCTTTTCTTCTATCTGCAAATGTGTACAGCTTTTTAGAGTTTGATCGTTACACTGGAACGACGATATTAAGTGCAATACGTGTTCGTCTAGTCTTGTCTGTTAAAATGAAGAGTTATTTAGTCATATATGTCTATTTGATCTTATGTCGGTTACAGCTCCCCACAATTCGATGACAAAATCGTCGGTAAAACCAAAAGCTTCTAGGTCGGAATTATCTATTGCTTCCGCAAACTCCATGCTGTTACGCTTTCTTTCTGACAATTCCCAAATTCTTGTGGCTGAAATTTTAAAAGAAACCAAATTAATAAATTAATACCATTTTGTTAATTAATAAAGTTTACTTGGTGAATGTAAAAAGCAACCCCTCCATTACCTAGTTCCGTATCGTTTATACCCATAAAGCTCTCTAAAATCGTATTAATTTTTTCAACGCCAAGTGTCATGATGTCTTCATTTTTCTAAAAAATCGTATGTTCAGTGTGAGTATTATTACATTCAGATTAAAAAATGAAATACATTTCGAAAAGTGTAAACTCCTCGTTATAGGTTTACGTACTATTTTCTCTATTTTGATGCTACCATCAGCCTTAAATCTCAGAGTTTCCTTCCCTGAACTACTATTAATTGCTTTCTTACTCTTCTTAAAATCCCCTCGAGGTCCAATGCTCCCAAAATCACTTTTTAAAGGTTCAACCAATCTTAAAGTAAATAATGAACCTTTTGGTATTTCTTTGAGCATTTTAGCAACCTCAAAATGTCGTTTCCCAACTAAATTGGTGGAATTAATTTTCTCAATGTGGTCGCCGATTTCAATAACTTTGACTTTGTCAATTACAGAACCTTCTTTTATTCGTTTAATAAATGCATATCCAGCACCGTTGTCTGTAATTGTAAGACCCAATGCATTGTCAGACTTGACTAGCTCAATTTCTTTCGACTGACCTGCAAGTTATTGAATTTTTTAAAACATTTCTTTTTGTCTTTTATAATTGAAGAAACTTTCCACATTTTGTTTTTGCAAATAAGTCAGACGATACCTTTTCGGTGAGCAAAAATAAAATCATCTAGGCCGATTTGTCCACCCAGTAGTTGTGACATTTCAGCTTTATGTGTATTTAAAGTACAAAATAATATCTGAAATATAAAATCAAGTAAATTGGCATTTTTACTTTTTAATTACTTGTAAAAAATTGATAAAACACTAGAAAAAGTGAAAACTAATTCATTTAATTATATAATAGACAGAAGCAAACGTGATTGACATAGAAAAAGTCGAATGGCATAACTCTGTACTCTACACCTTTGTCCACTGTTTCATCAATGAAGAGAGTGAATAAGTGAAGGAAACAAGTACGTGTAACATAAATTTACTCACTTCTTCTGAAGGTATATCATAACATTCTCCAATCTTTTGGTAGAGCTCTCGTACGTTACTAAAACCAGAAATTAATTTCGTAGAACTGCCGTGAGCCATTTGACAATGGAATTCCAGTGGTTGGTGCTCAGTCTCTAAATTATTTCGTGAAATACTGCTTTGATTGCCGATATTAATATTAGGCTCAAGTTGACCAGTCACATTGTTTGTCTTTTCCATTTCAGGAGTTCTAGACGAAGCCTTATGTTTGAATAGCGGCATTTCTAAAGACAAATACTAAGTTTAAATAAGAGTAAGAAACTAAACTCTTTCTTCGTCTAATAAAAGAAAAGTCTTGTTTCTTCTATCATTTCAAAATATTATACGTATTATATAAAATCTACTGTGCTGTTTCTCATATAGGTTTCTTGTAAAATTAAAATTACACATATTAAATTTTTTCTTACACATTGAGACACGTCACTTAATAAAAGCAAAAAGGTATTTTTTTTTAAAACAGCGAGTGTGTGAAGCTAGAAACTTTATCTCTGCATTTTTCAAGAATTACTGATTAAACGTTACGTTTAATCTACGAAAAGTATGAGCGTGTATGACAGTACGATTCTTTTTACAAAAGAGAAATGATAAGGTGATGCCTTGCTTAATCATTTTTATTATTAAGTGAAACTTTCATATTTTGATAGTATAAATTACATAAAGATAAAAATATGTTACACAAAATTAATTTCTAGAATTCGACCTCCAGCAACATTTTATTATCATGTCTTCTAGAGATTAATTATATACTGAACTATAACTTTTAAATTAATAATTTTGTTTTAAATACCTAATAAATTATTATGTTTTAATTTATTTCACGTTTAATAAAAAATAATTTAATTTGAGTGTTAGATATTTCAAAACAGAGATTAAAAAATTAAAAAGTTTAATTTTTCAATTAAACATTAAAAAATATGATATTTAAAAAACGAGTCTTCGGAGCTGAATATTTCAGTCTTTAAATATCTATATTAATATTAATATTATTATTATTATTATTATTAATTCATATTCATTCTTGTCATATTTTGAATGTATAAGGAATTAGAAAACAAACAAAAATATACATTATTTTTAAGAGTACAGCAAAAAAAGAATAATCTCATATAAATAGCTTATAGGTAATAATTGATAAAAAATATTTTTTAAAAAAAAATATAAAAAAATAAAACTTGAATAGAGAAAATTATATATAAAATTAATAAAACAAAAGGGAAGAATAAAGGAAAATAAATACAAGTAGGAGTCAAATTTTTGTTTAAAATGAGCAAAAATGACTGAGGCTCCTGTCTGTTTACAAACTTTAAAACCTGTCAATAGTCTGCTTAAAAATGTATATATAGTTCCTTCAAATACGCTATACTGTTTAATATCTATAGACATTTCGTTTGACAGAGCAAATCAATGAAATGATCGATACACGCATGTCAATTATAAATTATATATACCATAACTCCAGTTCACAATAGAAAAAATGATAAAATACTTATATTCCATTGTAGAATATTTAATGCTTTAAAAAAATATTATAAATTGTTATTTGATCAGTGATATAATTTTTGATTAAAGATATAGAGAAGTTAATAAAAGACTTTTTCTCAAATTTGTCAAAATTTGGTAATATAAAATAAATATAATTGTTTAAATATCTTACTTTGAACATGTATGTATATTTGAATATAAATAATAATTATAATAATTACCTGCATAAATAAATTAGTAAAAATATTGCACTACCTGTTGCTTGACATGAACTTCTGAACAACTTTTCCTGGCCGAAGCAGAAAATCACAAGTGTGTAAGACCTATCAAAATAAGTGTTAAAAAATCCAGTCATCTGATTGGTCAAAACTGTTCCACTATTCTACTAATCTACCACCATGGGACTGCACTCTTTTCGCTCTTTTCGCTCTCATGATTTTTTGCTTTCGATCGACGTATTCTGCTCACATGGGATCGCACCCTTAGACAAGAATAAACAATATGCTTATTCTTCTCTAACTCATTATTATGTACGTTAATATTTTATTTTTGGTCTCTTTTGTCTTTTTTCATAATTCATAGACACAAAGCAAAGAAAGCTGACCGAGCTGTGACCGCCCCATTACGATTGTGTATTCACCTTAATGGAATCTGTCAAAGAAGGACAACATCATGTCAACTTAAATCTACCTGTTTCTCTGATTTCGCCCAGCAGATAGCGGTGTATTCTCTATGTTTGCAGTAATCAAGGATGAATTATAAACAAACGTGTCGTGTTCTAAATGAATTTTAAGATGAAAAACTAACATTAATGGATAAAGAGAAATTGACAAGTACTGCAGATGTAAATAATAGGTTGACTGTGCACCTTACTAGGTTGTGATTGTTTTTTTTTATTTTATAAAAGGATACTGCCTCTCTCTCCAAGTCACTGCCGTGTTGATTGTTTTGTTAACAATAAAATTTCCAACTTCAAGTGACAAGTGGTATGTAGATATATATATTACACATTTTCACGCGTGACGATAATCTTTGCTATGTGTATAATAAAATTCACCTGCTATAAACTGATGCATCTTCGAATGGTAATGAGAGTTTAGGAAATGTTTAAGGAAAAACACTTTACTTCATTTTTTATTAAAACGATTTGCAGAGATTTTAATTTTTAAATTAATTAACTTTTACATTGTTTTAAATTAGTAGCGCATATAGAATCCGACGGGTGAAAACTATACTGTAGATAAATAGTTTCAATCTTTAAAACATTTAATTCAATTTCATTTATTATGGAATTATTATGGCATATTTTAATTTAATGGTGCAAAATGTATGTCAAATGTCAAGAGAGTTTTTTGAATTTTTAGAAAAGAATTCAATTCTTTGGTGTGACACATAAAATAATTATTTTAGAGAGAAAAGTCTAATGTCATCCATCAGTTTCTTCGAATAAACACGGATAGTATTCTTTTCCCAAGGAAAAAGCAAGCCACTTTACCTTGAATAATTTTATTCAGCTCAATAAGTAAGTATATTTTTGACCTTGTCTCTAGATACCTTAGGGAATATTTAAATTTGTTTACGTTAGTGTTTTTGTTTTTGTCAGTAGACTGAATCCATTTCAAATCACACAAGTCAATCAAGTTCAAGTCATAGATTTACTTGTCAAGAAAAAAATTTTTTTTATTGTATATATGAAAAATAATGAACAAATAGTTTTTTATTTTTCCTAAAAATAATGTTTTTGACTTTAATTTTAAAGTGGTAAAAGTCGAAAAAACATTCATTGAATTAAATTATTTTTCTTGGTTCTTGTAGATGAGATCTCGTCTTCTTAAAAAATCCCATTCAAAATTGATAAAAATCTTAAAAATTATAGAAACAGTGAATGATTTTCAGAAAATAAATAAGGTTACTTTCCTCAAAATCAGAACTTTTTATCAATTTTTGATCAGAAACTCTTAACATGATGAAGAGCAATTCCTATATAGGTTTCACGATGGCCGAACCTTTCTGACATTAACAATTATTTAAAAGTTGATAAAAATAAATATTTGAAACAAATAAGAATTGTTATTCATTATGTGTTAAGAATCTTTCGTAAGAAAGTGATAAGAAAATGGTGATTTTGAGAAAAATTGCCGTTATTTATTTTAAGAAAGTACCTTTAATTACAAGTGAAACAATTCTTTTTCGCTGTTTTTTTTGTTGGTTTTATCACTAAAAGTTTAAATGTTTGTTTAGAACAAATAGTTTTTAGGAAAAATAGAAAAATACGTGTCTCTATATTTTTTTATGTAGAATAAGACATTTTATTGACAGTTAAATTCATACAAGTTGAAGTTGGTCGACTTTCCCGATTTGCAATATGGGCTTTGTTCTTTTTTAACTGTCGAATTGTTACACCTTCTTCATCATCATAATGAGAAAGTATTCGATTTGTGTCAATAACTTTTTTACAATTCCATCATCTTTTATTAATTAAACAGTTTCTTATTACAATTCAAACTGCCTTTAAGTGACATTCACAAGGAGAAAATTACTCAGTAAGTTTATTTAAAAAATTAAGTAATCGTGAAATTGGTAAATACTTGAGCATTTTTCGTAAAGTTTTTCGCTACCTAGAGATACTTTTTACAAAACCTGCTAACCTATCAATTACAAAAATATTGAAACGTATATGTGTAATGTAATAACAGACTGCAAGAGATGCTTACAGACAGTCCACGCACAAAGAAGGATACACATGAATACAATTTATTATTGTTTCAAGCTTTCATCCATTTCACCTTAAATTTATCTAATATTTTACTTATAATTGTTATGTAATCGAATTTGTAATTTATGAAGAATTTAACTTTATACTTGAAATGTTTATATAAACTATAATTAATGTAGAATTTCTACCAAGTCGAATCTTTATATTATGACAGAATTTTCATTTGTCTGAATGCTCATTTCTACGAATCGAAAAATAATAAAAAATGTGTAAGTAGTTGAATTTTTTAAGTATTAGTAATAAAATTTGAACCAATCAAACATGACCATTTTTATGAATGTCAATAATTTTTTTACTTTTTTTCAGTACCTAAAATCATAATACATTATAAAAAATTATTAAAAATAATTTTTAACTGATTTACCATTTTTAATATTTTTCAAAAATTTCAATGTTTTAAAAAATTAAAATTTGTGATAATCCATTCAATTGATTGTTCAGAATTATGAAATGAGTGTATAAAAACTTGTCAATGAAAAATAATGAAAATTACGAGAGAAGCTCAAATTTTTATTTTTAAAAAATTTTTATATTTATTTAAAAAATTATTAACTAATTAAATTTTTTTAATTTTTCAAAGCATTTTATAATTTGAAATACCAAAATTTGTCAGAAAAAACATTTACCATTGATATTAAACAATAATAATAAGAAATATATTAAGATGAGTTGAGTTTTTAAATCAATTCTTGAAATTTATTTTTTCAACTCTAATCATAAACCGTCAGCTTAAATATTGCAAGTGAAAAGCGAAATGGCGAAAACGATTTGATTTGATTTTGCTCATTTCAAATAGAAAAAAACTGCTCTGCAGAATATACTTTTTCACTTGATTATACAATGTGTTTGTTTTGAATTAGATTAAGGCTGCCTATACATGTGATCAAAGTTAATGTGAAATATGATAGACGCATATATGTGATATATAAGTTTTTTTTAATTGAATTGAATTGAAGGCAATCGCAAAACGATCAAGTTTCTTGAAATCAGTAAAAATCAATTTTTGAGGTGCTTACAATCCCAAAATTGACATTAAACATAAGGTCAATTCTCTTTAACTTTTGATTTTAAACAAAATTTACCAGCGCATTAATAAAAATTTATAAATAAGCTATAAAATTAGCATTTAGAATTTAATTTTGCAGTCAAAAATATAATATGTAGAAAGTCTTATGTATTTTTAATAAAATGATTTTTTACAGGTTGAAATTTATTGTTATTGTAATATTCTCTATTAGAGTTGTATGACATTTAAATATTTTAATAAATATTAGTGAATTTAAGTATCATTATATTTATTTAATTTAAATTTGTCTTAATTTCAATATTAAATTTATTCAAAATAACGTAAACAACATTCATTGGCCTGATTACTTTTAATTTTAATAATTTTATATATATATATATATATTTAAAGTTTGAAAACAAATATGTCATTAAAAAGTTATCAATTTATCACACTGACAACCTTGAAATCCTAAATTATAGTTATTAAAAATTAGTTTTTCTTCAGTCCTGACATTTTCACAAGTACCTCGATAAGTACTTTCGATAACTATTAAAAATTTTAAGAGGTTTAAGGGTACATTTACAAATACGTTTTTAATGTACTTAATAATTTTTCTCTTTTTATAACAGCAAATCTTTAAACGAATCTTAAATGTTTCCACTTATTCACATAACAAGTGAAATTAATATCTTGATCAATCTCAAATCGAGAATGTAATTCTTCATGTTGTACACTGAAAAAAAAATTTATTTGATTCAAATAACCGATTATTTGTCTATAATCAAATAAATATTTACTTGAATCAATTAATTAGTATTTGCTTCAAATACTGAGATATTTGATTCAAATACAATTTATTTGATTCAAATACAATTTATTTGATTCAAATACAATTTATTTGATTCAAATAAAAATTATTTGATTCAAGTAAATATCTATTTGATTATAGACAAATAATCGGTTATTTGAATCAAATAAATTTTTTTTCAGTGTAATAATTTGAAGAAATTTAATATAAATACATGATAAAGAGGAAAATGTTTACTGAAAAGAATTAATTTAAAGAATTCCAACAAAACTTTATGTTTTTGTCGTTTCATGTAAATATCTTGAATTTTGAAGGGAGCTCACTTTGAAAAATAAAATTGTGATAAATTATTACTTGAATTTATTAGTAATGTTGACCTACATACAAAGACGTGTTTTATATTACGCAACTAAATATTAATTCTTAACACTCTTATGTTGCAGAACTAAAGAACTGAGAAGCGTTAACTGAAGAGATTAAATGCATTATTTATGTTTTGAATTACTGATCTACAATGGAAGATTGATAAGATGGTTTAGAAGAAGGTATTGCGAAACACTCAAGTAACATTGACAGTATTCAGCAGAGATTTTGGGTGAATAAGTATTATTAAAAAAATAGAGTAAGAACTCACGTCGTGGAAGAAGCCACCAATAGAATCGATACCGCTACGAAGAACAGGCGGTGGCGGTGCTGGAAAAAAAGTAGAAAAAAAGACTAAAAATTTTTGAAAATTTATTGCAATCGAAACTGAAGAAACTCACTGACATGTTAGGTGGAACAAGACGCTTGAATTGGTCCCTTCGTTTGTCGCTAGTTTTTAATGTGTGTGTTATTCTTTATGTCTGCGTCTATTACCGAACGACACCCGGACCCTGGGTGGACGAAACGCCAAGCAACTGGAGTCTCAATCAGATTCAGCCTTTAGCATTTATAGATAATATAAACGTCTCCAATTCCTCTTTGCCTTTCTCAACAATTTCTTCACGAGGCAAAGAGAAGCATCCTGCAAATCATTTCAAGAAAGATATTTCAGAAGTGCAAAAGTCGGGGAACCATTTTCTCGAAGAGAACAAGAAAATACTTGAGGCAAATTTACAAAACAAATTACATGACAATAACACGGATCATCAAAATGAAACGGTAACCATCTTCTATTATTGTTGAATTAAACGCTGCAAACTAGAGTTTACATTATTATTTACTATGTTTTACATTTTGCAGATTCGAGCAAAGACTCGTTCATCAGTTTCACTTGAAGAAGCAATACCATGCCGAGAAAAGTCCATGGAGCCCCGAATATCCCAAAGAGGTGATTACTGGGTTCTCTACAATTACGTGCCAATGAATATGTTCGTGCACTGCTGGGAAAGCGTCACCTACTCGACGCACGCTGACTACACATTCTTCGACAACTTGGAGCCTCTGCTCGATAGGTGGAGAGCACCAATATCTATAGCCCTCCATGCACCTGGCACAGACTTTCAGCCAACTATCGATTCCATCAAGTACGCTCGCAGTTGCGGAAGTCCTTTGGTCAGCCAACTGGTCACCTTCCACATATACTTCAGCAGCAAGCATATGCCGAAAACGGTTATTAAAATTATTAAAACCCTCATCAAGTATCAAACAATTACTAAAAGTATCCATTTCTTTTTTCTTTTAATAGATTCCTTCGAGAAATAAAATAATATCAGAACAATACAATTGTTCGCTGACGCCTCCGTGGGTCAATGTCTCTGTCTCTAAACTATATAAAACTGAGAAGAGACTGCTTTATCCCGTGAATTTGGGTCGAAACATTGCTCGAGAATCAGCTGTAACGCATTACGTACTCGCAAGTGACATTGAACTTTATCCTAGTCCAAAACTACCAGAAAAGTTTTTGGAAATGATACGAAGAAAGAACCAACCTTCGCTTTCGAAACCAAATCCTAAAGTTTTCGTACTTTCTATTTTTGAAGTAACTAAAACAGCTCAACCGCCTACCAATAAGACAATACTGGTTGGTAATAATCATTTTATTTTGTAGTCTACTTATTCAATCAAAAGTATTGAACAATATTAACATCATTATGCATTAGAAAAAAGCAAAGTTTAAGAATTTTAAATAAATTTTCATGAGCTTGAATATTAAATGTTAAATCATTTTCTTTAAAAGTTACAAGTTAAAATTAAAATAAAAATTTTAGTCACCTTGAGGTAGTGTTAATAATGTTGGATTCTATATTGAAACAAAAGATTCAAAAGACTGTAGACATTCATAGAAATGTATGTGTTTTTCAGTTGCAAATGTTAAAAACGGGAAAAGCAATTCCATTTCACAAAAAAGTGTGCCCTGGATGTCACAACATACCAAAAAGTAAAGAGTGGCAAGAAGCAGCAGAAACGGAAGGTTTAAATGTATTTCACGTGGGAAAGAGAGCGGGTACTTTCGTTCACTGGGAACCAATTTTTATAGGAACCAATAATGATCCACTTTATGATGAGAGACTTAGCTGGGAGGGCAGAAGTGATAAAATGCCACAGGTATCATTTTTTATCTATTAATTAAAGTGAATAATATGATTTTCATTGATGCGAGAATCACATTTTTCTCTCTGTATATGGGTTTAGTGGACTTGTGCAAACTTTATCTTACAACATTTTTAATTATCAACAACTACAAGTTGTTAAATTTTTAAAAACGACTATCATATCCATGGAAATGAATGTGAATTGACAGCTGATAGTTTATGTTCGGTGCATAAAAAAGCATAAAAATGCATAGCCACAATTCACATTGTTGAGAAATAGAAAAAGTTGTAACAGATAGTTTGCAAAAGCGCACTCCTTCGTCACGGCACGGCACGGGTTAACATATTTATCAAGTTCTTGTGCACAGTATAATAACCATACTTATACATATGAGGGACCGTCAGGAAAGTCTAGTTTCATTTTAGTTTTTGAATTGATACGAAACTAAATTAACGTGTAGCAATTTTTTTTTTTTTTTTTTTTTTTTGTCTCTTTAGAGGTGAAACACAGTGAAGATAAATCCATGACAAAGACAAGCATAAGCTATAGCTTATCCTTTTTACTGAGAGTAAATTTATGACTCTCTGCAACTGAAATTTGTCTTATTTTCCAGGGATACGCTCTTTGTGTGTTAGATTACGATTTTCTAATATTGGACAACGCTTTTCTCGTTCACCGACCTGGAATTAAAGTGTATAAGAAAGATGCAAGACGAGATATGTTGACTGCCAAAACTAATCAGTTGATAAGAAAGATTATTGTGCCGGAACTGAAAGTTCTATATGGTACTCGAAACAAGTGTGCCATTTGAGAATTCAAGTGATCCATGACTCAACTATTGATATTAACTAAGTGCCAAAGAAGAGTACTTTTATAATGGGCTTTGCAATTTTACAGATTTCTATTTTTATTAATTCTTTTTAATTTTGGCAAACTCCAACCAAAGTATTCACCTTTGGTACTTCAGTATTAAATACAAGTGCGAAAGTAAATATTTGGATGACTTAAGGGATAAGATTTTTTACTTACATGTCTGTACATAGTATAATGTTCAAAGCAGGTTTCAAATGTAGGGAGTTTAAAGCTAATAAATTTATATATTATAGTTTAATTTTAATAAGCTCATTGTACGTTGCCTTGAATTTTAAGAGAATGTTGTCTCCTTTAATTAATCACATCTGACTACTATTTTATCAAGTCTAAATAATTTTACACCCCTTGAGTCCCTTTTTGTTATCACAAATACAAATTTTTTAAAATATGTTTTCAACGAAGAAAAACAAGGGCCCCAAAATGAATAGAACTTCTTAATGACTTTAAAAAAAAATCTTTGAAAACTATTAAAGATTGCGTATCAATATAATTGAATACAAAGTTAAATAAGAATATAAAAAACAAAGACTGAATTATATTATGAATTATGTTTATATGGCATTTACCGCCCACACTTTGCTTAATTGGAATTTTAAAAACGATTTCAAGTCCAAGAACGAAACTTACAAAAACTAACGTATTTTTATACATTAGTTTGTAAGTTAGCAAATATTTTACTAATATACATTATATAAATGGAAGAAACAACAGTATTTTTTTCAACAATAAATTTCATCCAACAACAAGCTATTCTGAAATCTTAATTTATATTTTGACATATGTATAATTTATTGCAGACAAGCGTCCATAAGTACACTGTATAAGGTAGTTGATTGGAATGTCTTTCCAATTCTCAGTGCTGCTTATTTAGCGTATTTCTTGATTTTCTTATTGTTGCAAACTTAAAAAGAGAAAAGGTCATCATTATTACAACTATTGTGACTGCTATGGAAATTCCCAACCACATTAGTATGTCATTTTGAACTTGATTGAGTGAAATTTCTTTTAAAGCTACAACACCGATAGACACCGTAGGAGTGTCACAATTTTCTTGGACTATAATGTCGTGTTGTTGAATGTGTTTGCCTTCGCATTTGATTAACTTTTTTAAATATTCTTCTTCATAGACTTGAGACAAAAGATTGGAAAGCACCCATCGAAGTGGATTATACTCCAAGTACCAGAATGGGAGATTTTTGATGTGAAGAGTCACTCCCCCAGTTACACTTAGCTGTCCAATGATGAAACCAGAAGTCAGAACTGCTAGAATGGTCCATTTACAAATATGCGACAGCAACAGGCAGATTAGATGGAGAAGTAATAAATAAATAATTGCTGTGATGAAATAATGCCACACTATAGTTAAAGACTCGTCTTTTGTTGGCAAATGTAACCCTGACATAGCATACCCTGGAGCCAAGTAGGCTGCATAGACCACAGTCCAGGATGGAATATTGCAGAGGAGCTGAGAGAATGATTAAATTTATAGTGAATTTAAAATGACTTTTAATCACTTTTAGTTGATTTAAAATATAGTATATATAATAATTTTTTGCACTTACTTTCACAGTAATGTAGACTAATCTCCCATATAGTTCATCTTTCATTTCTCTTTCAACTTTGACCCTTGTTTTAATAGCTTCTCTAATGGAAATTAGAATAAGAGGCCAGTGAAGTATACCCAAGCTTGAGTAGTAGAAGCCGATTCGATCTCTTAGGTTTACGTTGGAATCATTCGCCACGTCCCAGAAAACAGCGCCAAGAATAATGCTCAATGTGGCGGATATGAGGATTTTCTTGATCAACTTTGTCAGCGACCAAGGTTGACTGTAAATTAAAGCTCTTGCAAATAGAGCGTAAATTTGCAAAAATACATTTGCATTAGTGTTGGAAGGAGGCAAAGCTCCGGGAATGCCCGGTTCACTGAGAGGCGGCAATTTGGCTTTGGCCAGTACCGCCAAGTGATCGATTCTCTGCGATGATTCCAGCATTGCTTCGGTCGATAAGTCGTCCAGCGTGACCAAGTCTACTGCAAATGCAATTGAATGCATATTTAAAGTTTCTTTTCTTGAAGAATTACTTGAGAATTACTTACAGTAGTAATCGGAGGGATTTTTGAAAGGCGGGCATGGAAATTCGATTAGAGAAAAGTACGGAATCATGTCTCTCCTGGCTCCCGAATACATGATTTTTCCCCTTGAAGTAAGAGTCACTCTCGATATCATCGTCAGTATTTCATAAGTTGGAGGTTGTAGTGTGAGAATAACGAGTCTTTGTTTCCCAATTGACCACTGCTGCAAGTATTCCATAAGAAAAAAGGCATCGAAAATATCGAGGCCGTGAGTTGGTTTATCTAGGACAAGAATGTGAGAATCTTGTAATAGTCTGCAAGCTAAGGCAAGTCTTCTGGCTTCTGATGTTGTTAGGGTGTCAACTAAACAGTGTTTGGTTGTTTCTAATCCTAGGTCTCCTAGAATCGCTTCTGCGTCTAGAGAAGTCATTCTCGTACCACCTTTGAGCAACATGTAAAAATTTAATGCTTGCTGAACTGTCAGATCTGGATTCAAATTACTTTCTGCTGGCAGGTAAGCCACTCGTGATCTGCAAGTTCAAGTTTGAGTTTTAAGGCTATGCTTACAAGTGAAAGGCATGAGCCTTTTAAATATTTATTTTAAAATTAGTCTTTTTATACTTGTCAGTGGCCACAAAAAGAACAAGTATTCTACTTATCAAATTGTAATTTAAAATACATTTTATGAAAAAAAATTAAAAAATGTTGTGCTCGAACCTTAAAGTCTGGGAAGAAATTAATCTTCCATTCAGTAAGATGTCTCCACTTTTTATTCTTCTCCGTCCAGAAACTGTCTCCATAATCGCAGTGCCGTCCTTCTCAGTGGTGGCCATGATGGCAAGAATATCAGTTGCTCCAGCTTCGAAAGATATTCCGCTCAGAACGGCTGAGCCGTCGGACCTATAGGATTCGATTCTGCGAAACTGAAGGTGAGGATGCTGAAGACATGGCGACGGTCTGAAGATGGCAGTGCTGTTCTTGGGTCTCAAAATTCCAGCAGAACTGTTCTGCTGGGGACCTATCAGTGCGACACTGCATCGTTTATTCGCTGCTTTCTCCGCGAGCAGAAGATTGGCCTCGCTGACACATCGAAGTCTCAAATTTTCCCCAACAACAGTTGGTGGAGAGAGGACGTTCTCATTAGAGTGAATGAGTCTAAAATCAGGATCACTTCGAGATGATTTCATTTCTGTGTTATAGTGAGAAATTGGAATTCCGATCTGAGAAGTCCTGCGACCTTCCTCGCTGGAATTGCAATCGCTCGAGTCCTGTGCTCTCAAAGGTGGCAACACTCTTGGAAGTCCAAACTTCAAATATGTGTAAGAGTTGCTGGCCAAGTGGTTCTTTGGTCCGTAACGAGGATGCCTCAAGATGCTTTGCACTGTTGAATCTCGAAGTTGGAAATTTCCATAGGGAAGAGGTGACTTTTCGGCTGATCCCAGCGCTGAATCAGTAAAGTCCGAGTTCAAGTTTTGTCTAAAAGTTGTGAATGTCATTAAACGCAGTTGTTATAATAGCATTTAATCCATATTTCATTTTCACTTGCCTGTATATGGACCATGCATGTAAATCCTCACTTGCAGGCAGTGTTAGGCCGGAAGTGTCTAGCGCTCCCGGCACCGAGTAACGCCTTTCCAATTCCCAAGTTTCGGCATTCATTGCGTTTAGCTGAAATTAAAGTTCAACTTATTTACAGAGTGTACATTCAAGGAAATTCATCTTTTCATGTCATCTTTTCATGTCATCTTTTCATGCGCCTATACTACTGTCTCATCGCAGGAGGCCTCCAAAAGATTATAGTACCAAAATTATAATATTATATAAAAAAAACTGTATTTCACAATATTATTGAACAAGATAATATTATAAAGAAAACATTTTCGTTAGCTATAAATAATGACTGAGGTAAGTATTTCAAAATAAATTACATTCAAAAGTTATATTAAAATGAGATAAAAATAACAATTGATATAATAAGTTTTATTTCACGGCTTATTATTTTCGCATATTTTCGTGAAAAAATACCTAAACATCGAGAAACACATTTGTATATTGAATTAAAAAATAAATAATATTATAATTTCTTACCTTTTGTAAAATAATTTATAAATTTAGGAATAAGGATTCATCACATTCTACACCATTGAAATGAGTTTGATTTGTAGAAAAGTAATATTAAAAATGTCACTTGTCTATCACTGTATAGTTTGAGCAGTTGCATTTACATTTTGCATTGAAATTTGCGTTTCTTGAAAGAGTCTTCATCATCACGTTGGAGTAAAGTGCATTGCCCCTTCTTTCAGAACAGAAGGAATCCCCTCCAAGTTAATTCAAGGGAAGACATTCACCTCTACTCGCCGAGAGGCTATCAGGAATCTGCTGCTTGTACTTTACTATGTTGTTAGTCTCATGCTTCCTTGGTTCCAGCAAACTTTATGGCAGACCATGGACGGACTGAAGCAAATAATGGAAAATAATGAAATGACTAGTTTGTTTGACGCTGCCCACCAACTCGTGGATTTGAACTTTTAATAGACGAATGGCGCACTCGAGTATTCATTCGCGACGCCTTTTAAAATTTAATTCAAGTGATATTGAAATTAACAGTTCGGAAGGAATGCGTCATAACGGAAGCACTATACTCCGCTTTGAAAGCAGCGAGACAACTTTGACAACTGCATTACTTTAAGATAATGCTGAACCTTAGTCCAACTACATTTCACTCTAAATCAATCATTTTCAAGTAAGTACATGTGAAACAAAGAAATTTCATTTTTCTAAAGATAATCCCGCACAAAACACTTTGAAAAGAATTTTCGGTCAAGTTCATTGAAAGCTTCAGGAAAGACTTGGAAAAGAAAATTTAAAAAAAAATTTCCTTTAATAAAAGATTGCGGTTTACTGGTCCGTTTATATACTCTCTATACAATAGTGTTTAACTATAAACATTTTTTCCGAGTAATCGGACTCGTAAATCGAGGAAAATTTTTTTAAGAATTACATTTTGAGTATTTTTCCTGAAGGTTTCAATATTAATTTTACCGAAAAGTCTTTACCCTATTCAAAATACTCGATAAACAAAATAAGTGCGCGAGTACCTATATTTATATACTTTTAGAAAAAGTTTTACATATTTAAAAAAAAATATTTTTTGTTGTGCTAATAATACATAAATCAAATTAGAAACCAATTGTGTTTTATTGCTTGGTTTGCAAAATTGAGAAGCAATAGTTAAAAGTATCGGGTTATTTAATAGATTACCAATTTCCGGTGTAAGGAAATATTAAATTATACAATTGAGCAATTTATTCAAACTTTTATCCTTCCTTGAGTCATTTTTTTATGTAAAGAGGATGCTTAAAATTTTAATTGAGAATCAAGTATTGTGAATATAATATGATAAAGAATGCGAATTATTTGGAAAAGTCACACGACATCTCTCAAATGCAAACAAATAAGAAAGCATGTAAAAGGAATTGAGATCATGTTTCTTCACATACACAGAACAATGAATTGTACAAAGACATAAGTGGTTTATTTTATTAATAAAAAGAGACAAAACACATCACATACCATTTTAAATTCGCCATTTTTAAAATCTCACTTTTGTCTGGTAGAGAATCAGTATCACGTTTCCACCGAGAAATACTTATATACTATATTTACTTGATGTTCACGCCTCGTACGGGTGAAGTGAATATTGTGAATTTTGTGAATAGTAAGTAAATATGGAAAATCACTTTTGTGACTTTATAAGCATTTTGTTGTTCGACTATACGCGGCACATTTGATGAGAAAAATGATTAGCTCTGTATCCCAATAAAAGGGTTATGCAATAAGTTAACAATTTTGTAGGTTTCTTAGGGAGGAGACAGTTTGAAGAATCCTCTGGAATCCTCTGGAATTTTGGTTTGAAAAACTATTGCGGAATGCAATCGTCAGACTGTGTTCTTGAAATTTCCAATGTCTTCTATTCCACCTCGATGTTTGCTGAGAGAAATAGTTTTGGCAAATATGAACCCACGGCAATTCTAAGAGATGTGTCGGCAAGAGTCCATGGAGGCGAAATTCTTTCAATTTTGGGTTCGAAGGGCTCTGGAAAACGCGCTCTCTTGGATGTGATAGGTAAGTGCCAAAATCACAGAGTGCAGGTAAAGTTGAATTGAATCAATTGAATTAATATGATTAATGCCATGATTTTGAAAATGTTCATTAGCAGGAAGAGTGGATGAGGGAAAGACGAGAGGGCGAATATCGCTGTGTGGCAATCTGCTGAGCACACAGGCGTTCAGGAGGCACGGAGGATACGTGACGCACCAGTGTCACCTGCTGCCCAGCCTCACGGTCCACCAGACCCTGAACTATGCCGTGTGGCTGGCCAACCTCAAGAACAGGAGGGCCCGAGTGAGGCAGATCGTGGCGGACCTGGCCCTCTCGCAGGTCGCGAGTCGGCCAGTGAGCGACCTCACGGCGCCCGAGTACAGGAGACTCATGCTGGGCGTGCAGATTGCCAAGGACCCGATCCTGCTCCTGCTGGACGAGCCGACCTGGGACACTGACCCTCTCAACACTTACCTCATAGTGTCGATGCTGTGGTCCTACGTGACCAGACGGGGCTCGATAGTGGTCCTGACCATGGAGACGCCTCGCTCCGACGTCCTGCCCTTCGTGAGCCAAGTGACTCTGCTCTGCCTGGGCACTGTGGTGTACTCGGGGCCCACCCGGAGCATGCTCGACTACTTCACGCACATAGGATTCCCCTGTCCAGAGCTGGAGAATCCACTAATGTATTACCGTAAGTACGCGTCTGCGCAAAGGCAGCAGATAATAGTCAACGATTTCTTTCTTCCTCTCGCAGTGTGCTTGTCAACTGTCGATCGGCGGTCGAGGGAAAAGTTCCTCGAATCTAATAGGCAAATTTCAATCCTGGTTGAAAAGTTCAAAACTGAAGGCGTCGTTTACATGAAAGACGCGAGCAGTGTCAAGGAAGCGCGTTTGGGAATGACGCACAAGAGTATGCGTCTGGGGATCAAGCCGGGAAGCAGCTTCTCAACCGTAACAGCTCTATATGTGTGAGTGCTCTTTCTCCTGGAAACAATAAAATCAAGTTATGCATAATTTGAATGTTTTCAGAAGATACATGGCTGCCACATTTGCCTTGAATAAGTCCGGATTGGGTCATTTCGCAGCGAGGATTATGCTGCTGCCCTTTTCCACGGCACTAATCAGCATTCTCTATGCCAACTCGAGTTCCTTTCAATCTAGAATATTCATACAAACCAGTGGGCTAGTTTTCAACATTTTGACCCTGTTTTACGTGTCGGGAATAACAGTCACTGCTCTCCTCTGTAAGTTGCGCTTCATACGAACACTTAATACGAAAGTGAAATTCCGAGCGTGCTTCAACACTATTATTGTCTTTCATTTATTTTACAGTTCCAACTTTCCGGATGAGATATTATCAAGAAAAACGCGAAGGTCTCTATGGAGGAACTATTTTCTTTCTTTCCTACACTCTGCTGAGTTTACCTCTTAGTTTGATTTCGACTTTGATCACGATCGGAATCCTCGTTCCACTTTTAAATCTCAACCTGTCGTCCTGGTTTTACATTTCGTGCACTCTTTGGGCGAGCTACGTAGCAGCAGAGCAACTGGCAATCGCATTGCTGATGGTGATTGAGTGCCCCTTCACCGGGGCCATCACGGCGCTCTGTGTCGTGCTCGTCTCTCTTCTAATTGCATCGGGGGCCATGAGGAGTTTCAAAAACTTGCCAGAGTTCATGGTTGCGTTCTCGAGTGGTCTGCCAGCCAGGTACGCCTCCTTGGTCTTGAACAAATTGGCCCTGGACAGTCCCGAACTGCAGAACCTGCCTTACAACGAAACGACCAGCTGCCCAGGAAACAAAGAACTCTGCAGGTATCCGGATGGAAAAACCTACTTCGTCGAGCGATTCACGAGAGACGGGGAAAATGAAAGAAACGTCTTTAATTTTCAATTTAATTTCTTCATATCTTTGGCATTCTCTTTAGGGCTCATCGTTTTCAATATCATTTTGTACACACTGACACTGCCCGGACGACTTGGAAGAAAATTTAGAGAATAAATTTTGAAAACCGCTGCCAAGTTAACTATAACGTGCGTTTCATTCACACTTTCTTTCACTCTTCATATAATAATAGTTTTTTTCAAGAGACAACTGTTGCTGTTGGAAATTCCACACCAAAAACCAACAACGTTTTCTAAGCGAAATGAACTAGACCAAATTGTATAAAAAAAAAGATTTACACTTACTCTGTTGGTCTCAAAGAACAAAATACTAGTTCTATTTTCATCCAACATTCATCACAAACTTAATTTTTGGTTGTTAATAATTTTACTTTTATTTCTATTTATATATAAGTAATAAGATGTGGCAAATAATCGACGACCAATGATTTTTGCGTCAATTTGTATGTGAATGATATTAATTAATACACATTAAAGTGCAACATGCGTAACTTTCTGATGGCATACTTTATTATTGTATAGTAGTAATATATAATTTATAAATCGAACAAAATTTGTACGCATCGTATAGTGCAATTTTTGTTAGTACATTTTATAAATAATAGTGATAGGTATAATTAAACATTTTATTGATGTAAATATTAGATTTGATTTGCACCTTATTTGAATAAAACGTGGAGGTTCGACATACCTTCTTGGTACATTTTATTATTTAAAGTCAATTTTTTTGAAGCATTTTCGAAGCACGTGCTTGACTCTAATTAAAGACTGAAACGCATACTGACAAAATAATTATTGCTTCTCTCTTGTCAGCTATATACTTAAGCTAAACATCTCAATAAAGAACTGAAGCTATTTCTCCATAATAGTTAAACTGCGGAATTAGCCATAATTATATCTTTTTGTGGAAGATGTAAAAGACTTAGAAGGTGGACGAGAATTTGGATCTTCCGTAATTAAATCTTCTGTATTCTTGATTGTAAGTATTTTTGGGTCTCAACCTTGTTTCTTGTCTATATCTGAAAAGAGGTCTAAACACTATATCGTTCGCAGTGTCCAAGTCAGAACTCAGTGTCGATGTCACTGGAATAGAATCTGAAATCAAAGCTACTCTCTACATAAATATAACCAACATTTTCAGAAATTGTATAAGAAAACAACATTTAAAATGTTATCCCTACTGGGAGTTCCCACACATCACATTTCTATAATGAATTACAAAACGAATTCCAATTTATACAATTAGTTAGGAATTTTCAGTGGAGATCTTATTTTAACTGACTTAACATTTATTGCACTTTATTTTTTGCAAACAAGATAAATAAATTTGTCGCCAGATTTTCAAAAATGATTGATATTAAATCTGAGTCAGGGACCATGAATATGCAATTTTAAAAGAATCCGATTAATTTATAAAAAACAGACAAGACAAACAAAGACATTTAGGAATAGATTCTTTAATGAGTCTACTATATACCATAAAAACTAATTAAAATTAAATCGAAATATTATACAATAATAGATAGATGTAAAATACGATAAACAAATTATCGTAAAATAAACATTTCCTGACGAATTTTTTAAGCTCTAATTTGTTTATTGTATGCCTAATATTTCAATGACTGTATTTTATTATTATTATTATTATTTTTTATTTGATGTTTGTTTTATTTTACGTATTTTTGTATAATATTTCCATTTCTTTGTTTTATTATTGTGAACAAACGTCTTTCTATTTTAATTAGTTTTTTTCTTGTGCATATTAGACTCTCTGAAGAGGAAATCCGTGGATTTTGAAACTTTGGAGTAACATTAAAGAATCTTTGACTGAATGTATTATAATTGATAAGAAATGTACACCTTACTTAATTATTCTGGAACAGTAACATTGTATTCTAAATTCCTGATCTCATCAGATTTGATTAAATCTTGGTTTAAAACAATTTCTTCAACAAGCATGGGTAGTAAGCAGTAAAAAATATACCTTTTGTCTGTCTGTTCCATTTGTCTTGATTATTGTCTCGTTCACAGGAATCAGCTCTGCTAAACTCAATTCATTAACTTCTTTTACTTCACTAAAAGTGGAATTACTGCCCAATTTACTTGTTCTTCCTGACATCTCTGGAATTTTGTGCACTTCTTGTTTGTTTGTTATTACCTGTGCAAAATAAAATGTCGAAAATTTGATACTGGATTAAGCAAGACAAAAAATTCCCAACAGTTGGGTTCGAATTATTATTTTGCGTGGCATTGTTTTCTTTTTATAAGAATTAAAGGAGAATGAAAGGAAACGACGTCTGTTCATTTCGACGAAATCCAAGTAGAATTATTTAATATTGAACTAAATGGAAATATTATTCATGCTTCTATGAAACTTACTAAATTTGGAGTATTCGAAGGAAACACGATCAAATTCTTCTTCAGAACCACCTCGGATGTGGAATCATTCCCTAAGGCAGATTTGATAATTGACTTTACATCTGGGTCCTGAATTCCTTTAATAATGTTTTTGTTAATAAGATGTTGAGTGTCATTTGACAAAGCATGTGCGTTTACGTCCAAAGTCCTATTTTCGATTCCATTCGTTTTCGCAAAGTATAACAGGAAACACACAAAGCACACAACCTGTATGTTTCCAATCTGCAATATTCAAATTACATACCATCTTTGTTATAGCTGAATAATTTTACTACAATAAAGGTTTTTATTTTATTTTTTTGAAAATTCTGGAAATAGCATTTAATCAGGAGTTTTTAAAAGAATAATACAAAAGAGTTGCAGAAAAATGAGCTTGAAGCTCAACAGTTTTTAATTAATCTTAGAAAAGATCTACCTGTATTTTAATAAGTTACTGAAAGTTCAGGTCTATACTTACTTTAAAAATTTGAATCATTTTCATTCTTTGAAACTCGTTCAAGTAAGCACCTTCTTCTCTTTGTAATTGCTTAGTGATTGATGTGGTTAATGCTATTGTTACTTATTGAATGCAGAAGAAATTAACAACACTCTGTCAATTTAGCTAAATGTGTTAATATTATGTCGTCCTTCGGGTCTAACCTTTGCTTAATGTATATTGAAGGGTACAACATATCAACAGTTGTCGCAAGGTCAGCTTTTTGCAAAAGATAATATGATTTGCGATTTGACGTACATGAATATGTAATATATACATATATAGTGTTATGTACGTCTCCGAAGAAGACTTGTAAAAATTAACCAATTTTAATTTTAAAATATCCCAAAATATTCCCGCTGATGTCAATGTCAAGAATTCCTTATTAATAATTTTTGTCACAATGAAAGCAATACTCTCTTCTTAAAAATTGTAGGTGTTGACACAAAAAAGAAATAATGATAAAATAGCTTACTTGTTTCATTTTTGTTTAGATATAGGTACGTGCTCAAAGTAGTATTTGCTTCGAGACTAATTTGTCGTCCCGCAAAACAGGGTGGTTTCGTAAAAACATGAATAAAAGGTTCGCCAGTAAGCCCTCGGAACTATTGCATTACAATAAGAATAGAATAGCTTTTGATAGTATAAGAATTTCTTTAATCTTTGACATTTGAATAAAGGAAAGTTATCCGTCACGAGTACGAGACAGTTGATAGGATGTTGGGTATGATAGGGGAAAGAAAGACATTTCTGAAATTGAGCCAAACTTGCTTCATTTGATTACCCAAACCATCGACAAAATAAATTCTTCCTTACAAATAAACCAATAATCGTTTGCCGTTTCGACCTCAATTTGGTAAACTAACCACTGATTAAAATGAATTGGAGCCAAAGTAGTGTAAGAGTAGCGCAACGTCTGACAACGACATTTACTCACTAGTTTTGTCCCTTTCGATCGTGTGAAATAAATATTTATCGGGTAAAAGTAAAAATCGCATAGATTGACTCCAATTATTTATTCAGTTTGGTTAGTGTACAGAAAATGAAATGAAACAGAAGATTCTAACAATTATTCTTACAAAGTCCATTTTCAAGTTTTTTCTTAAATCTTATCTTAATTAAAATTTCACTGACTTAAACTTTTTTTTCTTCTTTTTCTATATTCCATCTCACATTCTTCCATCTCATTTTTGAATCTCCCTTTTTAGGGAGTCGATCAAAATTCACTCACACTAGTCATGCAAACCAAGAGATCTTTATCTATTATGCGCTTGTAGTTCTATACGGTATATTTATTCATAAGGAGTACTTACGAGATTGAAATCTATTGTATAGTACAAAGAGTGATGATTACGTCAGTTTCATATACCATATCATATACCGAGAAATGTCAAGATTATCAGTAATATTATGTGAATTGGACACTTATGAAGAAAGAGTAAACGAGCAGATCGAAATGATCCAATGAAGAAATGTTAGGGATTGCATAGGACGAGTGCTACAAGTATAAATTTTATGTGCAGAATTATGTCTGAAATTTAGCATTTACTTGTCTTTATATAGAATCAAGTAGGTATTTAAAAGAGACCAGTCGTTCGTTATTACAGGTACAATAATCAAGCTCCTTCTCTTCTTTCATTCACATCATAAAGTGGAAGAGCATCGAATTTTCAGCTTTCTTTACATTCTTCACATTAAAGATTCACTTGATAAATTTATACTAAATAAACTTTTAAACTTAGTAAATAATAGTAATTAATAAATTACAGCTAATTAAATTTACATTACAATCATTCCTGCGCCTGCTGCATTACGTTAGACACTCTAGTCTGATTGACAATTTTTTTTTTTTATTCTTCACTATTCTTCATTATTCTTCGCCTTAAAACAGAATAGTTTTTCAACTTGTATTATTCGTTTCGTTAAAAATTATTCGATGCTCTGACACTATATTTCATTTTTAATGCCGAAACGAGAGATCTGAAAAATTATTTAAACAGAAAGACAAGTACAAGAATGAATCACATATTGTAAATAAATAATAGTGGTTCGAAAAAAATTAAACAACATTCAACATGTTGAATCGTCTACTAAAAAAAAAATTGGAAAATCTCCACAATCACACAATTTCCTTTAAATTATTATTATTCTGCAGTTAGAAATATAAAATATTGCGCCACGAATGTTTAAGCATTATGCGTTAAAAGTAGACAAAGACCGTCATTATACAAATTGTGCTTTACTTCAATCTCAATAAACTGAAATGACTGTTTACTTTTACGTTGCACCTTAAACGTAACTGAGAAGAACTTTGGAAATTCCTATTCGTTTCTAAAACATTTTACTACTTCAACTTGCATTATATCACTCGCATAAGATGCAAAACTCATTTTCATTTCAAGTTTAACATGAAAAATGGTTCACGCATAACAAAAGAAGACAATGATCAGTTTTCCAATTTCCATTCATTTCAGTGACAGTCTTTTAAATAATGTAAACTAAAGAAACTATATTGACTGATTTTTAATTTAAAAATCAAAGAATTCACATTTTACACTCGAGCAGTAATTTTAAAAATGCAAAAACATCAACATGAGACTAGACTGAAATGTGGCATAAAATTTAAAGTTGGAAATTTCCTTTACAACAAATATTTGTAATGTGATATACCTAGTAAATATTTATATTCCAGTCTTGTTCAACATCTAGAGATTTGACAATTTTTGCAATAGTACACAAAGGTTTGCGCGCAAGAGTACAAACTTTTGCCGCGGTGAATGGAATCAATTTGTCGCAGAAACCAAATAAAATGACTAAATAGAAAAATTTTGCTTAAATGTACTTACAGTTTGGAGCAATTGGAGAGACAGACGTCTATGTCTTTGTCTATCAGTGTACCTTTGAAACCAGTGATAAAATTCGAAATAATGTTTAAAGAAATTCTTCTCTCAGTGACCGTAATAATCATTCAAGTAACCGGAAAGGATAATTATGTCACACGTATCACTCCCTGCTAAACAGAGACTTTCTATTTGATAAAATTGAAACTCATTCACACTCATCCTGATTATGCACTACCCGCGGAATCCTCTGGTCACTGTCGCCTATCACAACTCGAAGCACCGCCTTCCAAAGACTTTTCTCTCTGAGCTCTCTCTCTCTCTCTCTCTCTCTCATTCTCTGGATGATTTTCTAAATAACTGCATTCTTTCAATGCAAGCCTTCTTTCAATTGAAGGAAGAAAGGAATTGTTCCTTTTGGGATATTGTGTTTTTCCTGTTTCCGCTAGTTTTTGTTTCCTGATAAAAATCTCCATTGGACGACTTGAGGGCGAAAGCCGAAGTTTGTAATTTGAACTAAAAAGGCCTCGATACTTCCATTTCATTTGGTTCTCCGGCTTTGTTAAGTTGAAAGAGCGCTTTTCAAAATGAAGCAGAGACGTTCAGTTACGTCTTCCAGTTGTGGGGGTGAGCTCTGGATGGAGCCTGACTGCTTTGAGCTTGCGATGCTTGAGAAGGAATCATGTCGAGCAAGTATTGTCGCTGGAGGTCCTGAGCCTGCCTCTGGAGCTCGACGAGGCCCTTGCCACTCGCGGCCTGCGCCATCGCCAGCTGGTAGGGGTACAGAAGTGGGTTGAAGGGTTGCATCATGTGCGCCGGAAGTGGCTGGTGCGGCGGCAAGCCTACTGGGTTCTTTGCCAACTCTGCAACAGTTCATGAGTAAGTAAACAGGCTTTCTACAAATCTCTTCTTATAAAATTCAACTTATCTTTAATCATTCAAAAATTGTTTTTGAATAGTTGAAATTTTGAAAAATTTAGGTAATTGTAAATAATTAATTCATTTTTTTTTTCATTTCTTCTTCATAGTTTTAGGAAAATATTATACCTTAATAACATAAGCATAAAATAGGGAGATATTTAATGATTATAAAATATTGAGTACTGAGAATCAGTGAAAATCAAAATCTGAAATTTGAATCATTTTTTAACTAATCTTGCCAGTAAATTGGCAAGGAAATTGATAAAGTGTGAAACTTTTGTCCACTCTGAGTAATAAAGGAACACGAATTTCAACCACACGGGTTTACAACAAAAATAAAAAATATGTCCTGATCCGATTAGAAAGAGTAAGAATTGAAAGTGAACCGATATCGCACCTCTGAGGAGCTGCTGCTGGAGTGCCGCTGCGGCTGCATGATGGGGAGTGAACTTTCCACTCTCTGCCAGTTTCACCAGAGGATGTTCCTGCAGTTTCGGGGCTGGCGGAGTGGGCGCCGGTGGCGGCGCCTGGGGGATTTGCGGAGGTGGCGCCGGCGGAGTGGCCACTCTCCTGGTGGGAGTAGCCGCCTTTGGAATTGACTTTGGCGTCGTCACTGGCGGATCGGGACTGGGACACGCCGCTTGCGCCAGTCTCTGCTCTATCTCCTGCTCCTGCTGCAGTGCTTTGACGAATGCCGTTTTCAATCTGAAATTCAAACAGCCAGTTTCACTGCAAAGCTCTGAGAAGAGCTGAGAAGAGGCAAAGTGTGCAAAGTGGGAAAAATCTTACCTGTTGGTGTGTTCGGCTTTGAGCGCCTTCTTGACGTTGGTCGTGACGCAGTGCTCGCAAATGACTCTGGGGTCCCGGCCGGCTGGCGGTCGCTGGAAAGTTGCATGCTGCCCTCTGGGTTCCTTCTTATTACTATTTGGTGGCTTCTCCCACTTCCAGACGGGTGTAAAGTCAGTCTTACATTGTGTGCATTCGAAGGGTTCTGGAGGTGGAGGAATCGCTGGCTCCTTGGTGATAAAGTCCACCACATGTTCGAGTCCAACAAGGTAGATGAATTCAGTGTTGGACGGGTTCGGAACGAAATGCATTTCAGGTGGTGGCGGTTTCGGAGGCGGAATTTGCAGGAGCGTCTTCTCCAACTGCTTTCTCAGCGCTAACTTTGCAGCTGCTTGACGCTGAGCCGGAGTTTGATTATCTTCTCTGACTCTTTCCTGCATCACCAACATCTTAATTAATGCATAAGAATTTATTTTTATTTTTTCTATATCTACTGAAATTTGAAAAACCTATTGTAATACCTTCAAACGTTCTTTAAATGTTTTATACATAACTAAATGTCAACTTTTTACTTTTGAACATCTCAAAAAGCGTGTTTAAAACATTGCCTTTTGAAATTCAATTTTTATTAGAAAAACTTTCAAAGGACGTTTAAGGGGGAGTCTGGTCAAACCGTGGGTTTTTTCCAAAGTCTTATTTCTAATGATTCAATATATTTTTATCAACTAAGCTTTTTTTGCATAAAAAGAAACGCATTGAGAATAAAATTTAAAGAACAATAATTCATTGAAATATAAATATATATGAGGCATTTCATTTCAAACCGTTCCACCGACAAAAACAATCGCAAGGAAACATATTTTCTAATAATTTTTATTATATTATTCTTTAATTGTTTATAATATATTATACACTGATTCAAAAGAGAATTTCATGAGCTTTCTATTGCTATTTTTATTATTTTTAATTTTTGCCAATTTCGTAGAGAAATTGCTGTTTGAAATGTTAATCTCTTAATATCTTAAAACACCCCCCGCCGATTTTTATCAAAATTATATAATAATAAAGCGTAAATTCCCTAGTTTCTATTCCCATTTGATATATTATGGACATTTGATGGGATTAATAGAAAAAAAATTGTTTAAAAAATGTGTTTTTGAAAAATTTGACAAATAGTTTGAAGTTGAACCTTAACCCATTCAACTAACATTCAATTTCGTACTATTTGTCAAATTTATCAAAAACACATTTTTAAACAATTTTTTTTCTATTAATCCCATCAAATGTCCATAATATATCAAATGAGAATAGAAACTAGGGAATTTACGCTTTATTATTATATAATTTTGATAAAAATCGGCGGGGGGGTGTTTTGAGATATTAAGAGATTAACATTTCAAACAGCAATTTCTCTACGAAATTGGCAAAAATTTAAAATAACAAAAATAGCAATAGAA
Source organism: Leptopilina drosophilae (assembly GCA_032873175.1). NCBI lineage: Eukaryota > Metazoa > Arthropoda > Insecta > Hymenoptera > Figitidae > Leptopilina > Leptopilina drosophilae. The sequence goes on along the minus strand of CM065485.1, from coordinate 7,387,062 downwards.
AGCTCATGAAATTCTCATTTGAATCAGTGTATAATATATTATAAACAATTAAAGAATTATATAATAAAAATTATTAGAAAATATGTCTCCTTGCGATTGTTTTTGTCGGTGGAACGGTTTGAAATGAAATGCCTCATATTTATGGACTCTAGAGCTCCATAAATTTTTTGGTTGAAATTTTCTTTTCAATACATTCCTTCCAAGAGTTGAAAAACTTTTCATCAATTCTTAATACATTGTAAAAGAAAAAATTCTTCTTTATTTCAAGTTTGTACCTGCTCAGGAATTGTATGAGTGTTAAGAGGCGCAGGCGGTTTACTTTCTTGAGATCCAATAAGCTGCTTTTACAATTAAATATAAAAGAAAATTAATGCATGAAGAATATTCTTGAGAAATACAAGTTTCATACATTTTTATACCACAGGCTCAAAAATAGCGCCATTTTTGTGACTTTGGAATAAAAATTAGGACGGGGCCACCAAAGTTGCCCGATTGCAAAGCGTTCGGCCTCTCGCTTGCTAGCTATTGAAATTGACATGCGAGAGGTTGTAGACGCAAGAGAAAAATAAAAAGTAAAAATTCCGCTCAACCGAAAATATGGGACAGAATGTGAAGGAATAAAACAGAAACGCACCTGGTGAGCAGGAGCGGGAGTGGGATCTTTCGTAGACCTCTCGGTGCGATCCGCAGGCGAGTGATAGGTCGGAACATTGGGAGCTCCACTCGACGGTCTTGCCCTGGGGTGCGGGGGCTGAGGTATCACCATATTCGGCGGCATTCCAGTACTGGAGGTTATACTGCGACTTGCTGTGGGCGGCAGAAGCATCCCCGGCGGTGGAGCGTGCAAGCTGCTGCTTCTGCTGGGAGCTGGCTGTCCTCTTAGCAGCGGCGGTGGTGCCTTGCCAATTCTATGACTGTCATCAAACAAAATTATTTATTTTCAAAGTCGATTAAGGCTTTTTTCAAAATTCATGTCATTTTTCACGTCGGAAAACGTACAATTCCAATCCTACTAATTAAAATAGTTTTCTATTCTTTCCACAAAAAGAAGTGGCAAGTTCTACCCTTAGAACTGCACGTTTACCGCTATAAATATGTCGCTCGTGCAGTTCTACTTGTTAATAATAATGATGATTCAAATAAATTTCTGATTTCTTTAAACAATTTATTATTGTCAACTTGTGTTGCAAATCATTTTCAAATAAACCATTAATTTGTCTACTTTTCAACAACTATATACTTATGAAAAGTTTATTGAATAAAATTAATTGCATCTAAGAAGCTGTGGTTTGTTTTCCTAATTTTGCAAAATCTCAAGTCTTAATTAATAAAAGATAAATATGAAATATCAAATAATAATTTAAATAATTGTTTAAACAATTTAACCAAGTTTCATAAAGATGGGCACAAATTTCAAAATTAATTCATGTTTGCCATTTTTAAATTTTGAAGGTAAATTCGAATTCAGTGAACCCAAAACCGGGTTTTATAAAAATCTTTAAACTAGATCTTATTGAACATTTACGGAGTACAATTTTTCGATAAAATTTTGAATTCCACCAAGTCGACAAAACATAATTGACTCGGAATGTTTGCATAGCTTACCTATGTGGCTGAGGTTGAACAGTTACAGGAGGTGGTATTTTACTCGTAATCTTCGGTACTGACGCAATGTTTTCCTTCAACTGTTGCGATTGTCGGAGTTTTTTAAGAAGGACTAATTTCATTTCCTCAGATCGCAATTCTTCCTTCAATTTCCTAAGATTTCTCTCTCTTTCGGCCAATTCGTCGGACGAAAGCTCCTTTATTGGGAGCAGTGGAGGCATTTCACCTAAAAAAAGTAGCAGTTGAAAGAAGAAAATGACAATAAATTGCGTCAAGTACGTCGTTTTGGAAATGAATAATGATTGCAAACCTTCTTCACTATCAGAAGCGTTGCCATTGACATAACCGTTCAGCCGAGGTTCATCTGGACTCTCTGCGTAGCTCCTTTCAATTCTGGGCCTAAGATTCCTGCGTGATCTTCTGTCGTCGCACGATTTCGGAGCAAGAATTCCTCTTGCTGTGTTTTGAATGTTTCGTGGTTCAGACGTGTTGTTCTCGATATTAGGGCTGGCGGCGTAGTGCATTCCCAAATTCATTGGAGACCCGAATTCGCCAGGTATGATGGACACTTGCGGACAGTCTCTCCTGCCACTGCTGCGTGGGCAATTTTCAAGCATTAATTTCACAATAATTAGTCCAACATTTTTAACTTTTCTATTATAATGTCTGTTTGAATTGATACGTTTTTGTCTCTCCTGGCTTTTATTTTTTGATTTATTTTTGATTTATTTTTATTTTCGAAAAAATACGCTAGTCAGGCTAATCTGACGAATTGAACAGTTTCTAGTTGAAAATTCTACAATGTTAATTCGACCTCGATCAAACTTTTGTTAGAAACTATAGCTTATTTTTAAACTCATCTTTTCAGTACATTTAAATAAATATTAATTGTTACATTAACGACAAATTATGAAAAATAAACGGTCTTTACTGTTATTAATTTACATTCCACGTAAAACTCTTACAAACAATTAAAATTAGGTATTTAGTTATAAATAATATGCAGTAAGATAATAATACTCAATAATTAAAATTCACTTAATTTTCATAATTAGCTGGCTAAGAAAAGTGTTTTGTAATGGCCTAAAAATGGTCAGACTATACCCGTGTAGAAATTTCTCGGGGCTTTCATAATAGTAGCCAGCCAGCCATCCGACTTATTTGGTTAATGACCTGATATTTTTATAAGTATATTGTCGAAATGTCAATGTCAGTATTTATTACCATATTCGGCTCAATAATGGCAAGTTGTCAACAAAATTGTTTCAATCTAAGATGCAATTACTAGAAAATAGGATACAATTTTAATATACTTGAACATTCGAAATTGTCTGGAGCTGTCGAACAATTCCACTCGGTTCAAAAAACGAAAAGCTTGAGTAATAATTCTTTTGAGATTTAAGCTTTTTTTGCATACTTTTATTGATTTCGTAAAAAAACAGTTTTTCTAATTGTTTAAACAATTATTAGTTTGTGCACGAATAGTTGCACTTTAATCGATCATTTTGTTTTATAAGTATGAGAGTCGACGAGGTATTTTCTACAACAATAAGTGAACAAATGTTTTCTCATGAAAATTTGATTATTCAGACTTTACTAAAATATAAGTGTATACTATATTATCAAGTTGGAGGTAAATTTGTGAGCCTGCTGTGACTAAATGCAATAAATAATTTTGATACAATATTTGCTTTTGAGATTTGATATTTTTGCAAAAATGTCATTAAAGAAGACTGTTGTCTTCCGCAAAACAAAAAAAGTAAATACGTGAAAAAAATATCTTACCTGACGCTTAGATCAACAACCGCATCTCCATCCAGATCCATGGCTTCCATTCTTTCCAGCTGGAAAAAGATGTTTTCAATTAATAAAAATTACTCGATTTGGTAAAGTATTACTACTACTATTGTTATTGTTATTATTATTATAGATTTGGGAATGAAAACAAAAGTGTGTGCGAGAGTGTTAGGTTAAGCAAATTGGTTGAAAACGAGAGGAAAAGAAGTAAATTCGCTCCCTTGATTCCGCGTTTTCGCTGGTTTCAATCGGGTCCCAAGTAAGTACTCACAATCGTAAAGTACTCATGAGTTTGGCCGAGTGCCTGACGGACGATAACTGTAAAGTGTCGCCCTAACCTCGCATGCACATTGACAATCGCCGACTCGGCAAGTTGGAGCAAGTGCTCGGGGAACTAGTTCGGCATTCGGAATAAAATTCGGACGCACGGATCGCACAATGGCAGCAAAGCATAAAGGACCGCAAGCAGCGGCAGGCAGGGGAGGGTGCCCCCCGACGTAAGGAGGGCTGTCGCACATTAATTACTTCTCCTCTCACCCTATTTCGTGCTTTGTTCTACTCCCGCTCCCCCCTCCGAGGGCATCCCGGCAACGACGTTGTTCCTGTTCCTCGCCGGCCTGCCCGCCGCCTTGCCTCTTGACTGCGCTGCTCTGGCTACTGTTTTCCGCAGCTACAACTGCCCGCACCACAAGTTCGGGTATCAGCCATTCACCACTCCCCACCCACCCACCACACACACGCGCGCACGGGGTTACGCAGAAACGAGCTAGAAACCAATCTCTCTCTTTCCACGTATTTTCCCCAATTTCATCTCTCTTCTGCCCCTTCGTCCTTGTGCCCTACGGGAAATCGATTTTTCATCAGGGTCTTGGCAACCCGTCCTAGAGACAAGGAGCGGGTGCACGGCTTTTACTTGATTCGCTCAGCATTCCGATTGCACTCTTCATTCCGAAATCGAAATCAATTCCTGCTGATGCTCCTATCACAACACAACTACTCTTTTACTCTTTTCTCAAGCAATTATCCATAAGTTATCTTATTTCAATCCAATTAAATCCAGTTCTTTTGTATTCCTGGCTACATTCTCCTTCCTTGTCTAATGAAACTCTATGTTCTATACTATAAATAAAAATCACACTTGATGATTGGAAGAATTGTTTTCACCTTTTCGATCAACTCTTTTGTGAAAAATACCGAGTTATTTATTTCAAATTTAGCAAATAAACTAACGCAATTTTTTTTTTTTTTTTTTTGTAAATATATTTGGATTCGACTTTTCTGCTTCAAGAGAATCAAGTTCATTTCTATTATGGACAAGTAAAAACATAATTTTTCCTATTTCACAAATAATTGTTAACAACTGCTAAATTAAGTTACTCGAAAAGTTAACTTTGAAAACATTTCATCTATACTCTATTAAATGTTTAATTACTTAAATAACTCCAACTTTTTTTTAAAAAGCTCTAATTAGCTTTTGTAAAAAAAACTTGTTGAAACATAACTCGATATTCGTAAACTAAAATATGTAAATATTAATTTGATTAAGAAGAGCGAAGGGAGCACAGGTATAAAGCTAGGCTCTTTATACTGAGATGATAGGGTTCTCCTCTAAATAAATCGTAATATTGGAAACCCTATACTAAACTAAAGCGAAAAACAGAGTAAATTGAGTTCGTGGCAGTTCCTGAGAATTTTATTTTGTTTTCGAACAAAAAAATTATATTTTATAAAAATTTAATACTCTCGTTTGTTGTGTTAAAAAGTAAATGCACAATAATAAATAAACTTCACTTTACACTATTTCCATACCTGCTTATATTATATAACAACATGTAACTTAATTTTAAGAAACTTGTAATTCAAGTTTTATGCAGCTATTATATTGTGTAAGTTTCGAAATTGTAACAAAATCTTGATAAAAATTGTTACAGAAATTTTTAATAAAATCGATTTTTTACGCTACGTTTTTTCTCAATGAATCGCGGCACTTAAATTAAATTTACAAGAAAACTCATGAGAACAAATTTTGATTTACAATACTGTAGAATTCCAATTATCAGGATTAGTTGAGACCAGACACGATACGAATTAAATTAAAAATACTTATTTTATTGAAACATTTCTGACGAAAGTAAGCAGTCTCAATGTTAATCAGGTGATTAGAATTCTATCGCAGCTGAAAAAATATAGAATTATGACAAAATCGACAAAATATAAAAATATGGAATAAAACATTTTGTGTTCGTGCACAAGTTTTGTAAATATTTGGTAGAACATCCGATTCTATTCCATCCGAGTTTTCTTTAACCGAGAAAAAATTGAAGGCAAAAAGATGAAACGTTTTTAGAAAAAGGGGGCTCAAATATGAATTCGTTTTTACACTACATATTTGCGAGTTGAATTTTGTCATTCAGGTTGTATAGAAAAACTCATTCGGATTAAAACAATTTTTCACATAGGAGAGGGGAGCAAATAAAGTAGTGCCACCACAACATGTTCTACGTTTTCAAATGTAAAAACCAAATACCTCTAATGAGTAAAAAATGCTTCTTTTCTATTTTAGATTTCTAATTCTTAAAAAACTTGTTTAACTTTACAAATTTATTATTATTTCACTGCTTTTCCAAATTGACAAATGCAATAAAAAAAAGAGTTAAATTTTTATCCTGAGGAAACAAGTCATGAAGTAATCTGTATAATTTTTAATGAGAAACAAAGTATTACATTTATCTGCTTTCAAAAGATTACAGTTCAATATGTTAAAAATATAAACAAAATTAAAAACACATTGTTTACAACATATGGGGCAAAATTCCACATTGTTAATGTGGCACCAACTTGTTTTTGTTTTTTTTTATAGTAAAGCATTTAAGCAAGTAACATTTTTCTTTCACCTCAAAAATTTACTCTACTTTAATTTTAAGATCACAAAAGTAATCCAAAAATTATTTGATACGAAAAGGAATTCGTAAAAAGAATGATAAAATAAATTTTCTGTAATAATTGTAAAAAGCCGATTATCACTTGATAAAAAAGTGTTCCACTTGAAGCAGAGAAACTTAGAAGCTTCTCTGGGTAAGAAAGCTTTAGGCGGCATCGTTGATAAATTTTGACCCACATATGTAGAGACATGTATTGTCAATGAGTTTTACTTGACTAAAAAGGTGCAATTTAACATACGCGACGCTAATATAATCCCTTATTTTCTACTTGGTTTTCCAATCATTCCTTAAAACGCAAGCTGGCAACACTACTGTTGCACTCGGCTCATTTTCTCGATTATTTTGATACCCAACACACCTATATTATTGTAAGTATATATTTTACATACCTCACGCTTAATGAGAGTTCGTCCAAATTTATATAAAACGCTTGAAACGCAAATCGATTACACAAAGCGGCCAAACAAGCAGCCGGCCGCTTTCCACTTCCACTTCTTCACGCCACTACACTCTATTATACACTCCACCACTTCTAACATCAATGTCACCATTACACTTTCAACTATACTTGGAGTGCAAAGAATTCGACTTTTACCATAATCAATCGCTTCTAAAACTCACGGCATTAATCCAATGTTGCGTTTCTTAACACAATTAGTCACGTTATTATAATCCTCAAGAAGAGTCTCACTTAATTGGAAACATCACTTGTAACATCAACAGCACTTTCAACTTTACAGCTTCGGGAACGGACTTCGGCGAGTTGGTGGGTTGGTTTCTCCCATGCGGAAGCAATCATTCTCTTTATTTTCAAATGAACAGTGCATCATATTGTACGTATTCGCGAACAGAATATTTTCACATATCCGAAAATGGCTACAACAATTCAGGATCAAAGCAATACCACATCGAGATAATCCGATAAGCACAAATTATTCCTAGACAAGAGGGATTATAAAAAATGTCTTCGACTACTTCAAATACCTAGATATGAAACTGTCTACCAGAAATGTCAACGACTGTCCCCAAATGTAGCTGCGTTTGCGAACAGTCGTTGCGCCATCTCTGTTGTACGCCTTTTCAGGCATGGTTAGCGATGGACGATACCTCAAAAAAGAATCGATTCCCAAGAATCGATTCTTTTCAAAAATTATCGAGGAATCGAGTACAATACTAATAGCGTTCTTTTTTAATATAAAATAATAATAAATAATAGTATTGAAACATAATAACAAAATGATATTATTATTAATTTAAAATCTTAAGTAATTGTAAAGAATGAAAGCATTTTTAAATAAATATATTATAATAAAATTTCTTTACAAGATTTCAATCCGTATAGGTTATGATGTGTTGCAAAAGATTTAATTTGATGAAAAATGTTCACACTACAATTACTAATTAAAATATAAATGTTATTTTTTATATTACATTATTATATAATATATTTTAACAATTTCCTATCATCATTTACAGTTTTCATCCTTCACATTTATTAATTAAGTGGAAAAAAGCACTCAAAATAAAAAAAAGTTAAAATCTTTAAAATTAAAAACACATTACTCGATTCTCCCACAAATAAGAATCGAAAAAAGTATCGATTCTCAAGATGGAATCGATCGGTGCGATTCCAAACAGCATCGACTGGAATCGTCCATTCCTAGAGTAGGGAGTAATATACGTATGTTTGTTACATTTACTCATCCCTGTAGAAAATGTAAGGTGAGACAAGCTCTTGCCTCTGCAAATAGGAGAGAGAAAGATAAGAATAGTTTTTCCCAAAAGTCGTGTGAATTTACTTTAAGTTTCGGAAAATTATTATGCGTTGCCCTCATCGTTGCATAAGTGTGAATAGTGTATGATTTCAGAATATTGTAGAAAGACTGTAAAGTTGTCATTTAAAGCTCACGAAATTTTAAGGAAAAAATTAATGTAAAGAATGGATTTCGACAACGCTTACATTGGTAGTTATTAAATACTTGGATAATAAACATTTATATTGATCCACTTATAATAAGTTTAATTAATAGTTTCATAATTTTTTTTTAATTCAATGCATTTTTTATAAAGAAAAGAGAAAGAGACTTTTATATAAACATGAGGTGTGGATTCTTTTTAAAAAATTTTTCAAGAATAATTATTCATGAGATATTGTAGATGCGTATGCAGTAAATTAATAATTTATTATTTTTAGATCCGTTTTTAGACGAGTGGTTGTTGTGTCTTCAAGAAAAATCTAAACAACAGAAAAAAATCATTTTGGAAGAATCAAAGTTTTTTATTCCAAATATAGGTGAATTTTTGGTAATTTTTATTCTGAAAAATTATTATATATATATATATATATATATATATATATATATATATATATATATATATATATATATATATATATATATATATATATATATATATATATATATATTGAGTATTATAAATAGTATATATATCATCGAATAGAAATGTTGTAACACGAAAGGCGACCAAAATGAGGGTTTTTAAAGTTATGTATTATAGACCACTCGAATGGTTGATTAAAATTATTTGATATAATGTAATTATTAATGTATGGAAAAATTTTAAATTTTCGGAAGAAGGTTGTTATAAATATCTCATAAAAATATAAGAAATGAATATTTACAAGTAATATTAAACATATATACGACAGAAAACCTTGAAAAGATTCTTTTTTCAATTTTTTAGAATTACACGACAGCGACGTGAGATTAATTTTTGATGTAATTGAACAATTCAAATGTCACTGCAATGCAAAGTATTTGGCTGTGCACTTATTTGAAAAGTATGTGACTTTTAAAATGAAGCAAAATTTAGATACTTCACCAAACAGTTTAAATCGAAATTTGGTAATAAACCAATCGGAAATGAAATTGCGTCTTCTGTCATGCATACAGCTCGCAAGTAAAATGGACTCAAATGAGGATTATCTCAAAATATCTCATGTACGTCAAAAAAAAATATTTTTTTGTTAAAAATATATATTCATCCGTTTCTACAGAATTTCAATTGAAATAACCTTTATTAACAAAAGTAATAATTTAAACAGAACTGTGCTTTTTCTATTATTTTTATTTAATAGTAAAATAATTAATTTCTCTTTAGATAAAAAAGATGCTGAAGGAATTGGATCCCGACAGAATTTATCCGAACGAAGTGATTTTGGATTCAGAATTTTATGTTTTTAAATCAGTTGAATTTGAAATACCCACATACACCACAAAAAATTGTGTTGAAGTTTTGTTAGCTGCAAGTGGACTTCACAACTCGGTTGAAATAGTGAAATCAGCGTCAAAGCTTCTTGATTTATCTTATGTTTGTGTAAGTATAGTTTAAATGAATTTTTGTCAATATTTTCAATTATATTTTAATAATAATAAAATAATGAGAAATTAAAATTAATATGTAAAAACTTTTGTTTCAGCATGAAGAATTGTATTCCAACTTAAAATCGATAACCCACGAAGGTTCAAAAACGGAATTCTTCGATGATAGGAATAATCTTATGCTCAAATCAAATGCATTAATTTTAGGAGCTACTATTATATTCTCCTCGGTATTTTTCATGAACATGGAGAAAGGAAGCCTGAAAGAATTGTTGAAGAAAGTTGCCGTGTTTGTGGAATTAAAAGAGACAGATATTTGGGATATGTCCAATTCACTTCTTAGTTTATCCTATCAAAAATAAGGTGTATTCTAAGTACATTTTCTTCTATTTCAGCAACATCTAATTTCACATTATTATTTTTCCAGAGAAAACATTGTACTTTATCAATATTTTTTTAAAAGTTTAATACACAATGTTTAACTGATTTCTATCATTTTCTTAATTAGTTTTAGTTAAAAATTAGTTATGCCAAAGTTTGTCTCCTTCTTTTTCTTCAATTTACTTGGAGAATATTATGTAATTATTTTTAATCAGAAAAAATAAAATAACAAATTGCATTTTGAAGGTATTGAAGAAGCACCTTTACAGCAGAGTGTGTGTGAACGCGCTTTCGACATTTTTCAAGTGTTTTCTCTACCAACAGTAGTGTGAATGCACCTTCATCTTTCATAGCAGAGTTGGGCAAGAAGAAGAAGAAAAAGATAAAAAAAAATCTACTAAAAAATAATGAAAATACATGTCCTACTATGTACATATATTATACATATTTCTTATCACAAATTTTGACATCTTATTATAACGTAATTTATTGTATTACTAATTTAGTATGAAGTACAAAATTTTTGTAGCAACAGACAATTATTTTTAATTTTTCACAATAAGAAATTAAATTTTTCATTTAGATCGCGCAAACCTAAAAATTATTCTAATAACGTTATAGCGGATCTTAAAATATTTAAACTTCTTTTGTTCCTGACATAACATTCTATTTGTAAGTAAAAATATTTATTAATGTTGACATCATCATTTTCTATGAGAGTTGAATTTAATGAACATCAATAAGTCTCTTTATTTTGAAAACAAAAATAGTGCCATTCATTTTATTTTAGAAAATTGGTATTTATGAGATTACAGATAGCTTTTAATTACTGAGTTATTAATTGCAACAATTTGGATATTTTTATTTCATTTCAAAGTATCTTCCTGTTTTATATTTATTACCTTGCATGTTATGTATTAAGATATCGAAAGTCAGAATAATAATGTGTTGTCAATGATGAAAAACAGATTTGGATTTTTATATTGTCCGTATGGTTGTTTGCGCTTATTTCTTGAAAATTTTATTTATCTCTAAGTAAAAAAAGTATTTTTGTATATGATGTTAAGTTGATATAATGTGAAAACTACCAGAATTTGTCTCGTTAAATATGTATTTTTTCTTCATAGATGCAACATAATGAAAATGAAAGATGAGTCTCCTCAACAAACACATGAAACATATTTATCACGTGAATTCGTTAATTGGTACAACGATCCTCAAAGGATGTTTATCTTTACTACTCCAGAACAATCGGCAAATCTAGATACTACCAAGACGTGCACATCGAAAAGTGATGGAACTCTGTCTGAAGTGCATAAAAATGGTAAGTTTTCATTAAAGATCATTGCTAGCATATGGTAGCACTTGCCAATAAGAGTCACACACACATTTAATTCATTGTAAATTAGTTGCCTTACTCTATAGAAAGATATTTAAGAATCAACTTTTCCATTTCAACTACTATTTACATACCTCGAAGAATTTATGAGAAAAAAGAATTTTATTTGTTAAACATTTGAAAAGAGTAACCATTTGTCCGTCATTTTGATAAGTCCACTACCCTTCTAAGGCTTCCAGAAACATTGTTTGAGTCGCAGCTAATTAAATAAAAGAATATGAAGTTAAGTGACCTCGCTCTTTACAACTAACTACACTAGTGATCGACATTTAATAGACTCAGTTTCTGTGAAAATTTACAATGCCTGCTCACCATAGAAAAAAAAGAAAGCATACCAAATTTCAAGGTATCAAAAATGTAATAAATTAGATTTATAAAAAATATATCTCGGAAGGCATAAAATGTTCTTGAGCGTGTGTTAGTGATTCGTAGTTTCCGTGCTTTCCACAATTATTAAATAAACATCAATTTTATTTCGTCAATTCTAAATTTAATATTACTTGTGTATTTGAAACTACTCTTTTTTACACTAATTCGTGTTGCAAATTTAGTTCTCCGTAGTTCATATAATAAAAGATTTTCCATGTTCAAACACAACTTTAGAGAAGGAAATTTAATTTTACCGACAAATTAAAGTGTTTTAAACTCTTATTGAGGTAAATTTCCAACTAGAATGAATATGTCGACATTTCAAATAGGCCTAGATTAAAAGAGAAAAGTAGGAAAATTGGTGTTCAATTATTATTCTTTATAATATAATATAAAATTGTTTTTTTTAATTTAGTAAGCATCGGTTCGGGATTAGAGTCGGACGTTGAAGACAATTTGAGTGATTCTGGAACAAACTATGAAAAAAAGTATGATCCATCCATTGATGACAACTTGCCAGATACAGTTACGATACTCACAACACCAGACGGAGGGAAGTTGTATTTGATCGGAACTGCGCACTTTAGTGTAGAAAGTCAAAATGACGTTTCCAAGGTACTTGAATGACATTTTTTATTTGCGGCGAGAAGTTACGAAAATATTCTGATTCTTCTAGATTATCAACGCTGTGCAGCCACACATAGTGATGGTCGAACTCTGCAAACAGAGAATGCAAGCTCTGCACCTGGACGAGGACACTCTGCTTAAAAAGGCACAAGACATTGGGATCGGTAAGTTTCTCAACGGCTTCAAATGGGCGTGCTTCCTAATGAATACTCTTTTCTTTTCCAATAACTAGAAGACATTCGTGCTGCAATAAAGAAGCATGGGGTCACCAGTGGATTGATGTTCATAATTCTCTTAACTATGTCGCAACACGTGACCAAGGAATTAGGAATGGCGCCAGGAAGCGAATTCCGCACAGCTTTTAACGAGGTAAACTCATAATTGTCGCCTATATGCGCAAACTATTAAAGCAGTAAAATTACATTCGCATAATAATATAAAATCTTGTTTAAAAATGAAGGCAAAGAAGATTCCAAATTGCATTTTCCACTTGGGCGACCGACCGCTGAGCATCACGATGCACCGAGCTTTCAGTTCTCTCTCATTTTGGCAAAAGATTAAATGTGGCTGGAAGATATTGACCTCGAGAGATTCTATTACCAAAGAGGACGTTGAAAAATGCAAGAATCGAGAGAACTTGGATGCAGTAATTGCAGAGCTCACGGATCAATTTCCGCCTTTGGCCGAAGTTTTCGTGAAAGAGCGAGATCTCTTCCTAACATACTCTCTTCAATTGTCTTGTGAACCACATTTAACAAATAACCTAAATGTTCCCACAAGAGCTGTGGGAGTCGTGGGAATGGGACACATATCGGGCATAATTCAGAACTGGGGAAAAGTCAATGTCAACCACATTCAACCAATAATGATGTAAGAGTCCTTTATATATGTATTACAAATACTAAACTAGTAAATATTACGCGCGGCACGTGGCATTCAATTTCTTTTTATTATTATTATTATTATTATTATTATTATTATTATTATTTAAATTACAAAGATTTTTATTTTTTAAAGGATTCGAAAATTAACTAATTAATTACAAAATTTTTAATAAAATTCTTCGCAGAATTTAATTATTTAAAAAAAAGGAAAATTCACAAAAGAATTCAATTTGCTTCTTAAGGGGATGTCAAAGTCGATTGGATTTTTACATTGAGATATAAAAGATTAAACAAAATCAATTATATTTTCTGAATTACATATATTAAAAAATTCCTCTAAACAATTTCATTTGATTTTTAAATAGTAAAGTTCTTTACAAAAATAAATTATTTTCAAATCAATTTTACAATGAATTAACTTTTTTTAATTCGTTATAAAATATTTCAAAAAAAATTCAATTATTTTCACAATAATTTCACGAAAGAATTAAAAGTTTTTCTTAATTCGTTAAAAACTTTTGAAAATTATCTAATTTTTATTTATAATTTTAATAAAGTCAATAATATCAAAATTATTGAAATTGCAACACTTTTTTCCTTTCAGAATTCCACCTCGTTCGCTGTCGAGCAAAATCATTCGCTTCACTGCGAAAGCTACGCTATTGGGTGTCGTGATTTACGTTGGTTACAAGATCATTCCTCTGCCGTCAGTTGAAACTCTAGAATCACTCAAGTCATCGGTGAAGGGACTTGTTAAGGTCAGTTTAATCAAGTAGACTCAAAGAAGCACTATAACAGCATTTCGTGAAAGGGGAAACTTTTCTTTTTGTGCTGCTTTGAATTGAAGCGGTTGTCTTCCACACAATCACGATAAGCATGGACGCGAAGAACTGCGCGGACGAGTACACTCACCCGACAGCGGACCTCATCTACACGGAGCGCAACATACCCGGACCTGGCACAGACGACGCCGAGTTTGAGTCGGAGTTTGTGGTTGGCTGTGCGTGCGAGGCGCAGTGCTGCTCGGGCGACTGCTCTTGCACCCGGGGAGAGCCCAACTACGAGAACGACTGCCTCGTCGAGGGCAGGACGCGGCCGGTAGTCGAGTGCAACTCGCATTGCCTCTGTGGGGGCGCCTGCGGCAACAGACTCGTTCAGAAGGGTCCGCTCAGCTGCCTCACCGTTGTCGAGACCCAGGGACGAGGACGCGGTCTGTCCACTTCCAGACGCATCAGAAAGGGCCAGTTCATCTGCGAGTACGCGGGGGAGGTCGTGGGCATCGAGGAGGCCAGGAAGAGGCTCGACAGGAATGGAAGAGGCGACAACTACGTCCTAGTCGTCAACGAGCATGTCGGGGGCAAGACTATCACGACCTGCGTAGATCCGAGATTCATTGGCAACGTTGGTCGCTTCTGCAACCACAGCTGCGAAGCGAACAGTCGCCTGGTGCCCGTGCGGGTGGAGAAGGCTTCTCCGCGGGTCTCCCTCTTCGCCCGTAGGGACATCGAGCCCGGGGAAGAGATTACTTTCAATTACGCCGATGGAGTCGAGACCTCCGTCCACAACATCAGCGAAACACCCTGTCTTTGTGGTTCGAGTACTTGCCTCCGCTATTTGCCCCACCATTCAGTTTAAACTTCCAGCTTCATTCATTAAATTCTTTGCGAGAATATCTCTCCTTTTGTAATGAATTTTTTTTAAGACTTTCAGATACATTTAACTTTTTGTATGTTTTTGACGCAACAGATTCTTGCCTTTTTGTATAAAAATTGTCTTGCATAAAAGTCTCTCTCGTTTTAAATGTGCAACTTGTTTATTAATTAGCAGATTAGCTGGGATTCTGAACTTGTTCAAAAGTTGATTTATAAATATGAAAATGTTATTATTTATTCATTATGTTTGAATTTAAAAAAAAAAAACTAGCGTATATTTTGAAAGTTTAGATTCGCTAATTTAATGTTAGTTAGAACATAATAGAAAAGAGTGTAAAGTACCTATTCGCTACAAAAATAAATAGATATTTTAAACGAGATAAACTAATTAAATTTATAAAAATTATTGTCTACAAGGAATAATTTTTGAAATGTTTATAAAATTGTATAAAATTAAATGCATCGACAGTAGGTGATTTGGGTTTTGAAAATATTAATTAATATTTGAAAAAGTATTAAATTTTCACGAAGGCAAAATAAACACTTGTGTTCAATTTTATGTCACTAATGTATTTACCGTTTTGATAAGCAGGACAATATTCAACAGAATATAAATTAATATTTCAAAGGGTAATTATAAAAATAAAGTTTTATAACAAGTTAAATTAATTAATCGGGTTTTTCAAACGAGAATAATAATGTTATTATCTACATTCAAAGTCCTCTAATTTAGTTAATTTGAAGAGAAAGTGTGGTGTGAATAATCTTATAGGTATTGGCGTTAAAAAACATGTAAAATAAGCTTAGGACTTTGTCAATTGACAGACTCATAATGTACGCGATGAATGTCCCAATTTGCAATCCGTTCTAAAGTTATTCTTATGAATTATTTTAAAACGTACACCGATTTTAATTTTCTTTTCTACGGCTATTTCGAGATTTAAATATTAGTTATTGTAACTCTTATCCTAAAAGAAAGAGAAACACGTTTTGTTACAAATTGTGACATTCAACTAAAGTTTTAATTCAGATTTTAAAAATGATTTAACTTTCTTTACTGTTGGCTAAAATTTTTCAGCTATTCTTATGACTAGAAAAATATTCAAGTATTTTCTATATTTATACATTTTTAATAGGAACGAAATTGTAAAGCAACGAAAGTTTTTTGTGAAATTTCTTAATTTGTTTGATTAAAAAATGGAAATAATTGTGTTAACTAAAAGTTTAACACTTTTAATTTTAACGTTGAAATAGAAAGGTTAGTGGTGAAAAGAAAAATAAACTGTTTTAAAAAATGTACATTGTTTGTAAGATACATCGTGTGTATAAACAACACCGAAAATATATATTTTTAATGCTTGTTATACATTTGACGTCAAAATAATTATTTAAAAAAAAACTCAAAATTTTCTTCTCCTTATTCTTATTGCCATTATGCTTGCTGTCCAATCTATAAAGCTGATCCCTCACACATCTGTTGGTAATATTTTTAAAGTATGTTTACCACGCTGGCAAATGAATTTGTTAATCATATACATATGTGGCACGGACAGTTAAAAGGGACCTACGGTCCGAAAAAAAGATTTCGAGAAAAACGACTTTGAAGTTTACCAAGTTAGTTTTTTTGCACTGCTTTTTGTCAAAGTACCTAACTTTGAAGTGAAATTGTGAGAAAACTAATGCAGCTAGAAAGCTGCGGTTTATTGCGTTAGAAAGATCGGTTTATTTACTATAAGAGCAGATAAAAAAGTCAAAATCGATTTTTTCGGATCGTAGGTCCCTTTTAACTGTCCGTGTCACATATATGAATTGGCGTAGATGAGAAAGATTAATAGATTTATTTTAAACATTGTCAAAAACTGTATTTCTCACTGATTTGACATTTTTGGGATATTCTTCGCTCTCTTGTTATATTTACACTAGAATTTTTTACTCTCCAAGTACGAAAATTCACCCAATCAAATTAATATTTGGAGACTAGTATCCTTAGCCATCAGACAATCTGTGCGCCAAGGTTGATCTCAACTCGACTTGAGACTAAATGAGTATTTCTAGTTGTTTGGGGTTGAATTTAATGCCAGCAGCTCCTAATTCAAAATGCCAGCTTCAATATGGCGAGAAATAAATAAATTTGACACTTTGTTCGCATCATTGTCACGAACGAGTTGAAATAACTATCAGCAAATTGCTCTATATTCTACAATTACAATTGGACTAAAAGTGAAGCTAAATTTGAAACGTTTGAAATACTCGAAATATTGAAATACTAAAATTGAAATACCGTCGAAAATGAAAAATATAAATAAAGAAGAGGTAGAATTCTCCGGAGAGTTGGTTCAACGAAAATACTATTCTTTATTATACATAGTGGATAAAATGTCTCATTGAACAGACTGCTCAGCTTCGTTACTGTATCTCCATCGCCACCAAGCGACTTTCATGCGATCCCAAATGTTCTCGAAAGAGTCCATAGCCGGCCGCACATCCAGAATGGCAAACGTGTACTTGTCGTCAATCGATCCACCGTCATAGTAGTCAATAATGTATCGCACTTCCTTGCCACAGCGGTCCACGATCCAGTCGTGCCGATCGAAGGGCAATTCGTACCTAACATATTAAAAAAAAAAAAAAAAAGGAATTACTGATTTGCTAATAATTAATAACTAATAATTACAGTATTATTACGTACCCCATCCAGTGGCGGATTCTTGCCCGAGGAGAATAGTCTTTTGCTTTTCCTCCAAAGCTTTTCAGCTTCGGGGTCATGCACTCGCGAGCATGTAAAGCCTCCCACTTCAAGACTTCCATCCACGCGTGTTCGTTGTTAGCGTTGTGGATTTTGATAATGTCGTCCATGTCTTTCGGAGACAGGTCATCACTTTTCCACCGCCAACCTTTTCTCAGCATGGCATTCCAAAACATCTGCTGCGAGGGATAGACCCAGAATTCGCCTTCTTCGGAAACTTTTGGTATGGATGAAATTTGTCTCTCAATAGGCAGAGGAAACGGCTGATCTGGTGCAGGTTGTTGGTTGGCAGCAGGCATCTACAATTTCACAATATAATAGAACAAAGTTTAAAATTTTCCATCTACGAGATTAAAATTGACTTTCGCTATAGAAAATGAACATTAATTCTCTACAATTCAATTCTCACCATATTGAGAGGATTTATGTCGGAATCTTTGCCGTGATTCATGGGACACTCGCTAACATTTTTCTTAGGTTGTTGTTCCTTGTGCATAGGACACTCAGGTGGGATTTCTTCATTGAAATTTCTTCTCTCATGAACTTTATGATGTTGTGGAGTTTGTTCAGTAATTGGATATATTAAATCCGCTGCATTTACAGATGCGACATTTAATGTATTACCCATTGTTGTAATTATAAGCTAAATATAAAAAGAAATAATCATTAGATTATTACATCATTAAGATAGATAGGAAATAATTTATGAATTTAAACCCTCAGAGTTCTTATAAATTCTCTTAAAAAAATATATAATTACGTAATTTCTCCCGTTATATTTTCTCAAAAATAAAAATAAATTCTCAAAAATTTTAAAAACTAAATTTAAAATTCTGCTATTGACTTTTTCTGCTTATATGCTTTATTTTGTGAAATATAATTTTTTACAATACCTATTTAAAAATTTTAATTTTATTTTTAAAACAAAGTTACTTTATGATATATATATAATTGTAAAAATACAAAAATAAAATTAAAATTCTGTTTCTGACATATAATTTTATAATATTATTAATGTTAATAACATTCGAGACTATAATTTTCATGAAATAATATAAATCAACTATGCAAAACCATTTACCGGGTCAAGCAGACGACACAGTCTGGGACACAGATGAGTGACATATTAATTAAGGATTGCATGTGTAAATGTATTTTTTAAGATTATATTTATTTCATTAAGCATTGTGAATTATTGAAAAAAAAGAATTTTGAAAATAAAGCAATAAATTATTAACGGTTTTGAAAACCGTAGCAATTAAATGAAAATTAAATCTTACCTAAAATGTACTAATGACTATACAGCAAACATAAATGAATCTTTTATAAATTGACTGACATTTTTTATTAATTACAAAACATTCATAATCTTGAAACAAAATTTAATGTCCATTATTAATTTATTTCAATTTCAACCTCACAGTAATATTTATGAGTAAAAATACTATCACACCATAATTCAACACCACAGTGTAGTTGGCAGGGTGCAGTTCATAAGCATAAAACTGAAAGCAGAATTTCATAAGAGTGAAAAAGGATAGTGTTATCTGCCCATCTCTTTTGCATTGCAGTCGCATGTCTGCACCCTTATGATAATTGTTGTAATCCATCTTTCTTGCAATTATGTATGATTTTTTTGGTTTAGCTTAGTTGGAATTGCACCTTAAAATCGTAAAACGTAAATGCAAATAAGTAAGAATGAGAAAAAAGAACAAGTACAGTGTCCTCCTTTTCTACCTTGTGTAAAAGTTGAGGGGTCTTTTCCTCTGGCCCTCAGGGGCCGTATTCTCGAAAGCCTTCGACAATTCTCGTATGCGTAAAATGTCGAATGGTTAATGTCGCATGCGACTTCAAAAGTATATTCTCGACGACCATTCGAGATAGGTTGTTCGGAAATTTCCGTGTGCGACATTTATACAGCGTTGCCGTCGTTTCCAAATACTTAAATACCAATAAGAATTAAGGTAGAAGAGAATTTGACATATAGAAAAAACACAAAGAAGAATAAAATATGAATATTAATTTTTCTATTTTAAAAAAGTTGCATTTTTACAATTTCATAACATTTCAATTTTTAAGGAATTTAATTAACAATTTTAATACTCAGATTTTTGAAGAACTTTAAAAATTAAAATTCTTCTAAAATTAGTTAAATTTGTCAATACATACGAATGATGGCAGAATATATTAAATTATTTTAAAAATTTTTTTAGTGTCAATTAATAAATACATTGGGAAGATGCGTACTTAAATTTTTTATGTTAGTAGTGTGCAACAATGCGGTCAATTAATTATGTGAAATTGTTTTAATAGTACTTATTTGTACTATTGAGCGATGATCATGCCCGTTTACATTAAAATAATTAAATATAAAGAGTAATAAAATTCTTCATACAAAATTCAATTAATTTCAAATTTTTTTTTAATTACGTAAAATCTTATGGGAAAAAATAATTATTATTTTTAAAAAAAGTTACTGATGTTTTCAAATAACTTTAAAATTAAATTAATTTCTAAATAAATGTAACTAAAAATTTTTTTAAGTAATATTTTTTCTTTATTTTCTAAAAATTTCAATTTCAGTTTTAATTAAAATTTGTACCTAATAGACAAATGGACTTTATATAAACCTTTTTTTCTAGATCTATGAAAAATTTTCAATTTTATTAAAGCAGTTGCGATATTAAGAAATAGAAATAATGCAAATTATTTCCTTATGAAAATTAAGAATTTTCTTCAAAAATGAAACAGGAATATGCAATCAAGAAAATACCTGCATATTTTCAATTTGTCAAACAATATAAAAACAAAAACCAAAGTTTATACACAAAAACTAACTTAAAAGTGTTAACAGATAGCTGCTAAGAATAATAATTGAAAATTTATATTATATATTATTTTTACAAAAATAACAAAAACATTTTAATTTTTTATTATAAATGATACTTATTAAAATCGCTTTAAAAGATAATTTGAAAAATTTTTACATAAACTTTTATTTCATTATAAGATTACGTTAAATTTTTAAATTATACATTTAGGTTATATTGTATAGTTTTTCTTACTTTAGCATACGGTTTATGCACACTAATACTACTTTGTATTATATACGTTTATTATAAATATGACACACAACCTTATTTCTCACTAGCATTTCGTATGCGACTTTGCATCTCGAGTGGTCACTACCCACTCGAGATGAACCATTCGAAAATTGTCGCACACGACATGAAATCTCGCATGCGACACGCGTTCGAGAATAGGTTTTTCGATCTCGCATGGTCTGTCGCATGCGACATCTAGGGTCATCGATTCGAGAATACGGCCCCTGGTCGTCACAGCAAAGGTTTAAGTCCTACTACACAATAGTCTTCCTAAGTAAAGCAAGCACTAAAGGTACGAGTTAGACAAGAAGAGATATATGTTGGCTCTTCTCTAACTCGTACTTTCTTTTTGCACTTCCGCTTCTAATCTATCTATTCTGCTATACTCCTTGAAACTGCTTACTGCACACACAACACAAATAATAATTATTGTTGTCATTAATCATTCTGGTGTGTTTGGTCATTTAAAAATGGCGGATGCATGGTCTTCCGACACTACCTCAGGTTCAGATTATTGTAATGAGTATTTTTCTGACATTTCATCTGAAAAATCGTTGGAGTACGTTATAGTGGGACAGAAACCGAGTTTAACTCATCGTAGGAGTAAAAGAAACTTCCTTCAAAAGTTATTTACCAGAGAGGTAAGGAAAGGTTAGCTTCACTCTAACAATGACATCGATACCAGTGTTGGTAATACAGATTTAATTCTGGCTCTATTCATGTTTACAAATAAAAATTAACTACATTATAGTTGATCAATTTTTAATATTTCATTTTTACAACTATTTAACGTCAGAAATTACTCCACTTTGAATGCCAATTTATTTTTTTAATAAAACTAAATTTAATATAATATTTTTTTTAAATAGTAGCCTCCATAGATTAATTACACTTTATTTTTAATTTTAAAGGTTTAAAATTTGAATTTGTTTTGTTTTTTTTGAAATATATAAAAAGTAACAATACTCTTTTACTGACAATGTTCATTTTTTTACTTCATTCTAACAAATTATATTCATTTTTTTAATAATTAAATTTTTATAAAATATTTGTCAAATAATAATAATAATAAGCAAGCATATTATGTAGTAATTTTTTTTTATTTTATTTAAAAATTAATTTCTGTTTAGCAAAATTTTTAATAGAACTGTTAATTATTAAATCTATTGTTTTAAAATATATTTTTACTAAATAACATTTAGTATTATAATATGTGTTTTTGGACTGAGCGTAAAATAATGTAAATGAAAAAAGTTAGAGTGCCTTGAAATTTTAAAGGAAGAAAGTCAGAAGAACGAAATATGTAGTCGAATTCTGGGCCGCTTCAATGTAACAAACTGTTCACAGATAAGGGGCTCGTTTGCAGTGCACAGCAATGCTCCAGAAGAAAAACTGTTTTCTTCCATTCCTTCATGGAGACGCTTACCTTTAGTATATGTGATTCCAAAATCTGCTCTTGAGGCAGGGTAAGATTGAATTTCTGATTCTAGTTCTAGAGTTTAAATATTTTTTTCCTATATTTTAGCAGAATTAACGAAATTTCAAACTTTGCAGACATGTTGTTATGGGATTGACACAGTGCGGTCAGTTTCTATTGACCTACACCTACAACGTAGAACTCAGCGGTACAAACACAATTTACAAATACTTGCTGCATTGGTGGGCATTCATGCCGAACCGAGTAGCTCGCAAAGTAGCAGAAGTAACGCTTTTTGGCAATTTCACCATCTACAGAGAACTTAGTATAATAATAGCTCAATGGCCCATGGAGAGGAATAAGCTGGTGGTGCATGGTCTTTGGTAAGAATTTGCGTTTCTTTAAATCACTTTAAAGAAATTAGAATTCATTTATTAAATAAATAAATTTGTTTTTTTACAGTTCTCATTGGCTTAATCTACAAAGAGTGGACAGAGCATACTTAACAATAACCACCGTTCCATCCTTAGATAATTGCAAAGAATGCTTAAAAGTCGCAGCATCTTACGAAGAAGAAGGAGAAGGTATTAACGTTAAATTAAATTAATAGCTGCAAAGATTTTAAATATTATATAAAAAGGAGGACGACCTTTATCATAACGTGAGAATTTCTTTTGGTTTCATCTATCTTTTTTATTCAAATTTATTGATTGTTGATTGAGAGAAAATTCACTAGAAAATTAATTGAACAATAAAATGACTGTAATTAATTTAATTAGTGAGGGAAGCGACTTTAGTGCTGCAATTCTGTAAGCTTCGGTGCATTAATGAAGAATAAGATAAAATTGTTGCACTTTTTCTGTTTACAGATTTGGCTGCAAAT
The DNA here is from genome assembly GCA_032873175.1 of Leptopilina drosophilae. NCBI lineage: Eukaryota > Metazoa > Arthropoda > Insecta > Hymenoptera > Figitidae > Leptopilina > Leptopilina drosophilae. Next base: position 7,363,915 of record CM065485.1, on the reverse strand, counting down.
TGGGACAGTTGCGTGCGGTGCAACTGTCTTCAACATGGTTTAACGGTGCACACCTCCTACGAAATTCTTTCCCCCTTTCCCAGATTTCGAGCTGTAGTTTGCCTGAACTACTCGAATCATGTGGTCGTGAACACGGGCAACTTCCTGCACATTCTCCGAGTGGACATGGACAGCTCGAAGGTGAAACAGCAGAGGAGCATCGAGAGGCAGGAGCCGAGGATTTCGGACATAGTTCCACTAGACGTGAGCGACGTTGAGGAGTCGGACGACTTGCGAGCCGAGCGCTACGACAGTTCCTACGAGAAGGGGAGCACGTCCGAGAGCACAGTGGACCAGTCCCCCAAGTGCGAGTCGGTCGCCGAGTACGACTTCTGCGTCGACGTGGGCAGGGTGGACGACCCACCGACAAACACCTCCAACTCGAATCCAAGCGATTATATTTGTGATACTAAATGTATTAATAATTTAAGTGTTAGATTATGCGAATGTCTAGACAGTATCGAGAGTGGCTGCGAGTGCGACAAGCCGTGCGACTCGGCGTCGAAAGTGGAGCAGGCGTCCTCCGTTCGGGACAAGATTCTGCAGGACTTTTGCGAGGACATGTCCCAGGAGCTGAACATCGGAAGCGACCTGATTACTCTCGTGAAACACCCCTCGTGCTCGCCGCGCTCGACGCCTCAGCGCCTGCCCTCCAACTTGAAGCAGTCGTGGATCTCCCAGATATTCAACCCTCCTTCCGACATCCTGCGGACGCGCAATTCGGAATCTAGTCACAAGAGCCTGCGCTGCCAGAGGCCCAAGTCGCCCCAGCCCGGAGTCTCGCAGGATGCCTCGATCGTCTGCATCACCTCCATCAATTCTCCTCTCCACACTCTGTCGATAAACCCTTCGCCTTCGTGTTCGCCAAGATTGATGTCTCCTCCAATTACCAAGTCTTTCCGACACCTGAGTCCGAGGAAGAAAACCAGTTTGCAGTCTCAGCCGTCTCCCACTCCGCCGAGGACCAGAGCGTCGCACAAGCTAATTTTGGAAGCCGAGAAGGCCTACGAATTCACGGACGAGGCTCAAGAAACGTGCGAGAAACTTAGTTCTTTCAGGAAACGCAGGTTGGCAGACAAAAAGTATGAGTTCTGTGACGAAGCCGAAGACGCGGAGAACATTGTTCCCTTCAAGCACATCAGAGGTCAAGCGAAGCATCCCGACTGCTCGGTGGGGTCGCCCGTCATGTCAATTATGTCCAGACAACATTCCGAGCTCAGTGAGACTGACGAGCCTCAGGACATAGCCATCTTCGCAGAGCTGCAATCCCCAGATTCAGGTATGATCACTTGGTTGCTTTCAATTTGCACTTTCATTCACGTCAACTGTCTTTGCAGTGGAGAAAAACGTCTTGAGACCTCTCAATCAAAATCAGTTGTCCAACGGAACCCGTGATAGATCAAATAAAAACTACTCGACTTCCTCCTCTATGGTCCCTAAAGGTGTTGTTAATCCTGTCATAAAGTGCACGACACGATTTAAGCGAAGTTACATCGAGCTAGACGATGAAATGATATCTGTCATTACAGATGTTGAAGGTTTGAACTTGTTCAAGTTAATCCTTCTTCTTATTCTTTTATTTTTTTGTGTTTCGATTTATTCAACAACTTTTTGTTTTTCATAATATAGATGATGAAACCGGAGGGTACGTTAGCTATCAGTGTGTCTTGCCCATGAATGTCCACGGATCTGGCTATGCTCAAATGCAAATGATTAGCAACAGCAAGGCAGAAAAAAATGTATGTTTACCGATTTCCTTTCACTATTAATCAACTTTTATTTCGCTTCTTAAAAAGTTACTCTTTTTTCTTCAGCTCATACCGTGTGTCTCCATAAACCAGTTGAGTTTTGACATTGAAACCTTCTCTCACCACATTGCTGACTGGATTTGTAAAATATTCAAGAAGAAGTACTGGTACTGCAGCGATTACGATATAGAAATAATCAACGTGTGTGCGTTGTCCGGAGATATTCTCTCTCTGCTTATAATGAAGATTCAAGCCAGTGAAAATAGTAATCAAGGGCAAAGGTATACTCTTGTTCACCTAAATGTGAATTGCTGCCGGCGAAGCGCGCATGCAAATAAATCTTTTAATCAGTTCACAGGAAAGAAAGCAGTATGAAGCTTGCTGCAAGTTCACCTGGAACATAGACACAGGTACATATAAAGTAATACATGTCTTGCCCATGGTAGAGGTGATGCCCGACTGGATAAAAGCGAATTCCGTGAAATCGTCTAATGGCCGGAATCCCATTTGGAATCCGACCAGGCGATTCGCTCCGAAATTACGAGAGAGTAATCAGCAGCCGTATGCACATACTGTGCGCTTCCTACACAACGAAATGACTCTTGCAGGTGAGTATTGAATCCTAATAACGAAAATACAGAAAACACTTGAATAATATTGTAATTGTATGTATGCAATTTGTTTCAGGTGAATCAATAAGCAGACTACAAGACTTGGACAATCTTGTCGAGTTCTACATAACACCAATACCAGTTTTCTCCGGTAGTATTCTTTAGATAGAAGGAACAGCAGCCTAATTTATCGTAACGAAAGTTAATCCTTTTATAGTAATGCCGAAGTAAAGTTAATGCAAAGTTCATCGATGTGTGATGAATAGGCAAAAAGTAAAAAACATAGATTTTATTCTTAGACACAAAGAATATGTTGGTTGTATGAGTGTAAAAAAAGCTCTCATGTGTTTAATTAGATACACTTGTAAGTATTAATTATGAAATTTGTAAATAACATCGAAAGCTGTCGCGTTGTACACTTTTGTTTTAACATACTTCATTTCGGCGAGAGTGCAAAAAACTTGAGATGTTCTAGTATCGAGGATTCGATAAAAAGACATTCATTTAGATTATTACTAACAGCTATTTTGTGCAGATTGATTTCTGCAACAGATAACAAATCCACGTGTACAGAGCAACGTTTTATTTATCAATCCATAAAATAATTGGATAGCCACTTTAGAGAATGTAATTTTCTATCGTTTATTTTAGATAGGTATGTATTAATGAGAATTAATTATAATTGTCAACAATTAACAACATTTTCGTTTAAAAAATTAAGTACGTTTAATTTTGACTGAGTTGGTAAATCCGATACAAAGATTATTTTTAAATTTTTTTATGAAACTGCATTGTCAACTAAACCGATAGGTCTTTTTTATTTTTTTACTCCACGATTTACCACAGATAGGCATACTGCTTTGTAACGTATGTATGCTCCTATGTATAAATAAATTTGCAGTTTAAATTAATAATCATAGCAGCATTTCTCTCTTTTAATCATCAATAGTACCAATTTTTTTAGAACGCTTATTCAATTAAGAAATTTATTGTTGTAATATACAATGATTTTTTCGAAATTTTTAATAAATTTCCACCTTTTGAAATCATAATACAGTATAAGCTCTTTTAAATGTTTTTACTAATTTTTTTTTTCAATACTTGAAGCAATGTCTTGGAAGAGAAAAATACAAGAAGGAAAACTAATTAATAAAGACAAAACTTGTATTGAAAAAATTAAATTATTTAATCAAGAACAAAACAATGAAAGAAATTACAGATTTTTATAAAGATATGATACAATTTATGAGTGTGAATGTACAAAAGAGTAAAAAGATTTCAAATAACCTTCAAGAATTATATATTTTACCGAAACTTGGAAACAGTGAAACTTGCTGCAGTGTTAATGTGTAAATTAAAATTTATTAGATGTAAATTTGTAATGTATATTGGTTCTTTATTATAATTTTTTAAAATTCTTATCTAAAAAAATAGTAAAGTATCTTGCAAACTATAAGTGTAAACTATGAAAGATAACAACATTTTTGTGCATCATTTACAAACCTACGTATACATTAAAGTACATTTTCTAAAGAATTGAAGATTAAAAATTAAAGTACTTGCATTTTCTGATATTGAAATGCAAATAATTTTAATGATAAGAAATAAACTTTTCACAGTTTGGTCATAGAAGGTTTGCAAATAAATTAATCGCTGCCTCTTACTCAATTTCTTAATACTCGAGATATTATGTAAATAAATATGGAATGTCTTTTTTTTATAACTAACATCTTAAAATTTAAAGATATGTCCAAAACTTGAAATTGAAAATTTTTGGTATTGCAACGTTGTTTCCTCTGTGAGGAAGTAATAGAAGGAAATTAATGAAATATAACTTAAATAAATAAAGTGTCTCTTTTACTTTTTTAGTTGATAAAGTTCAGATATCTAAACACTTGTACGTCCGTAGTGGGGAATTCAGTTCCTTTTCAAATGGAGAGCTTAACATTTAGCTCCTCTGAGACCACGTTGTCAATTTTGAACCCCGCGAGAATGTCTTCCCACGCAGTGGCACACTCCTGATAATGGCATATGTGCTGATCGGACATTGCAATCAGCATGTTCTTGAGGTCGGTGCGCTTCTCTATGTTCCACCTTTCCAAGTCGCTGTGCAGATCTTCATTCGCACATTCCAAGCGATCCTGCATCACTTCGACTCCCTTCACCAGCCTCGAAATCGAGTTGTCAAGTTTTTCCAACTTCTCGTCCCGCGTGTCGCTCTTCCAAATGGATCCGCCCCACCCTTGGTTGGCGTGCTGCGTCGGCGATGCGTTAGTCACCTGCAAGTCAACAGCTGGAATCACTTCCTACTCTAGTCGAAAGGGAATCGAAGAACGAGGAGAAAGAAGCAAATTTACCTGATCTTTTTCGAGCCGTCTTTTAGACAGTTCATCGACGGTCGTTTCGTATTCAATCTGCATGGAATTGCGCCGACTCAGAGCGTCTTTCACAGCCTCAATGTAAGCGACGTACTCCTTCTCTTCGCAAGGAACCGAGTCTAGCAACTTCTTGTGAGCTGCGGCGTTCGTCTCGACTGCTTTGGCCATGGCTAGTAGAATGGGTTCGAGTTCCGGTTCTGTTGTAGCCCACAAAGTGAATATCGGGTGCAGCTGATGAAGTTCCATTAAGTAGTCTATTCAAAGGGAAAATTTCATTGCACTTTCTATAATTTATATTTCCATTACTGTATTATTTCGCAAATAAACCTACCTAGCCGTTCTTTGTAAATGCGATGACTTATTTTGTCCATCGTCGCCAACTTTTCGCTCAACGAGAGACAATACTCGCGGACATGTTCAAACTGCAAATTGTTTTGCTTCGTCGTGTAGACGCTTGATATATTTGGCAGTGAATCCGCCACTTTAACAAGAACACTGCTTCGATTTTTCCGGTGAACCGAAAATTCCTTTTCAACATGAAATAAAAGCTCAATATCGAAACTTGTTGAAAGAATCAATTGCAATGATAGTGCAAATATTTGCAAAACTTACCGCAGATTTACTTGTCAGGAAAATAATGAGACTCTTATTGTAACTCAGTATGGGATGATTGACGATTCGATTCAGAAAGATGTGTAAAAGCTTCATGCGAGCAATAATGAATTCTTTGGAATAACGGTCCAACTGAGCCAGCAGCGAGTGCTTTCCAGGCATTGGCTGAAATCAAGCAACGTCTTCGATTAGATTCGGAAAATAACATGGCACGGCTGCAGTTCATAAATATATTATTACGGGAATGATGTGTGTTGGATACGCTTCCACCAACTTCTGCCTTAGCCAAATGAAGTCATTGTAACGTCTGCGGACAGTGTATTCGCCCTCTTCGAATTCAGACCGCGTGGACTTGAAATAACGTTACATGCAATTAATTCTTTAGCCTCATATTTGCAAAATTTGAGTGCTCCAGATAAATATTGAGGTCGCCTTTTTACTTTTTTGCTTTTGCATATTTTTTCAAAAATGTTTTGGGACAGTAATTTTATGATAAGTACTAAGGAACATTTTTAAATCTTTGACCAAAAATTTTCCTTAAATTGAATACATAGAATTAACTACATGACAATGTAGTTCTAGAATTATATGCACTTCCTAAATTTTGCAAATATTAATTGAATAATAATTAATACATAGATATAATTTTTGAAAATATCTTACTTTAGTGGTAATGCGAAATGTTATATATGTTTCTAAAGTTTCTACGTGTTTCTGAGGATTATCAACTTTCACTTGCAAGTCACGAGAGTCTAACTGAAAATCTGCAGCCTCCTGTTCTGGAAGGGTTGAAAAACTGTCTGCGGATGGTGAAATGACCTGCAAATAATTACTTATGTTGAAAATGTATTATTTTGTTATGTTTTATGATAAATAATTAAGTTAAAGCTATTGGAGTGCAAGGATAACATTTAAAATATATACATATATATAAATAATAAATCAGATTTCCTTTTCTCTTGTATTAATGAAATATATAAGGTACTTATACAAAACAAAACATAAAGTTAATTTAAAGAATTATTAAATTTTAAATTATCAATAGTTGTCTAAAATTTATTTATTTTTTTAAAAAAGCAACAAAAGTATATATCTGATTTTTCATAAATAATATAGGTAATTTCTGACAGATTGTAAAATTAGGGATTTACCACTTTTACGATACACAGATAGAAGTAATTGTGAAAAATATGTTATTATTGTTACCAGAGATCCCTCCACAGATGTGCTGTAATTTGAATAATTGTCTGTATCATGATTTCCTTGTTTTGTATTGCTTCCAGTCTCAGAACAACTTATTTCCAAAATTGCCGAATCGTTTGATTCTTTATTTTCCAAGTTTTCATCATTATTCAGCAATGAATTCATATTGTTTAGCAAACTTAGAAGAACTGTAATTACAAATCAAAACATTCATTTGACACTTGTCAACTAAACAAGTCTTCTGCTGATAATATTTTATTGAACCAAGAAAACAAATTGTATTAAGGTGCGATTTCATAGAGTAACTATAGTCTGTCTACATAAGCACTCTAGAACGCAACGCAAACGTCGAGTCAGTACACGGGGACGTGACATCACGTGCACATTGTGAACTCCACTTTGTGAGTCGAAGCATTAACCGAGAGCTTCAAAAGAATTGAGAGTTCTGAAACTAGATGGTACATTTTCCGTGGATTTCTCAGAGTTTTGTTTTCCCGCGCAACCCACAGTTTGTGGAGAGCCTGATACATTTTTAAGACATTTTATGACTGTTTGTTTTGGAAATTTTTCAAATTGCAAAGAATTTTGGTCGTTTTGCTATAAAACAAAGAAGTAAACAATGACTTCATTTAATTTGAGTGAAATTGGAGAGCTACTGAAAGATGCTAGTCAAAAAAGTGCCAGCACAGGTGTGTCTTTTGCTGGAAAATCGCTTAAGCTTAACTCCGAAGAAGATGGTATGTATATTTTCTGTTTAAATTTATTATGAAATTGTTTCAATAATGATATTTCTATATCTGTGCTCCTTTGGTTGTTCATGATAGGAGTTGGAACTTTTGTTTAATACTTTGAACCGATGTTTACGTTATGTTTTTACAGACTATTAACGATAAGTCATTGTTTACTGAGATGACCGAAAGGTGTTACCTTTTCTTTGTGTTTCAGTTAATAAGGATTTTATAAATATATTCAACAGATAATTTAGAAAAGCAGGCGAAAAGTAAAGGCAATTTTATCTCAAAGTATAAAGAGAAATTTTTAAAAGTGACATTAAATTGGATTGGAAAATGTTTCGAATATCATCAACATTTTTTTAACATAAAATGATCAAAAAGCATTTTTTTAAGAAAATAATTATTTAAAAAAAAGATTCGATTAAACAGTTTCAATTTTTTTCTAAAAAGTTAAACCTGAAAATTTTATTAGGGGAATTCTGTTGCAGAAGTGTCAAAGAAATACACTTTTCAAAACTTTTATTGTAAAAAATCTATTACAGCTATTGCAAAAATTGCTCTTGAATATTGTTACATATTACAAGAAGAGAAATAAAAAATTTGTTTTGAATATTTTTAGTTAATTTTCGCAGCTGTAGGTGGCGTTTTCCAAAATTATTATTTATTATTATTCGGAAAGACAGCTTTCGGGCAACTTTATTTATATAAAAGTTGAAAATTGAATTGGAATTCTCTTTATAAGAGTGTTTTCTAGACAATAAACTTTAAAAAAAAATTTTTTAATGGTTTGCAATTTTTAAGTTTTTCATTTTCATAAAAAGTAAAATAGCATGATAACCACCAAGATTTTAGGAAGTACCATAAAAAATATTTTTACTTCTTAAATAAAATTAATTTTTTTGTAAAATATTTTTTATATTGTACTTTCTAATGTTGAAAACATGACAAAGAAGATTTTGTGTCCAAACAGGTAAGCAAGTCGTAGATGCTATTAAAAACTGTACAAAGTTGGAGTATCTAGACCTGGAGGGTAACACTTTGGGTCCCGAGGCTGCAAAAACTATTGCAAAATGTTTGGAAGAGCATGGTTCAAATTTGAAGCGAGCACTTTGGAAGGACATGTTCACGGGCCGCATGAAAGACGAAATCCCATTAGCCCTAGAATACCTCGGGAAAGGGCTGTGCACTGCGGGCACGAAACTGGTCGAACTGGACCTCAGTGACAACGCTTTCGGCCCCATCGGCGTAAAGGGACTAGCAGCTCTTTTGAGCTCCAGTTCCTGCTACAGTCTTCAGGAACTCAGGCTCAACAATAATGGTCTCGGAATTTCCGGTGCGAAAATGTTGGCTCAGGCCCTGCTTGACTGTCACACGAGGAGCGTAAAAGCAGGTAAGACACATCCAATAGACTACGTAGAAGCAGATTATTAAAAAGTCTCGTTAATTCATTAGGAAGTCCGTTGGCGTTGAAAGTCTTCATCGCTGGAAGAAACCGTCTAGAAAATGAGGGGGCCACAGCATTGGCGACAGTCTTCAAGCAGCTTAAAAGTCTAGAAGAAATTGTTATGCCACAAAATGGAATCTATCACCCAGGCATATCAGCCTTAGCCGAAGGTCTGTCAGCGAATTTAGGCCTGAAAACTTTGAACTTGAACGACAACACGGTTGGACCGAAAGGGGCGCAAGCTCTTGCTCAGATTTTGCCCAATTTGAAGTGCCTTGAGAACCTTAATCTCGGTGATTGCTTGTTGAAGACTAAGGGAGCGATAGTTTTGACAGAAGCTCTTGGAGACGATGGGAATTATCCGTCGCTCACGGAACTAAATTTAAGTTATAATGAAATTCGAAGCAATGCAATTGATCCCATCGTTCATGCAGTGGCCCACAAAGCACAACTCACGAGTTTAATACTCGATGGCAACTTCTTCGGAAGCGAAGGTCGAGAGAGTCTGAAGGAGGGGCTTTCAGAGTGTGGGAGACTCGAGTCTCTCGGCACTTTGGAGGAAGATGCGACTGATGATGACTCTGAGGATACTGATCAAGGAAGTGACGAGGAAGATGAGGATGACGATGACGAAGATGGCGAAAATGTCGAAAATGGTGATGAAGAGAAAAAGGAACATTCAAAAGTCGAAAGTCCTCTTAATACAGAAACCGCAAAGCGTATTACCGTTCTCGGATTTCTCAAATCTCCAACTTGTGAAAATCTTCTTATTTTAAAGCATCAAGAAGGCAAAGCTCAAGATTTCATTGATTATGCAAAGGTCAGTTACTTGAAGTATTCATTTTAATTTACAGTACATATTTATTTCTATTTATTGACACTATAACATATTATAATTTAAAAGACTGTAAAATCCACTAATTTCCAACTCACGTTTATATTTCTACGCTTTCAGAATAAAGTAGATATACAAAATCAAGACACGTCATTTTGTGAACAATTACTTCGAATTATCATGAAAGTGTCTTCCTTTTGCGGAAGTGGATTCATGGATGTCCGAATTTTTGCCGAAAGTTTATCGGACGAATTATATTCAGCGTTATTTTCACACGCAATTAAAACCAATCAAGTTCACATTTTAAATAACAATCTTTTGGTCAATTTAGGACTATTAAAAGTAAGTATTGTTTTAATTTGTCTACTTTTGAAATGAAAAATAATGAGAAATTTAAGAGAAATCGTACTGAGGTACAATTTCTAATAATTTATAAATTGTTTATTCTTATAACTTATCTTTTTTACTGATTTGAAATACTTTTTTTCAGAGTGAAAGTAAAGACTATGAAAAAATGGATGTGAATTTGGAGGGATGCTTCAAAGCTTTAGAGATAATCTGCCAAAGGAATTACTTTCTTTCACAAACAAAGGATACGTTAAGACTTTTTATTGATAAGCCAATGAGAAAGGGCAGATCTCATGCAACTGATCCACTCCAAGATGTGAAAATGTCCCTAAAGTCGGCTCTTGATCGGATACCAATTGTTTAATTATAGAAAAAATATTACTGTAAATGCGTCTATTTGTTTGTTTATTTATTTATAACAAATTTCTGCAAATCATATACACTTCATCAAGTATAACTCATTGTATGATTCATTGCTTACATTGAAAAACAAATGAAAATTCTACTTTTTAAGCAATATATCTAATTATTCACCTTTGAGCGACATTTTTATCTTAACAAGGAGCAACACTGTTTTGTCTCAGTTTTACATTTGAAACTATTTGCAAATTAAGGCAACTATAACTCTAAAAAAAGTAGTCCATTTTTAATAAGGCGCAATATAATAACAAATAGTAAAGTAAATAAAAAAGTCTTAGAATTTAGGAAAAACGAAGTTCACAAATACAAATATTGAAAAAACCAAATTTTTATTAATATTGGACATTTACAGTGTGTGTGTGTGTGTCTGTGTGAAAGAACCAAGTTGCATTTTAAAGAAATAGTAAAGAATATAATTATATAACACACTGTACAAAATTGATTTTTTTACATTTCATAGTTATAAAATGTTTACAGCAATGAATAAGAAGTGATGATAGTATAATAAATATAATAAATTATAGAAAAATATGAAAAAAGAAAAGATCTTTAGGATAGTTTACTGACATAATTTGTTAGATACAGCCTAACCAGTTATTTCAGTTTCTTACTTATAAGAGCTTTAAAATAATCACACCAGTTCATTAAATAAGATTAAGCAAAATTAAATAGTTAATTTTTAACAGATTAAACCTAATGTCCATAGGTTTTAATCAATGTTTGGGAATGATGTACATAATGCAAATAATTTACTCTTCATGCTTTAATTTGTTAAAATGCTTTTTATACTCTGAGGGGTCCCAGCCCGGATGGAAAAATTCATTTTCTAGTGGAACGCAATGTTGAGATGCTTGATCGACCATGTACTTGGTTGCCTGCAAAATATGCAAAATATAAATCGAATGCACTTGAGTATTTATCATATTATTACATCATAATGCTTGAATACTTACAAGAAAGAGAGCCAATTGCCTTTTCTCTATTGGAGTAGAAGAAAGTCCCAAGTCAGAAGGGTAATTAATCTCCCAATTATTTTTCGCTAAATCAGTTACTATCCAGTCCTTACATCTTTCCTCACTCACTCCAACTGAGTCCATTATCATCTCTGAGAAGACAATATTTCATTAAGTGAACGTTCAATGAAATTATTAAACTAAAATTATTATTCTCGAAGACGAGCTTCAATAAATAACTCACTTCGAGCGTTGGGGGTTGGCGAGTTTAAAAATCTTGTTAACAGTGGACTGGAATCTGAATCTTCAGTAAAAATTTGTGGATATCGTCTCGTGAGCAATTTAGCAAGCAAGATGTTCCCCCGGTTTCCAGACAAAGTTAGCGACGGTGCACACACCATTTCATCTTCCGTACGTCTAATTAGCAATACTGTTCCTTTGTACCTTTTTTTTAATAGAAAAACTCAATTTGTAAATTTATTTATTGAATATGAACGAAAAGAATTTCAATAATAAAAATAGTTATAGTAATCATCTGTAATGAAGATTTGAAAAATACCTAATAAGTTGTTCAGCTATATTTAAATTAAGATATTGTCGTATCGTGCTACGAACTATATTTTCTATTGCAACTGGCATTTTGGAAGTAGCCAGAGGTAAAACGTCATCAAACGTCGCATCCAGAATCTGGAAAATATTTCAGTTGTCACCATTAAAGGTCTAAATTTACAGTGTAAATCCATATTTCTTCGAAGAATTGTGTTACCATGCTTTTTATTGTCGGGTAGTTCATGGCAGCCCACGTGGCAGTGTAACCTCCTATGCTCCATCCATAAAGGATAATTTTATTCTCTGGAAATCCAAGACTATCGATAGCGAATCTCAAAACACAATCAATAGCGTTCTCCTCTTGAGCAGGATACGGAGCTCCCTTTGCAAATTATAAAATTGTTTAGTTGTTACTGAAAAATTTTCAAAATCTAAAAATCATTTTTACAGTTCTAAAAACTAAGTTCAACTAAGTTCTTATAGAATGTCTCATTAATTAAAATAAGACGCTCTGGAGAAAACTTTGACACTTACGGTGCTATTTGCAAAGCCAGGGTGATTCCATCCCAAAACAGAGTAACCGCAAGCAATTGGAGTTCCAATTACCCCTGTTTCATAGAACCCGCAATTTCCTTCACAAGTTATTACCAGCACGTCTCCATTAGCAAATCTGATAACAATAATATTAATAGCTTTAAAATGTCTTCTTTTCAATCAAGTACCTTATGCGATTGATTGATTTAATTTGAGCAACGCCAACGGAAAATAAATTGTTTTTAACTTTTTTCACCTTTTGGCCTCCGCGACTATTTATCTATTGAAAAATGTACCTGCTATTTTTGCGATTAATGAAAATAGTGTCCAAATAATTTCCATCCGAAGTACCAATTTTAAATCTTTCGGCTCCTCTTTTGATCAAATCACTTCTACCTTGAATCTGCGCTGTTCCTTGAATTTAAAATTCGAAAAAGAAAATTGTATTATCTTTTTTGATTTATTTTTCGAGATCAAAGTGGAAAAACTTACGGAGAATCCAATTAATGAAAGCAATACTTCCAGGATACATTAGTTTGACCGCGACAGTGTGAGCAGTAACGAAGGATATTATTTTACATGGTAGTGTGGCAATGTATTCCTTGCTTGTTTGTCGTCTATTGCTACTTCGTGAATTGAAAATGCTCTCCAGAGTTTGCTTTTGCTTTCTCACACCGCTGAAAAGAAAGTATAGAAAATTACAATTAACGTTTTAAATAAATACAAAAAACTAGTTTTTCATTTCATTAAAAAGTATTTGACATTCTTTTGATAGCAATAATAATTAACGAATTAGACAGTTTTTGTAGGATTAATTAGTTACATGAACAAATAATTACCCGTCTATTTTTGCAACTTGAAAATCTACGGGACTAGCCCAAAACTCAAAGTCATATTTGTTCAACTCCTTCCTTGCTTCCGATCCATTTCTAGCCTTGGCTTCTTCAAGAACTTTTATAAATTTTATGTAAATAGGGTTGCTAGCTCTTGAATAACCTCGAGCCACCAAGGAAGTGACAAGAATTAACCCAGCTCCCGCTGCAAACTTTGTCAGTGAGTAAAAATCGAAAACTGGAGTGATGCGACGATAAATCAATATTGCCATTAGAGGAAAAGTGTACAAGCTTAGAGACCACATCGTCACAAACTGAAAAACATTAATAGTCAAATTTTATTCAGTATCCTCTTGTTCAAAAGTCATTAATGGAATAGATTCAAATTCAATATCAAAATAAATCGGAAATGAGCAAAAATTAAATTTAAAAAAACCTCAACTTTTTTCATTTAATCTTTCTTGCTGGATAAAAAAATTCTTGGCACTCTTTCTCCACAAAAAAAAATAAATTTCAGAATCAATAAAATCGAGTTAAGTTATTATTAAGGTGAATTCGGTATTGACAAATTTTCAAGTATTTATAAAACTTACAGACGTGATTACTTGATCTCCCCATCGTTCCAAATTTTTTGGTTCGTACGGTTTCTGCAAGACAAAAATGAGTCTGAAGTTTATACCATGTAATATGTAGAAATGAATTATTTAAAATTTTCCAAAAGAATGATACCCACGTCCACAATATTATTGAGCCATGTGAATTCGTAGATTTTATACAATCGAGGACTGAATGCGCAACGCCATACAGTTTGCATTAATGACATTTTTTTTACATGCAACGAAACTTACAGGAATTTTTGTAGCTCAGCAAAGAACCAAGCAACATTAGAACAATCGACTTGAATCTGTGTCGCGTTGACAGAACACTGGAAGAGAGAATCAGTGCGTTAAAACATAAAATAATGCTTTTCTTTCCACAACAATCTTTCAAGAAGTGTGTAAATAAATTTATCAAACTTCAAAAGCACTTGATCATTCTTTGGCAGTAATTTTATAAAATTTCAAATGAAATTCAGTGAAAAATGAATGCGGTCAACGTCGAATTATTCGACCATCATGTTAAATATTTACGATATCGTAATTTTACCTTCTGCAAATGCAAACTGTTCATATATAACATGTCGTACGCAATTTTTTCAAGGAGGTTATGTCGAGAGTCTTTCTGCGCATGTCCAATACAGGTGCATACACACAATTTCACTGCAATCTCAAAGGACATTATCAAAATTCAAATTTATATCTGTATAGTTTCGACAGAGTAAAAAATTAATTAACTCGGACCTTGATTATCAAAATTTCCATTCCACCGACCTGTTGAAGCAGATATAAAAGGTTAGTGAGATTAAATTCTTTTCAGTCTTGTGCACATATTGGATGCTGCAGTACAAACCAGTTTATTGTAAAAGCGGCCTTACAGAAACAAGTCTAGCCTATTTTTAACCCCTTAACTTAAGGGTGCATTTATACGAGTATTGGTAATAAAAAAATAAATCACCTTCACACTTTGCTTTTAGATGTTGTGGGAAAATTGTTTCTAGCGGGAATTTTAAAATTTATATTTTATTTACAATTAAAAAAAATTGTTTTAAAAAAGAAAAGTCAAGTTATTATTGTATGAATATCTTGTATATGACTAAATCGTCATTTTTAATAATTAAAATAGTAAACCACAATGGACGACCAATATTCTAATGGAGGAGATGCAGGTGATGGAAACTTTTTCACACAACAGACGGCAAATAAAAAAGTGGTAAGTGTCTTCTTTACTACAAAAAAACAAATTTATTTTTGTATTAATTATTTGTAAATATAATCACACATCATTTCTCCCTAAAAATAGGGAAAAAAAGTTTGTTGTAAAATTTATTAACAATTGGATTTTTTAGTAAAGCTAAATTAACAATTTTTTCTCGAGTTCCAGTTGACGGATTCAAAAATTAAAAAAAGGGTATTTTGAATTCCACTATTTGAAAATATTTTTTGTTTTTAAATTTTATTTTTATAATTTTTTGTATAATATTAGTTTATAAAATGTTAATAAACAAAGATGTTCTCCACGTCCTATTAACGAAAAAATTTAAATTGTATTATATTCCTTAAATTCTACAAAATAACAATTTTTTATATAAAAAATTATCAAAGTTATACATTTGTTTACTCTTCATAAAAGTTTTCTCCATAGACAACAAACCTCGAAAACAATTTTTTTAATGTTTTACAATTTATTCTTCATACACATTTTTCTCAAAATATCGAAAAAAATGTGTTTTTGGGTCAATTTACCTCTGTAGAAAATAGCAAGAGGTAAGAATGAGGAGACTTTAGATGTTTGTTGTCTACTTTTATAGATAAAAAATTAAATGGTTTTTGTAATTTTAAAATCAGTGCAGTAGATTTCGAGAAAAGTCCGTTTTCAAAAACGTGTTTTCGAGAAAAACGCATTACAAAAGTTTTTGAAAAGTGAATGATAAGAAAAGGTCATAAAAATTGCTATATACTTTTTTTCTTTTGCATGTTTTTTAAAAAATGTTTTATGGTAATAATTTCATGATACTAAAAAACATTTCAAAGTAAAAAGAAAAATTGATTTTTTTGAAATCCTTGACCAAAAAGTCCCATTAAATAAATAAATTTGAATTATTTTTAATCCAATCCATTTTATTGCCAGTGTGACATTTTAAATAAGCTGCGTAGCCTCATCTCCGACCTAATTATATAGTGTAAAATAAAAAATTTTAGTAATGTTATTTTGAATTGTGTCGCGAAATTTGCCAAAAAGCTTGTTCTAAAAATCCTTGAAATTGAGAAAAAAGTTTCGATTATTTAATTTTTAAAAACCTGTTTTCTCAAATTATAATCCATTTAGCTAGTTTTATTTTCTTGTTTTATCACTTATCGATCTAAAGAAAAAAGTTGAAACAAAAACAATAATTGATATGCTTTTAAGTATTTTTTATTACAGTCGCGCGGAGAAAAACGGATTATCGGTGCGTGAGGCTCATTTTATTATTTCCATTGTATGTATAGTTTGGTTTAAGTACAATTGGAATATAAAATATTATTAATACCCACCAAACACAATAGAACAAAAATAATTTTTAAATTTGATGTTTAAAAATTGTTAAAACAATAATAAAAAAAATTAAAAATTTTGCAATATAAACTTTAGTGAGATATTTATATTTGCAAAAACTATAAAATTATTGACAAGACACATAAAAATATCGTCTCAAGGAAATTAGTGGTCCACTTGCTTAAGAAATTTTGAGCATATAGCGGACGGTACAAAAAAGTTAAAAATAATAACTTCTTGTGAATAAAAAATGTTGTCGAATTAATTAACTAAAATACAAATTGCGAATTAAATACAAAAATGTATATTTCTCTGAAAAAGCATAATTTATTAAGTTTGACCGTTACTATGATAAGAATCTCGAATTTTTAGTTTATTCATGCTAGCAAATTATTATTATGCAAATGACAAAATGTTTTATTTCTAAATGTCAACATCAGATTCTGAATAAATTTAGATTAATTGAAATTAACAAATATATACTCTATTCTCCATATTATAAAAGTCATAAACATTTTTTTAAACAAAAAAATATATATATATATATATATATATATATTATAAAATGCTTATTAAAAAATTACTTATTCTTTTCTGAAGCAGTAAATATGTTAACAAAGCTAAAATTATACAAATATTATTTTTAAATTCTATATAAACTAAGAAATTAAAATAAATAATTAGTGTGTGAGTAAAATAAATAAAATATAGAATTTTTAGAAGAATTTCAATTATCAAAAATTGTCTTGAATTTAATGATTTTCAATGGTAGGGTGGGCTTTTTGTAATTTTTGCTTTTTAAATTATTTAACAAAAACTTTTTTCTTTGATTTTTCGCATAATTATTAAAACGGTCGCAATTTACTAATTCCGATGAAACTAATTTTCAGCTTGGAGGCCCATGTTCAGATTATAGGACACGAGGTCCAGCACAAGATTTTTATCAAATTCGAGATGAGTGTTTATCAAGGGGACAATTATTCGAGGACCCAAATTTTCCTGCTACTGATTCGTCACTATATTTCTCGAAGAGGCCTGACAGACATATTGTGTGGAAAAGGCCAAAGGTAATAAACGATTTGTGCAACTCTCTGGTCCTCAATTTTCGAGCTTTATTTCTGACATATAAAATATTTCAGAAAATTTTAGCTAATTTGTAAAAAAAACAAACTGTAACTGTTTATTTGTTTTTTACAATGATTTGTTTTGTTTGGTAATATATAAATTTGCTTATTAAATAAATTAGAAATTAATTTTTATTAAATTAGCAGAATAAGAAAATTTCCGTCACTCATTCCTGTCGCCTTTCCATAAACGAGTTGATTGAATGATTAGAATTATTTTTTTCTTTATTAGGAAATTGCAGACAATCCTCGGTTCTTTGTCGAAGGTTTTTCAAGATTCGATGTTGAACAAGGACGGTTGAGCGATTGTTGGCTGCTTGCTGCTGTTGCCAACTTGGCTATGCATCCTCATTTATTTCATCAAGTTGTACCAGAGGAACAGTCTTTTGAAGAAAATTATGCAGGAATTTTTCACTTCAAGTAAGTAAACATGCAAATGTGAATAATTAGTATAGTTACCCTTAAAGGGTTAGCTCGTTGAAAGTTTGTACTTTTTGTTGTAGATTTTGGCAGTACGGCAAGTGGCTGGACGTCGTGATTGACGACAGACTTCCAACTTACAACGATCGTCTTTTATACCTTCAGTCCCCAGAGCCCAACGAGTTCTGGAGTGCGCTGCTCGAGAAAGCTTACGCGAAATTGAATGGCACTTATGAGTGTCTTCAAGGTGGTCACGCGACGGAGGCCATGGAAGATTTTACAGGCGGCGTTACAGAGTCATATAAATTGAGTAAAGCTCCAGCACATCTGTTCGGTTCGCTGATAAAGTCCTACGAGAGAAATGCGCTAATTAGTTGTGCGATCGATGTAATAGTGGTTCTCTAAACTTTACTAGGTGAATATTAATTTTAAAAAATGTTTTAAACCACTTTTTCACTTTGCAGCCAGATCCCAATATTGTGGAGGCACAGACACCGGAAGGTCTAGTTATGGGTCACGCCTACAGTATAACGAAAGTAAAGAATGTTAACATCGAAATGCCCCATCAAAGTGGCACAGTTCAGTTAGTGAGAATTAGGAATCCATGGGGAAATAAAATCGAGTGGAATGGTCCCTGGAGTGATGGGTGAATATTTACACGTTTTACTGTTTAACGAATGGAACCAATTTTCAAAAGCTAATAAAACTATCGGAAACAGGTCAGCAGAATGGACATTCATCTCAGGCCACAAGAAGGAGGAGTTGGGTCTGACGTTTGACGTAGACGGAGAATTTTGGATGTCGTTCCAAGACTTTAAAAAGTATTTCACAAGTATAGAAATTTGCAACTTGAATGCAGACTCTCTAACAGAGGATGACAACAATGAGGGCAAAAAAAAGTGGGAAACGAGTGTGTTTGAAGGCGAGTGGGTGCGCGGGGTCACTGCTGGTGGTTGCGGAAATCATCCAGGTACTACTTGAAACTGATTTTGCTACATAACTTTTATTTTATTTTAATTTATTAGTTTAATACTTTGTGTTTGTAGAAACGTTTTGGCACAATCCTCAATACCGCATCACTCTTGAAAGTCCAGATGAAGATGATGATAAATGCACCGTCATTATTGCTTTAATGCAAAAGTATAAAAGAGCACAAAGAAGAGTGGGTGCTGAATATTTGAACATTGGTTTCACTGTTTATCATGTGAGTGTTACATTTTATTTCAATATTTATTTTTTTTTTTTAATGTCAGTTCTGCATCACTTAATTTTTAATTACAATATTTTTCATGATTACAAGAGAACTATAGTTGACAATGTAAAAAATGTTAATAATTTGTTTAAGTAATTAAGTAATGAGTATTTTTATTATACTAATTATTTATAATTACTACATGAATTTGACTGTAAAATTTTATTATTCAAATTAAAATAAATGCGACAGAAAGATTGTATGCCTAAAATAGAATTAAACCTTAAATTGTTTTAGTTGGAAGAGCCTGATAGACTACCGAAGCCTTTGGATAGAAACTTTTTTAAACAGAATAGGTTTGTAGAAACCTTGCCTTTATTTACTAATTTACGAGAAGTCAGTTGTAGATTTAAATTGTCGCCGGGAGTTTATTGCATTGTTCCCAGCACTTTCGATCCAAACGAGGAAGGAGAATTTTTGTTGAGAATATTCTCTGAAAACAAAAACAACTTGGAGTAAGTGCCTTTCATTTGGCTGTTTAAAATCATCCCATCTGTTAAATTGCATTTAAATGAAAAACTTTGTTCCCCAGGGAGAATGACGAAAAAGTTGGTGTCGGCGAATTGGATGATAGGGTAAAGAATAATCTTTTAAAAATATTCTATTTAAACACTTTATTTGTAGTTCAGTTCTGCTCATAATCTATGATGGAGTCTTGTCAATAAAACTCTTTGGAAAAGTGACCGGAATAAACTAATTTTGAATTATGACCGTGAACAATAAGTATTTTTTATAATTTTATTTTCTAAGGTACACGATAAACCTCAGTCAGAGCAAAATGAGGACACAGTTGAAGAGTTCTTCAGAAAACATGCTGGCGACGACATGGAAGTTGACTGGATGGAATTGAAAGAAATTCTGGACTACGCAATGCGCAAAGGTAAGGTGTTATTTATTAACGTATTCAATTAAGAATTTAATTATTAATAATTTTTTAGAAACGAGCAATAAAGGATTCAGCAATGACATTTGCCGCAGTATGGTGGCAATGTTGGACGTCGATCACTCAGGAAAACTGGGATTTGAGGAGTTTAAATCTCTGTGGAATGACATTAGAAACTGGATAGTACGTATTCTGCATTTTATTGATTTTCTATTTAAATTTGTCCCAAGGTGAATCTAATGTGAGAATATTTATTTAAAAACCAACCAAAGTAGAAAGACTTGACCATATCATGTAAAAAATAGAATCTTACTTTAAGAGAATAACAATTAAAGAAAAAATTAAGCACTATGGTTTTTACTTTAATTTTACTATCCACCTGACTGAATTATTTTATTATTTGTTTGTTATTTTAGGCTGTATTTCAACTGTATGGCACAGATGGATCAGGGTATCTGAGTGCATTTGCGTTGAGACAAGCCTTAAACAGTGCAGGCTACAAACTCAACAATCACATACTGAATATTCTGGTACATCGGTACAGTACTAAGGAAGGGATGATTTCCTTTGCTGACTACATAATGTGTGCAGTTCGAATGAAAACTATGATTGGTACGTAATGTAATTTCAATTTGATGCATACTTTAAATTTTCCTTTGTCTCATATGAATATCTGTAAATTTACATTTGTTTTGTAGTTTTTTTTTATTTTTCCGACAAATAATTGTAAGCTTGATATAAAAATGGTGAATGCTTGTTGCGAATTAAGTTTATGATAATTTGACCTCTAATTAATGATTTGAAATTTTTTTGAAGATATTTTTCTAGAAAAGGATCCTGATCGCAACAATTCCGCAACTTTTACATTGAAAGAATGGGCGGAAAGAACACTTTATTGTTAATAAGCTTCAAGGAAAATTCAGCAACATAAATACACCAGTGCATTCATCGAAAATAGTTTAAGACAAAATTTATTTTACTTTTAGAAATAATTCTCAGCCTATTTTTGAAAGAAATTAAAAATTAACCGCGAAGGACGATAAAAAAATTAATCAAGTGTGAAAATACTGACAAAATTGTAAAAATAACACATAAAATTCGATGACTTACTTCAAAAAGAGGAAGTTGAAGAAAAATGATTGATTATAATAAATTGAACAATTAAGTAAGGCTTTAAGGGGTATGTTACAGTGGAATCTGGATTTTTTATGAGAATGTCTTCTTTCAAATTTAATTCATATAAGCGTGGAGCGTTTTTTTATATTTTGACGAAAAAAATTTTTAATCTCTGACGTGTTAGCATGTACTCGATGTTCTAACAAAACTTAACCTGATCAGGTTAGCAAACCACAGCCAACGAA
The DNA here is from genome assembly GCA_032873175.1 of Leptopilina drosophilae. Classification (NCBI taxonomy): domain Eukaryota; kingdom Metazoa; phylum Arthropoda; class Insecta; order Hymenoptera; family Figitidae; genus Leptopilina; species Leptopilina drosophilae. The sequence goes on along the minus strand of CM065485.1, from coordinate 7,342,502 downwards.
ACGTCGCTTTTGTAACGACACACTTTTGAATTTTTTATTCAAAATTTTACCTTCCCAAGATCATATACATTATCAACAATTTTAGTTGTAATTTGTTTGCAAAATCAGATAAATTATTTTGTAAACAAAAATAATTTTTTAAAATAAATTTCTAGTTTTTTTATGAGACTCACGGTTATTGGTATTGTCATCAATAATTTAATTGTTTTTATATGAATAGAAAGGCAATGCACAAAAATTGAGCAATAAGTATTTTATATTCTTTTTTGTATAAATAATTTCTGACTTGTGCTTGAGTTTTCACACATTTTTTCAGCATTGAATATTAAAATGAATATGTAAACTTATAAATTTATTAACATTTTATGAAATCTTATTGTTTAGAAATAAAAATATAACCTACTACTTTCTTTCTTTTTTTCCGCAACTTTCACATAACAATCATTATTGTTGACTAGTTGGCTACATTATAAAAGGTTAGTAAGATTAAGGCTAATTCCAATAATTAAAAATCTGGTTGGTTTAAGAGGTGGAGTTCAGATCTGGTGGAGTTCCATGGCAGCGTTTTGCGTTGCGTTTTATAACTAGGCCATGAGTGTGAGAGAGATTCAGATATATGTTTGCTCTGTTTGCACTCATAGCCTAGTTACAAAACGCGCTGCCATGGGACTCCACCCTGATAACATAAGGTTTGTTCTCGCTAACTACACCGCTACACTCGAGTGTAGCAAGAGTGTGAAACGGAGCATGCGCACTTAAACAAAGTACAAAATCTAGCGAGAACGCAAAAGTGTAGAGAAAGTGCACGAAAAAATGAAAAAAAGATTAAAACAAACCACCTTATAAACAATTGTTATTGTGAAGCAATTTTTTAAATAATTATTTCTCTCATTTATTTAAGCCAGAATTTATTTACTATTATAGTGATTTTAAAAGTAAAATTTCTCAGTTTTATGATATGGCAAAATTTTTTTTTAATAATAAGATTTATTCCTATTATTCCCTGTAAACACTATAATGGACAATTCATGGAAATTTGAGACATTAATTAAATTTTACAAGAATTTCGAAGGTTAAATGTATGTACTGAGCGGAATTTATTTTTTCAAATTTTTACACAGTTTAAACTCTGACATCTTTGTAAAATGTAATTAATTTCTTACTTTGAACTGAATTACTCATTAAATGTTTACAGATAATAAAACTAGAATTTTTAAGCTATATTTTCATATAAGTTTCAAGCAAAACGGAAGCGACATGTTTTGAAATATTCTGAAGGTTATCTTTCAAACTTCATTTTTTTCATAATTTCTATTATTTTTAAAAAAATATGTTTACCATCATAAAATTGAGAAATTATTTTTTAAATTCACTGTAAATAAAGTTTAGTTTTAATAAATGGGAGAATAATTATTTAAAAATGGCTTTACAATGACAATTGTTTATTAGGTGGTACTTTATATAAATATTAACAAAATAATTTTCTGACTCTCTTACTCTTATGTGTTACCATGACGACCTGCAGGCAGGCAGGCAGGCAGGCAGGCAGTAAGAAAAGGTGTGAGTGCGCCTTTACACTCGCTCGCAATCGGGTGTAATAAAATAGGGAAAAGTGCAGAGGCTTCTAGGGAGTTAGGTGTACACTATTGCGTCACTTCTGGTAACGAGAACGCCGTAGTGTACACTTTTGTACAAAGTGTAGAAAGTGCAGCTAGCGAGAACAAACCTATAGTATATGCCTTCCTTCCGGTTTAAACAACTTTTTGAAAAGTAGTGTGCCTTCTATATGAATGTTTTAAGTCTATGGCGAATCATCAAATATTCTTAGTTCGTGACATACGAATGTTCTCATATGTCATGAACTAAAAACATTTTGATAGAAATCAAACGACTTTGCAAAATACCGTCAAACCGGAAGAACAGCATTAATGCATCTGAGTGTACTACAAATACCAGTCTATTAAGGGTGCGATCCCATGTGAGCAGAAAATATATCGACCGAAAGCAGAAAATCATGAGTGCAAAAGAGATAGGTCGGTACGGAAAACGGCCACAGGATATGTAACAGTTGCTGTGTGTTTGTCCTTTTCTATCGCATGCAACGTTCACGTTACTGTATCACGTCTTCCGTAACCGACTTAGGGAGCATTACACCTTCTGTAAAAAAGTCCGGAACGGAAAATTTGCCTTAAAGTAACAGAGACAGATACATAGTTTATTTCTCTTACTCTAATGCAAGTTTTCCGTTCTGAACTTTTTTTACAGAAGGTGTAAATGCTCCATTAGTTGTGCTTAGGCCTTCAGTTGTGCTTAAGCCTTATTCAAGAAGAGTCTTCTTGCTCCTATTTTTGACCCCTTAACTTAAGTCCTATACTCAAAATTTATCCTTTCCATTTTCCATCTAAAATTCAGATATAGATTTGTGATTGCAATTTTGACAGTTGGTTAACCTAAAGTCATTTAAAGAAATGAAATAAATTTTATTTTGTTATCAAAAAGACGGTGTCAACAGCTATAAATAAATACATAGCTTTCCTGTGTATGACTAAATCGTTATTTTTAATTAAAATAGAAAGCCACAATGGGCGACCAATATTCTTATGGAGAAGATACAGGTGATGGAAACTTTTTTACAAAACAGACGGCAGTAGTTAAAAGATTTTTACCTTCTCTCTTTAACATAAAAGTGGTGAGTGTTTTCTTTATTACAAACTGATAGTATATTGTATAAATTTTTGTACTTTGAATGTAAATTCCAGGACATTTAAATTCTAAAAGTTGTAACATGAGTAATTGTTATTCAATTTTTGTCAATATTATTAAATTGATTTGGGGTTTGCAAAAGGTGCCTTCACTTGCACGTGTTTGTCACGTGGTCAAATGACATTTGATTTAAATGCGCAAAATATTGAAAAAGCGAAATTAATTGTTTAACGAAAATTTTACGAGAAGAAAAATATCGGTTAGACCCAAACTACAATTATTGTGTGCACTCTCATTCATTACAGTATTTAGTTATGTTGATTTCAAATGACACCCGTACAATTGAAGGTGCCCTCAGTAGTCAGTAATTGACGAATCGTCATCCAAGGACTTTTGCTAATTATTATGAAGTGCAACAACTGTTTTTTATGCTGGAAATTTTCTGCAAATCGATTATTGTCAAATGACTGAAAAATTTTCCTTCCATTAAATAAATTTAATTTTCTTTCAAAATATACACATAAATCGTCACATTGCGATATTAAAAGTATGTAATAAAAAAGTTATAAAATTAATGTTTTCTTATAGGGGTAGTTAAGTTTTTAGGACTAATAGTTAATGATTTTTCTTGTAATTTTAAAAAATCATTTTTTGAGTTATCCTATTTATAAAAAAATTAGCAAAGTATAATTAATTAAATACATTAGTGTAAAAAGTTATACATTTTAATTTTTATTTCTTTTATCAGTTTTAAAGAAAATGGGTAATAACAGAAAAAACTAAATATTTATTCCTTTCAAATTGTCTGAAATTTTGTTTTTTAATTGTACCCTTCATATTAATAAAGAATAAGAAAATCCCAGTGTTTAGTAATTAGTTATTGAGCTCTCTTCAATATGACATTTGAAAATTGCTGCATCTTTATCTCTCTTCTAATTATAGTGTAAAGTAAAAAAAAGTTTTTTTTTAGTAATTCTATTTTAAATTGTATCGCGACATTTGCTAAAATGAGGACACAATTTCCGAAAGGCATATTCCAAAAATTCTTGAAATCGAGAAAAAAATTTCGTTTATTTTAATGTTAAAAACCTGTTTTCTAAAATTATAACCCATTTAGCTCTTTTTATTTTCTTCTTTTATCACTCATCGTTTTCGTCGTTGTCAAGCCAACAAATTTTACATCTTATTTGTATTTATAGGTTCTCTCTTTTAGAATCTGCAAAAGTCCAACTGTCGACCTAAAGAAAAAAGTTGAAACCAAAACAATAAGTGATATGCTTTCAAGTATTTTTTATTAAAGTCGCGCGGAGAAAAACGGAATAGGTGCGTGAGGCACAATCTAGATTATGCTCCTTTTATTAACCTCGCATTGTATCTAGAACATCGGTCTACAAAATTTGTATTTTAATGCTTAAAAATTTGTTGAAACAATAACTTTTAAAAAAATAAAAAAAACTTTAGTGAGATATTTATATTTGCAAAAACTATAAAATTATTGACAAGACACATAAAAATATCGTCTCAAGGAAATTAGTGGCCCACTTAAGAAATTTTGAGCATATAGCGGACGGTACAAAAAAGTTAAAAATAATAACTTCTTGTGAATAAAAAATGTTGTCGAATTAATTAACTAAAATACAAATTGCGAATTAAATACAAAAATGTATATTTCTCTGAAAAAGCATAATTTATTAAGTTTGACCGTTACTATGATAAGAATCTCGAATTTTTAGTTTATTCATGCTAGCAAATTATTATTATGCAAATGACAAAATGTTTTATTTCTAAATGTCAACATCAGATTCTGAATAAATTTAGATTAATTGAAATTAACAAAACATATACTCTATTCTCCATATTATAAAAGTCATAAACATTTTTTTAAACAAAAACATCAATATATTTATATACTTTTACCTAAAAATTTTGTGGTATTAATTTTTTTTGAAACAGTTTAATTGCAGATTTTTTAAATATTAATTAAAGTTTTTATTTTTTAATTGAAGAATTTTCGAATAATCGAAATTTGGATTTTTATAAAGTTTATGTTCCCACTATTTTTGATTGGGTTAAAAAAAATGGTCATATCGTATTTATGTCAAATTTTTTATGTTCATTAAAAGTCTACAAGAGCTTAAATAAAAGTTTAAACCTTTAACTTTAAGGCCCAGAATTGAAAAGTTTTCTTTAATAATCACTGAAAATCCCATTAATCAAGCAGTCACGTTTTGGGGGGTTGAGGGGTCTGTTTAAAAAGAAATGCGTGACATAATGTGTTTACGCTCCCTAATTAATTAATTTTTAGTATTTCAATAACTCTAATTGTTCCAAGAACGCAGAAATAAGTAATAGAAATTATTAAAAACGCGAATATTTGCCTGGAGGGATTTTTCATCGTGTTTCACACAGAAACATGGAAATGCATCTGCACAGTGAGACCTTCATGAATCATATTAATTCCTTTTGCATTAGCAAGATAGAAAAATTACTTTGTCATGAACAGAATATTAATTTCATCGCATTAATACAACTTTAAGGATAGTAAAATACAATCTAAAACCTTTTCATTACGATGAAACTGAACGAATGAAAATAATTTTCAGCTTGGAGACCAAAGTTCCGATCATAGACTACGCGGCCCAGTACAAGATTTTTATCAAATTCGAGATGAGTGTTTATCAAGGGGACAATTATTCGAGGACCCAATTTTTCCTGCTACTGATTCGTCACTATATTTCTCGAAGAGGCCTGACAGATATATTGAATGGAGAAGGCCAATGGTAAACGGATTTTACAACTTTCTGGTTCCCAATTTTCTAGCTTCATTTCTTGCATAAAAATATTTCAGAATATTTTAGGTAATTTGTTAAAAAAATACAAACTGTAACTGTTTATTTGTTTTTTACAATGATTTGTTTTGTTTGGTAATATATAAATTTGCTTATTAAATAAATTAGAAATTAATTTTTATTAAATTAGCAGAATAAGAAAATTTCCGTCACTCATTCCTGTCGCCTTTCCATAAACGAGTTGATTGAATGATTAGAATTATTTTTTTCTTTATTAGGAAATTGCAGACAATCCTCAGTTCTTTGTCGAAGGTTATTCAAGATTCGATGTTCAACAAGGAGAGTTGGGTGATTGTTGGCTGCTTGCTGCTGTTGCCAACTTGGCTATGCATCCTCATTTATTTCATCAAGTTGTACCAGAGGAACAGTCTTTTGAAGAAAATTATGCAGGAATTTTTCACTTCAAGTAAGTAAACATGCAAATGTGAATAATTAGTATAGTTACCCTTAAAGGGTTAGCTCGTTGAAAGTTTGTACTTTTTGTTGTAGATTTTGGCAGTACGGCAAGTGGGTGGACGTCGTGATTGACGACAGACTTCCAACTTACCACGGACAACTTTTATTTCTTCAGTCCCCAGAGCCCAACGAGTTCTGGAGTGCGCTGCTTGAAAAAGCTTACGCGAAATTGCATGGCTCATATGAGTCCCTTAAAGGTGGTACTGCGGTGGAGGCTATGGAAGACTTTACAGGTGGGGTTACAGAAATGTACGACATGGACAAAACTCCGTCAAATCTGTTCAGTGTGCTGTTGAAGGCCTACGAGAGAAACTCCCTAATTGGTTGTTCGATTGAGGTAACAGCGATTCTCTAGATTTTAATAGGCAAAACAAATTTCTAACCATTGGAAGTAAACCCCAAAAATCGAAAAAGGATGTACATAGAGAATTAAGCAAGTTTTAATAAATTTTTTTACTTCGTAGCCAGATCCCAGTGTCTTGGAGGCAAGGACGCCACAAGGTCTAGTTAGAGGTCACGCCTACAGTATTACGAGAATAAAAAATGTTCATATCGAAATGCCACATCGAAGTGGCACGATTCCGTTACTGAGAATTAGGAATCCTTGGGGAAATGAAGCCGAGTGGAATGGTCCCTGGAGTGATGGGTGCGTATATACGCCTTTTACTGTTTAACAAACAGAATCAATTTTCAAAAGCTAATGGAACCATCGGAAATAGGTCACCAGAGTGGAGATTCATCCCAGACCACGAGAAGGAGGAGTTGGGTCTGACGTTTGACGTGGACGGAGAATTTTGGATGTCATTCCAAGACTTCAAGACGTATTTCACAAATTTAGAAATTTGCAACTTGAATGCAGACTCTCTAACAGAGGATGACTACAATGAGGGCAAAAAAAAGTGGGAAACGAGTGTGTTTGAAGGCGAGTGGGTGCGCGGCGTCACTGCTGGTGGTTGCAGAAATTATCTCGGTACTTTTTGAAACCTATTATGCTGAAAACTTTATTTTCATTCGATTTCTTTCTTCATTGGTTTAATACTTTGTGTCTGTAGAAACGTTTTGGCACAATCCTCAATACCGCATCACTCTTGAAAGTCCCGATGAAGGCGATGACAAATGCACCGTCATTATTGCTTTAATGCAAAAGAATAGAAGAGCTCAAAGAAGAATGGGCGCTGATTGTCTGACAATTGGTTTTGCTGTTTATCATGTGAGTTCTACATTTTATTTACTTTATTAAATAGTCTTACATTTTTTTTTATTTTTACAGTCATTTTTATGTAATTTATTCATAATATATTGTACTAACACAGTATATTTATTTTCAAAGTTTAGTTAATTTATTTAGAAAAAATAAACAAAAACAGACGATTAAATCGATCAAAGCTATACTTGATTTTGATAATATGAAGTAGTTTAATTTTTATGGGTTGAAATTTCAATTAACTTTCACAAAAGCATATTTTTATAAAAGAACAATAAATATTTTTATAAGCAAAATGTTTTTTTGTTGAGAAACAATATTGAAATTTAAAAGACCGCAACAAAGAATTCAAAGAAAATTACTTAATTACAATGTTTTGTGCTAAGGAGAATTTACAAATTAAAATTTGGACTTGTGGAAAATTTACTTCTAAGTTTCGTTGATATTACTTCGAATAGAAAGACAGCTATCGAAATAGAATATCCAATTATTGACACACAAAATAAGACAAATAGTAGTTCTTCTTTCTTAATAAATTCTGGTTCCGAAGCATTACTATGCAGACGTTCGTCCTGCAGATAGAACTCCTTAAGTAGGCCGAACCCTGCAGCTTTCAGTATGATTTTATTGAAGCGGTCGATATAGGGCGAGAAGGGCTTCGACCAGAAAGAAGTGACAGTGTATCCAAGTGTTTCTTGCAGTATTTTCACATCTATTTCACCGAACTTGGCTTCATATTTGTTGACAGTATTTTCAGCATTTTCAAACACACACGTTACGTTCTTGTATCTGGCCAAGAGTTCCAAGCACTTATCCGACATTCCATTTTGTATTTTTCCAGATCTTTTTGACATTTTTTGAATATCAGAAACTTTACTGTTAATTAGTAAATTCTTCATAGCCGGCGTCATCAACGTTGTCAAACGCGATTTAACAAGTTCAGCTAGAGTTGAAATTTCAGGAGTACTCCTAAAACTTATGTCGACGATTACCGAGTAAAAGTAGCCCGAATAAACGATGCATGCGATCAGTAGTGAGCCAAAAGCGAACCTCTCCATCCAATTCTCAGGCTCATGGTCAGTTGACATTCCTATTATTATTTGACTGATGTTCAAAGTTTGCCATGTTCTCTTCTTGAACTTGAAAAAGAATGCCGTGATTCGTATAACGGCAATTGTGCCAACTGTTCCCAAAATCATGTACCAAAATTCTGATGAAACTTGAACGTCTTCTGTGAGTATTGCCGTCTGCGGAATAACGACTTTCACACTGTTAAGTTTAAGAATTCTTAGATTCCTCACATTCATTGAATAATTACTGTTGAATGTTCCAAAATTTCCGCTAATCACGGGATCTATTTCTTTATTTTTGATTTGAAAACCCCTAACAAACTTTTTAATTTCACTTTTGTTTTTTCCACGGTTCCCCTGACTATCGGGATTCACCAAAGGCACAGTTTCAGCGTCGAAATTCATTCCTTGAGCTAAGACTTTTGAGAATTTAATCATTTTCTTGCACTCGACCTCGTACGAATCATTAGCAAGTGGACAGGTGAAGTTCAGTTTCTGTTTGTTTAGATCCAGTAGTTTGTCTGGAAACCACTGACTTTCGGCCGACACCACTCGAGTAGAGTAATTGTTCGTGAAAGGATTGAAGTGACTTAAAAGAGGTAATTTGTCGGAACTTGTTTCGACGTTTCCTTCCGACTCCACGCTGTGTGTCAGCAAAGTAACGTCCAAATACTTGTTCTGCCAGAAGAGATTCAAGGTTTCTCTCACGTCTTCCTCAGTTGAGAGAAAGGAGTTTACAACTAGACATCTTGGTTTTGGCGATCCTACTAATAAATCATTCTTGAAAAAGAAAAAGTCAACTTCCTTCACAGTGCTTCCCTTCGTCCACTCTAAAACAAACAGTGTAGTGCTTCTGGGTTTTTTAAGGAACATCAGGTGTGGACTTTTCAGTTTCGACCTTATTTCAGTGTAAGTGACGCTGAGAGATGGAAAGTGCAAATTGATTACTGCCATGAGGGAATTCATTATTGAGTCCATATTGTTCAAACGATCGTCGAGAATGAACAGCACCTGATGCAATTTGGAGACTTCTTTAAGATACTGAATCAGTCCCTCGTAATAATGACTCGTTGCAGATATTCCAAAGATTTCGCTCGCAAAAATGCAGCCGACTAAGTACATGCTCAAGAACTTCATCGTGCCCAACCACCGTGACTTACTAATGTCGACTGCTTGATATTGCAAGTATTCATAAGTAGCATACTTATCAAAGGGGTTTTTTGTTTGATTTACACTTGAGGAAGAAACTGTTTCCCTTCAAGATCGCTTATAAAGATAGGGGAGCAAACCTCAACAGGCCACTTCAGTCTATTCAAGTTGTAAACATGTTTACTTTTTACGGTGTTGACGAATTTGTTGCTATGGTTATTAATTGCGATATTTACGAAAAATATTCCTCCAATTGCTACGTAAACAATTATTAAACACTTTCTAATATCTAATAATAATAAATTGTTTCAGACAAGTCATTATTTACAGTTACGGAACGAAATAGAACAAATTTACTGCTTTTAATAGATTTCCCTAAAGACTTTTCATAAACTGTGTAACTCTATTTTTTTAATTAAAAAAAACACTCTCATTATAGCAAATAACATCCCCTTTGGAATGCTATGTTGTTTATGAACATAGGAGAAAAGAATTTTGCATCAAGTATGCAAGGAGAATATTTTCAGATGACCGAAAAGTAATTGTTTCAGGTTCTAATAACACGTACAATATAGAATATATTTTGATTTTATTGTACCACTATTCAAGAGTACAAATGTAAAATATTAGTTAAAATAATTAAAATTACAATTACTACAATTTTTTAGAAAATCTAATTTTTGTCGTTTTCTCCAAAATTGTCTACTTTTAGTATTTTTTTTATAATAAAATATTTATAATAAAACTTTTTTATTGTAGAAACTTATTTTTTAATTTTTAATGAATATTAAACAATTTTTCTATGTTAATTTAATGATAAGTTTATAAATGATAGAGTTTTCAAAAGTGAACAGGGACAAAATTATCCTAATTTATGTAAATGTGACAGAAAAATTGTATATGCCTAAAATAGAATTAAACCTTAAATTGCTTTAGTTGGGAGACCCTGACAGACTACCGAAGCCTTTGGATATAAACTTCTTTAAATACACTAGATCAACAGCAAGCACACCTTCGTTTATTAATTTACGAGAAGTCACTTGTAGGTTTAAATTGTCGCCGGGAGTTTATTGCATTGTTCCCAGTACTTTTGATCCAAACGAGGAAGGAGAATTTTTATTGAGAATATTCTCTGAAAACAAAAACAACTTGGAGTAAGTGCCTTTCATTTGGCTGTTTAAAATCATCTCATCTGTTGAATTGCATTTAAAAGAAAAACTTTGTATCCTAGGGAGAATGACGAAGAAGTTGGTGTCGGCGAAGTGGACGACAGGGTAAGAATAATCTTTTAAAAATATTCTACTTGAACACTTTGCTTTTGAAAAATTTTTTTAACATTATAATAATGAACAATATTATTTTGTTTAATTTTATTTTTGAAGGTACACGATCAACCACAGCCAGAGAAAAATGAGGACAAAGTTAAAGAGTTCTTCAGAAAACTTGCTGGCGACGACATGGAAGTTGACTGGATGGAATTGAAAGAAATTCTGGACTACGCAATGCGCAAAGGTAAGGTGTTATTTATTAACGTAAAATCATTTCGCACACTACCCGCACTACTTTCACATTAACACCGTTTTTTAGACTTTCGAAAATTTACTTTTTAATCGAATAAGAAATATTTATCAGTATGTAAATTTATTTAGCCAAATAATTTAAAATTTAATATTTTTGGCACTCTCAAGACACCTTTAGACTGAAGGCAAAAGCTTTTTTTAGTGATTTAAAATAATTTTTTTATTTAGTTTTTATCTAATTGTTTACAAAGTTACATAAGAAAATCGATGTCATAGGCGTACAAGTTTTTTCTATGTCAAATGATGTGAAACACATATAAATGATTCTGTTGAAAATTAGTTTTAATGAATTTAACGAGGAATTTAGTTAAAGCTTTTGTTACTTAATTTATTAAAAATTTTATTTTAATTGCATGTTTTAACTTGCTTTATATAATTTCCTAGTAAAATTGTCATTTTATTTTTTAAACGTTAAGTTACATAATAATATTTTTCGCTTTAAAAATATTGCCTTAAATCTATATAACTAGTAAAATGTCACATATTCGTATATTGGATGTAATTTTGGAGATATATTTTATTAAAATGGATGGAAGTGCGTAGTCTAAGAAATAAAGTGTTTATTTTTGTTGCTCTGTGCTTTCAGCTTTATTCTCTTCACATCATAATATTTTTTCTGAAGTAGTCTAATTCTTATAGAAATTTACGTAAATTATCTAAGTCATCTGCTTTAATTAAATCACCTTCCCTACATACCATATGTTGAACATACAGATTAACTCAAGTCGTAAATTTCTACGGTTATTAAGATCTGCAACAGTTAAATTAGTTCTTAAACATTCTTTCATAGAGTCAAGAGTGTTAAGTTTAGTTGACGAAAATAAAAGTTTGGAACAATTTATACATTTTTCGATAAGTTGGCGATGCGCTGCAATAGTTTTCGTTGAGCAAAATATTAATTTTGAATTAGCACAAATTTGCGAATTTCAGTTTGCAACACTGAATGATGGAAGTTTATTTTTGAATACTTTCTGTGTAAATAACTACACTCTCACGATTTAGTGACAATTTTGTTTGTTAAATTCAAGACACGTACGCTTTTGACTGAAATCGAATTAGTTTAATCTGATTAAATTGTTGTATATTGATAGTAACTGCTATATGTTGAGGATAGAATTACCGCAGACTACGCCTTCCCGAAGTGAAACGAATGAAACCTTTGTGGAAAATGGTTCATTCATCGACACTCTCATCTCCCTGCTATGTGGTATTGTTTGTAATAATGAGCAGTACAATAAATCAGTAGGTAAAGTATAAAAAATACAACAAATCCAAATATCTCACGTGGTTACTTCGATCTACAGTAACTTTCTTTTGCAAGTAAATGAAAATTATGGCTTCATTAGTCTTGATCTTGATTTAATTCGTACAAACGTTGATTCATTTTTTCCTATCGGGAATAGAAAATTCATTTCCTTCTCCATTTTTTACTAAAACTTCCGCTTCAATATTGTTAATGGATGCTTTATTTTGTTGTGCATGGTCGTTTACATTAGAAAACTGTTAATTTAACACTATTTTTTAATGAATTTGGTCAATCGTGAATTTTAAAAGTTGTCATTTACTTTTTAGAAACGCACAATAAAGGATTCAGTAAAGACATTTGCCGCAGTATGGTGGCAATGTTGGACGTCGATCACTCAGGAAAACTGGGATTTGAGGAGTTTAAATCTCTGTGGAACGACATTAGAAACTGGAGAGTACGTATTCTGCATTTTATTGATTTTCTATTTAAATTGCTAGCAAAGCGAATCTATAAGATGGAACGAGGAATTTTAAATTAACGTTACAAGATATGTATAGTTAAATTAAGTTTACGAAAATTGTTTTCTATTTTAGGCTGTATTTCGGCTGTATGACAGAGATGGTTCAGGGTATCTGAGTGCATTTGAGTTGAGACAAGCCTTAAACAGTGCAGGCTACAGACTCAACAATCACATACTGAATATCCTGGTGCATCGGTACAGTACTAAAGAAGGGATGATTTCCTTTGATGACTACATAATGTGTGCAGTTCGAATGAAAACTATGATCGGTACGTAATATCATTTCAAATTGATACACACTTTAATTAATGTGCGGATCTGGATGAGTACATTTAACAGTGTACCATTTCTTTCTTTGTCTCGTATGAATATCTGTAAGCTTACATACGTTTAATTGTTTACTTTGCATTTTCCAATTGACTGTTGTTATCGGCTTATAGGTCATTATTGCGAGAAGCACTTAAATTAGAAGTCACATAAATTAAAGAATTAAATTAATTTTTAAGCTATACCTTTTGCGTAGGACTTTCGCACATCACAAAAATGTAACTGTTTGACCATTTCAAACTCACGGACCACACAACTACAATATATATATAAAATAAATTATATTATGAAGAATTGTAATAATTTTAAAAAAACAAATCCTTAAAAACATCTTTATTAGCTCAAAATTGAGCAAAATTATTTTAACTTAATGTTACATTTCGCATATAGTGAGACAGATTTTTGTTTTCTTCATAATTCTCCCTGCAACTCTAGATGAAACGCAGTTCGTTATGCTCTAGTAAATTTATAAACAATTTTTTTTTACTAATTAAACAAGTGTGAAATGTGTGTGTGCGTAAAAGAAAGCTTAAAAATATCAAGATTTATAACAAGACAATGGTTTTAGTATGTAAGATTTTCGAAAGTTTTGTTTGTACCACTTTTTTCCGTTGGCGGTTCTCTAAAAGAATTGCTACTTTATGTTTGTCTTTGACTTTTACAGATTCTCCAGACCGAAATTTAGATTTTCTAGACCAAAATCCCGATTTTCCAGATCAATACTCCTTCAAAGAATATTAATTTCTTAACAGCTGTTTATACATATTTCGTAGGTATACGTTAATCTAAATTTTGTGTTTAAAACAAAAATCATCATATAATTTCTTTTGTCACTTACTTCTTGACTATGCCTTCTTTAAAAAAAACTAAGCAATTCTAAAATTGACAAATCATTCTTTGATTAATAAGTACAGATAATTATCTTAAGTTGCACTTATTTCAAAAAGTTTCTATAGATACGAATTTGAATGTACAGCCCTGTAGGTCAAAAGTTGTAAAAGTTTGGAAAAGAATGCTTTTTTCTGAAAAAAATTTCAGTTTCTTCTCAAAAGCACTGAAATCCGAATTTTATATGTATTCGTGATTATTTATATCATTTGATGGTCCTTCATAATTTCAATAATACATCGAATCTCTTTTATTATTTTTGTGGTGTTGGGAAATAAATTGTACCAGAAATTTCCTGTCTATGAATAACATGTTTTTAATTACTCGCTGGATTTACTTGGTGGCTTTTAGATTGATTTTCTTTCACAATATCAAACTGCCTAATTAGTTTCCTTTTCATCGAAAATTTATTTTTATTTAAGGTGCATCGTCCTTTATTAAACGTTCAAGTTTCAAATAAGTAATTCGATAATTCAAGTTACAAATTATCAGTACTTTTTAATCACAGGTACTTAAAGATTTTCTAACACAGATTTTTTATTGGGGTGTAAACACGACTTTTCTGTTTTTTCAATTTACTTCACTAGTTGTTCTTAAAATGTTTTAAACGCAATGCTTTAAAAATTTTTTCAAAATTTCTAAACTCTAAACCTAAAAAATCCATTAAAATTTTCCTTACTAACTTTCCTGTCACCCACCAAATCAAATAATCTGTAATGAGCACATTAGATATTGGTTTATAGTTTTTGGTGAATTTAGGTTTACAAATGTGATTGTCTGGAAAGTAAATTAATCAATTAAATCAGATAATGTGTCTTTAGTAATTCATATTAATTTTCATTGTATAATTCATCAGTTTCATTCTCTCCCAGAAATTGTGAGGTAGGAATTTATGGCTATATAATTATTTTTTGCTCGTACATATACATTTTTATGTTGTTTTTTGCTAATCATTACCAAAAATATGATCTAATAAGGTAATTGAATTTCAATTAATTATGATTAATTCTGAATGTAGCTCACAAGTCTATTTTTCAAAATCGTAAGGAAGAAAAATTCTCAAAATAGAGCTATATATTTTATTTTTCAGATAAATATTTGTAAGCCAGACTTAAAAATGGCAAATGCTTGTTGCTAATTAAGTTTATGATAATTTGTACCAATTAATTCTTTTAAATTTTCTTTGAAGATATTTTTCGAGAAAAAGATCCTGATCACAGCAATACTGCAACTTTCACATTGGAAGAATGGGCGGAAAAAACACTTTATTGCTAATAAGCTTCAAGGAAAATTCAACAACATAAATACACCAGTGAATTCATCATCGAAAGTAGTTTAAGACAAAATTTATTTAACTTTCAGAAATATTTGTCAGTCTATTTTTGGGAAACATTAAAAATTAACCGTGAAGGACGATGGAGAAATAAAACAAGTATGAAAAAATAATTTGGAAGTAGTGACAAAATTGTGAACAAAAGCACAAAATTTGATAACTTACTTCAAAGAGGAAGCCACAACCCCACTTCCCTAAATAGGGACCAATAAAATATGGAGTTTTATCTTCCTGTCCTCCTTCATAGAAATTAAATTAAAAAGCTCTCTTTAGAAATATTTTAGTCGTATACACACCTATCTATTCGATTCAGTGGGTGATGCTTTTTTGATAATTCATTGAAAAATAATTTAATGAAACTACTAAAATTATTATTAATTTTTTAGGTTTCTCGTAGGAATCAAATTTTTATCTATTTTCAAGTCTAAAAATATGGTTTTGGAAAGTATGAGCGTGAAACAAAAATAAAACCAGAATATATATTCAAGTTTATAAATTTTCTTTTCTATAGACTTTTTAAAGTGAACTTCTTTCTAAACGTTATTACTGTAAAAAAAATTAAAGTCATGGATGTTATGTCGTTCTAGCTGCCAAGTTTATCTTTAAATAAATAAGTGTATTTTCTTCGCATGATTGTAATTCGTCTTCCCGATTATTCTATGGAGATAAAGATGTACTTGTATTATATGTCTCTCTGCGTTTTGAATCTCAAGAAAGTTTAAAGTTTGTTGTGTACGCAAGCTTATGCATAAATTAAAATCGAATTCTATTAATCAAATGTTGCAGTCAAACAAAGTAAATTATAAAAAATTGTACAAGTTTGGCTCGAAATATTCCATGTGGAAAGATTTTGCAGATAATTTATTATATTTACATAACAATAATAATAATTCTTTTACTGTATACTATGACGAGATGCGGTGCTTTAATTATGTTGTTATTATTATTTAAATTTAATACTCATCAGCAAGCGTATTTCAACTTAAAATAATGTTGAAGTGTTTATTACGAGTTCGTGCCTTAAAAAATATTGTAACTACCGGAAATATATTCGAAACAAAGTAAATTCGGAGGATTTAACAAATGATGAAGGAGTTAAGTACTTTAAAATGTGAGTCAACATTTATTTTTTCATTTACCTTCTATGAGTCGCCGATTCAAATATATTTTTACTGGTTACGTTAATATATTTTTACAGGAAGTATTATTTTATATAATAATAATATGAAATACTCAATAAATAAAGAATTGGTAATGTCAGTGCAAAATCGACACAAGTCACAGAAAAATAGATAATTAAATGTACTAAATAAAACAATAATGCAGTTGATGATTACAACTGAAAAAGCAGGATTTTTACGTTTCAACGGTAATTTAATCGGAAACGAAAGATTTATTTTTAAGAATTATTAAGTGATACTTACAAACATTATTTTTTCAAAATTGTAGAAATTCATTTATTTGCAAAATTATAAATTAAGCAAAATAATTTTTAAAAACAAATTTGTTGTTTCTGATGAGATGAAACGACTGATTTTTCATGCTTTATGAATCACAGTTATTGGTATTATCTACAATAATTTAATTGTCTTTATACGAATAGAAGGTAATGCACAAAAAATGAAACAATATTTTATATTCTTTTTTATAAATAAATAATTTATGACTTGTGTCATTTTTGCTTGGATTATGACATATTTTTTCAGCATTGAAAAATAAAATAAATATGTAAATTTATAATTTACTAAAATTTGGAGAAATATTGTTGTTTAAAAATAAAAATATAACATACTAATTTCTTTTTTTCTTTCTGCATTTTATAATCTGCAATTGATACAATTATGACTTTTTAAAAAAATAAAACTTTAATAATTATTTTTTATACTTGTTTTCTAAGGTGAAATTGTATATTTATTGTATTTTTTAAAGAAAACACTAGATTTTATCGCACAATTAAGCAATTTTCATTGAACTGTTTGAAAAGTGTAAGGTACCTATAGAATAAGACGAATTAGAAGCATTATAAATATAAGTAATAAAAATGTTTAATTTTAAACATATATTTATTATTCGATCAATTTCTGTGATTTGCACACTCATATGGTCGTTGAACATTCTTAACATATAGAAAATTCACAATTGTTATTTTTTGAGCTACATTCAGTAAAAATAATCTTATTTAATCGGTAATTAATGGTTATCTGTTTGTGCAAATTCGGAAGTATCAAAATATTTTCTATACGTATCAAAGAAATCATTCTTCTCACCCATGCGTTTATTTTATTAAGCAATATAAAACGATTTCTTTTTCATAATCTCTCAGGCCCTTTGTAGAACATTTCGTTCATTTCTTAAACGTGGAATATATTTAAGGCCGTTTTCAATGTTTTTCTTTTTTCATTTTTAGGTAAGAGTTTATAATAAATTCGCATTTCACTCAATATTAATATGTCGATACCTCCATGCATGTAATTCAAGTGACAATAATTTAAGTATTTCTGAATAAAATTTGTTTTCAATTTTTTCAACTAAATCCAAATTCTTTAGATTCCAAGACAGTTTGAAAAATAATGAAAAAGCATCTGTAAACTAAAAAAGTTAATACTTGAAGGAACATTGATTCGCACAGTGGTATCGAATATACATGTTGTAATGAAGAATGTTTCAATACGTAAATCAATATATATGTACACATTATTTGTAAATTATCATTCAAGCTGGAGAATGTTAAATATAAAATATTTCATTTATAAAAAAGCAATAAACTTTCCCCAAAAATGTTTTTTATAATGTCGTAGTGATGAAATGGACGGGCTTAATTTTTCCAGCAATCTATTAATAATAAAATAATGTTAAGTTTAGTGATATCCATAAGAACTCATTAATTAAGCAGCCATTATTATACATTTATTCACGTCTAATGTTTCTTTTATCTCTCACACCTTCTGCGCTCCAAATTAAATATCTATGAATTTTTGTTATAATGTTCTTACGCTTAGGTACACTTAGGTTTTAATTAATATTTTTACACTTATAAGCTCATTACAGTTATTTATGGAAACACATTTCCCTTTATAAGTGCGATCGATCATTGTCGTAATCTTTGCACGGCATTTAATTAATATTCAATCCCTGTTTCTTAACATACGTATGTATCTACAGTGTTTGACTAGTTTCTAGAAACATTTATACATTCAGTAAACGTCTTATTCAACTAAAAATGCATTCTAAAATTGACATTAAATTATACTTTCCATTTCTTCTTTATAGATTCACGTTTCAAACGTTAGTTAATGTAACGTTATTCGACAGGTAGAGTTTCTTCTCAACAAAGCTTGTCTTTAAAAGATGAATTACAACGCATTAAGTACCAGAGCAAATTTTTTCATCAATTTCATGCGCAATATGCTTGAAAAGTAATTTCCAGTTTTATTTCACTTATAGCACCTTAGAACAAATTATTTCATTTCTGGGATTGTGTATGATAATAATTATGTTTTTCCACTATTGACCATCCCTTAAAATTAAGAAATAAAATTATATTATATAATATAATTATTATAATTATTTTTTCCATTACTCATCGTTTACTTGCATTGAGAATACGCTACCATTAGTTTGGAAATCTGCCTTTTACTTTGACGGATGTTTACTTAAGGAACATAATAATTTTACGGGATGAAGACATTCAGAACGGAATCATAAAGAGCTTCTCTTTAGTTTGAATTAAGTATGGGCTACCATTCGGAATAGAGATAGAATCTTATTTATTATCAGTTGCACAATTCAATGTAAACAAAGTCACCACAGAAAACATTTATACTAATTTGCAGAGCTAAATAAAGAGCTTGCTTTCTATTTGTTCTCTAAAACTAAAATCCATACGAGTTGCTTATTGGTGCGTTACTTCTGCAGTCATTGATTCATTCTTTAATGGCGAATCACAAGAGATTCTTACAAAATACGTCTTTGGTTAATTAAAAAAAGTTTAATCATTCGATAAATAGAATTCATTTCAGTATAAATAGTTCTAATTCAATAAGTTTTTTTTATAAAGCGCGAATTCATAGTTTCATAGTGGTTCGCTGTTATTTTTATAATAAAATATTATCACCTAATTAAGCAGTGCAACCCTGATTAATCAAACTTGGAAAGCAACTCCTTCAGAATTGAGGTACACAGAATTTTAACGAATGGAAGGTTTTTCAATTTAAATAAAACAAAAAGAATTCTACTTTCCTCTTCTTGAAACAAGTTTCGATAAATCAAGGTTCAACTTTACCATGTATAATATTATTTGAAACAAAATTATTAATCTTATGATTAATTACTAAATTCTATAAGGTCGATATTAAAGTATAGTTTCTAATCAATTATATAAACTTAGACTAAGCATTATAAAACGTCATCTTTTACACAGAGTAAATATATAATAGGAATTACAGAAACTAATAAGGGTGCAATTTTCAGCTAATCCAATGAAAATACCGTCAGTTATATAATAGCTGTAATTTTCGATAAGAAACAACTAAATTAAGAGTAGAATATTCTTTCAATTATTGTTAGAAAGACAAGACATATCTTTTCGATTAGCACTCAAGTTAACTGCAAGTACAGTAATAATACCTAATTATTCAAAAATGAATAAGAAAAAAATTTTTAAGTTTATGAAATAGAAATTTTACTTGTCATGATTTTCAATAAAACAAACTGTTATCATGAGAAATTAATTTTTACAAAATTTTTTGATAATAAAATTTACCTTCATCCGACAATATTTTATTAAAATTTCCACTTAATAGAGCTGAGTTATTGATAGATATCTAAACTTGAAGAAATTTATCAAATAATTTAGTCCTGAGATTAAATTCCCCTGCACTGAAGTTATGAAACATGCTAATTCGCGATTAAAATGTTGTGAATCTTTGGGGAATTTTTATATCTCAGAAACGCAGTGTAATAATAAATTGGAACTAAAAATATATTGAAATCTATAAATTATATTTTACACATAGATTAAGAAAACAAGTTAACTTTTTGTAAATTTTAAATGCATTTAAGTAAATTGCATGAAATAAAAAACTCTATTAAGTGAATTAAAATTAATAATAATGAATTGGAAAACGGTTATTCACTTCTCAAATAAAACATGAAATTAAAATGCCAAGTGTTTAAATAAATAAGACACGTTGAAATTGAATTAAGAAAATAGACAGGTTTAGAAAGACGAATAATGAATAAACAATAATAATAAATTTGACCTATAATAATTTATAAAAAAGAATCTATATATCTTTCTGCATTACTTTGCACTTAGAAAAATAAGCTCAGATAATTACGTCCTCTTCGAAACAAGTACACTTTTGCATTACGTGAAAATTCACATTACTCTCGTTTTATTTTTCAATCACTTTTGCAGCCTCTAAGGTTTCAATTAATACTTTTTACAATGTGAACTCATGTTTATTAGAAAAGTAAAAACACGAAACGGTTGAACGTTAAAAAAAGGTATGTAATTGGTGAAGAACTCTAAAACTGATAATAGTTGCATATGTTATGTATAAAGAGTGTGTGATGGACATGGTCCCGTGTATATACACAAATTTTATTTGTAGTTCACTTCATACGCTAATGAACAACTTGATTGAATCTATTGCGAAAGAATTTTCAATTCTTTTTCTTAAACTTTCCCGAAAGAGCCTATTTTAAATAGGCTGTTATTGTATGTCAACCCTCATAGAGTTACAATAAATTATTCACTTTTATATAAAATATTAACTTACTAGACTAGCATATGTATGTATAAGTATAGTAGGCCTGTTCGATTTTTGTGAGCTCCTTCACTTCTAACTTCTGACTATTCCAGAGTGCAGTTAGCTCATCTTCATGCGCTTGGATGGACTTGACTCTGAAAAATATTTACATAGGTAAGCAACTTTCTATTATTTTATCCCCATCCGTAAACATGGCATTATGTGTTTGCCATGACTTTTAAGTAAGCAATAGAGTATTTAATTATGAATATAAGTACCTCCATTTGGAGCCGTCCCAAAAGTGTAGAAAACAGGTGGACCTTGATTTTTCTGAAGTGGAAAAAAGTTTATATTAGTCATTAGAAATTGAGATACGTTCGATTCAAATTTTATCGAAAATATTGGACAAAAAGTACTCACATCACCCATTACGGCAATGGGAGTTGTTCCCGTAGCCACAGCAACCTGATGTTCGATTAAGAAAAACATGTACTCATCATACAGCAAACGAATAAGGTGAAAAGACCCAAAACTGGCAGCACTTCTCAATGTGAGATCACGTATAACCATTGAACTAAAATGTTGAAATTGAATTTGAAAAATAAAGCTTCGCATGGAATTAATCAAGTGACGAAAATGAAATGATAAAACTTTGTATTTTACCTGTAAAATGACCACTTGAGCAGAAACTGACGGGCAGCTTTAGCAAAAGTTGGTTTTCCCTCGTAAGGTTTAAGAACTTGAGTGACCACTCCCTTCAACCACACCGCCCATTGTTCCAAGGAATTTTGTTGTTGAAGCGTTACTTTAAAATCAGTTTCTAAACGTTGAACAACTGTGTAGTCACACTGGCAGACCCATGATGCCTACAATTGAAATAGTGTTAAGAACTTCTCAACTAAGAAACAAATTAATAATAATAATAATAGTAATGGTTCCATCACTAAGTTTTCAAATTAATCAACTATTCAAGTCAAGACAAAGGAAAAATTAAAACAATTCTTTTCGGCGTTCCAAACAATGAACTCACCTGCTCTTGAACATTGTGGAAATCAACTCGATTTAAATCTGTTAACATTTGATTAATTTGACTAGTATTCTGAAGAACAGCTCGCGCAGCTTGGGCTAAATGATTCAAAGAAGTGTATCGCCTCAATGTTTGTGCAAACGCAGACACAGCAGTCAACTGTAAATAATAATAAAACAACATCATTCGACAAGTGAAAATGGCTTTTGGTTATTTAAAGGCATTTTCGTGTTTCTTTCATTTTTCCACACTGACCTTTATGTGCATCATCTCTTGCGGACAATCATTCATTGCTGACGTCAACCACGATTCAAGACCTTTGGCAAAGTTTCTTATGGATTGGGTTAATGAACCTGTTGACAGTACATGAATGAGTAAATACACACTTATTCATTTATTGTAAAAGAGGTTTTCTATATAAACTTACTGGGAATAGGTCGCAACACATCGGGCATGAGAACTTCAACTAGGTTTTGGTAAAAATTGTAGTCCACCTGTCTAATGAAATCTTGTACTTCGGAACACTTGCACATCTGGTAGAGCTTAGTCCTGAAAATTTGGTTGCATTAAGATATGTAAGAAAGTTCAAGTAGCTTGTTCGTCTTACTTTGACAAATACTTTTCCTCTTCACACTCATCGCCATTGTTATTATCCTGACTGCGCCAGAACTCTCTCCACAAACTCTCGATTGTGGCGAACTCAAAGTTGAGAACGGCGTCCAGAAAGGCCTCACAGTGCTCTCTGTAAATACTGCGGAATGTGTCGATGTCCTCCAGAGTGCAATCTTCGGGTAAAGACGACCCGTGACCCACTATGATTTCCGGAAACTCTGGAATCGCATTGCCCCCTTCTCCGAGGTACTGCTGATACTGGGGCGGAGAATTGTGAGAAGAAATATTCGTATTGGAGTGTGCATTGGCGTCGTACGTTGTGTCTTGCTTCTGATTAACAAACTTGAATCTCTTCGCCTGTGAGTTTGAAGTTGCTTGCTGCCGAGAAGTTCCGTCCTCATTCAACAGAATCAGCGGCGAATTAGGCTTCACTCGAATGCCATAATAGTGGTACTTGGAGTTTCCGCTAGAGTTTCAAAAGGTGTTCAGTTAGCTCGCCCTGTTTTCTAAATCTATCATTTCCATTATTGAAAAATTAACTCACCGTGTTCCCAAACGTCGTGTTCTTAAACCTAAAAATACTGATCGAATTAATTTCCCAAAGCTCGCTGCATTTACAGGATCTAATTTATTATCCGAGCAATGGCGTAGGTAATGATTGTAAAGCGTTGATCTTGGAAGTGAGACTCCGTCTGAAGTTTCATAATTTTCTAACAACCATTGCACCTATGAACATAAGAGGAAATCATTAACGAAAATCCATTCTACATGCAGCGAGATTTTACATTTGTTCTTCAATAATTTAAAATTTTTTTCAACTGGAATTATTGAAAAACAATTTCAACTTTTATAAAAAATTTAAATTAATAGAAGATGAAAAGAAAATCGCGTAAGCTTTTAGTATGAAATTCAAAAAAAAAAAATTACATTTTAAGGAGAAAAATTATCTTAATATTTGTGGTCTGCCTCAAAAAATACTTTCTTTATTAAATTTTAGCAGACTTTATAATTACATAATGAATTGACATCTATTTTATTAGTAGATAAAAAAATTAAATGTAAATATAAAAATTATTTGCTTAGATTTGGAAATTAACGCAGTAGATTTAAAATAATTTTTTAATTTACAAGTTGCTAATATCTTTGAACCAAATATTTTTTTGATAAAAATAAGAAAGCAAATGATTATAATATGTAGATAGTGTTTTAAAAGTGTATACATTGACAAATATTATAGAAAAGAAAAGTCATAAAGGCTTAAAAAGTTGTATGAATATTTATATTAAAAGAAAAAAATTGTATTACAAGTTTTCTTTTCCTAGATACTTGATTGAGTCTTGAGAAAGTAAAGAAAATTTATTCACGAAGAAGTAAAAAATACCAACATTTGTTTGTATAACGAAAGAGAAGAGTAAAAAATTTATACATAAAGGCACCTTTTCTCTGTATTTCGACTGTATTTCCATAAAGAAAAGGTTCGTTTGTGAACAAATATTTTACTACCCACTACGTAGGAAAATTTGAAAAATAATATTTAGTGGACAAATGGCTAGTACTTTTTATTTCTTGAATGTACTATCGACAAAAGAGGCAGGTTTTTGAGTAAGTTTGATAAAAATTCACCAATAATTGTTACTCTGAAGAAAGGTACCTCGCAGTGAACGATTACTTCAACAGGAGTAAGGATCAAGAAAAGGAGAAAGCAATCAGACACACTATCAGATAGTGTTCATGTTTTCATTAGTTAGTTGGAAGATGCTATGGGTTCTTATTGTCGAAACTCTTTTCAAATAAAGTCTGCTCGGTTGCCTTTCTTAAGAGTGCGCCACATTGCAATTTCTTTCTGCGAATGCGCTTAGCAAAGTGTGAGCATGCAAACAATAACACATATTAGTATAAGAAAGTAGCTAACAAATGGGGAGTCGATATGGCTTACGGTGGCCTGGGAGACTCTAGTAGCATGTGTCATATTCGCGGCGGCGGCGGCCTCTTCCACGCTGACTGTCGCGCCCCCTGTATTGCCGCTGATCAAGTATGCCCCTCCACCACCGCTAACCACTGCCTCCTATTGAACAGCCCATTTTACGTGCAATTACGTTAACAATTAAACAATCTTAAGAAAATCCAAAACTTTTATTTCGTTTCAAGACAAGCGACTCAATGAAAATTGCTTTAAAATTTTCAACACTATTCACTCTAGATACTAGAGTTTTTGTAAATTTATTACTGAGCTTTCAACGTTTCTCAATAAATAAAGCTAAATAATTGAAAATCCCTTTTAAAGTAAACATTTAATATCTCTAAATACTTTTAAATTCACTTGCAATTAACTGATTAAAAATATTCAGATAGATAACGGAATAAAAGTTTTTTATAATTAAAAATAGAACAACTTTTTATTGTACAAATAAAAAAATTAAGGGATACTTCTTATCAATCGAATTAGAACGAAAATTGTCAGAATGTTCAAAATTTTACATTTACTATTCCAACAATGCATAAAACTTGATATTGACAATTGTTTAAAACTTGGCAAATTTAATGTAACAAGAAAAAATAATTTTAAAAGAATAAGCAGAAAATTTATTAAAGCAAATATGTTTAATAAAAGATCAAAATTGAGAAGTCAAAAAAAAATTTTTTTTCATTTAATAAATATAGTAAAGTTTTTAATGGAACAAGTCAAATAAGAAAGATTGGTAATAAACTAACCCTTAAAAATCATAATTATTTAAAAGAAAATTTGCTAATAAATTCTTTAAATGGAAGGAATAAAGTATTTTCGGTTTTGAACCCTCAACTTCTGAATCAGTAAGCAACTTTTTTGAGTGCAGTATTTAGTTTCATTAAAGCAGATAGTTGGCATCCCTTGTGAAAAAATTAGTAAATGTTAGTAAATGTTTAGTTTTTGGAATGTAACATATTTGGATTGAATCAGCATTAAAAATAAAATGATTTTATATCAATTCGAAATCGTCAACTAACCGCGTTGTCGGTTTGTGGGCTGGAGCGAGCCGCTGCGGCAGATATGAGCGCGTGAGTCGCGGCATCTCCATCTACGACACTCTGCTGTATAAGATAAGCGCCGTTTCCTTGCGACAACAGCTGCCCTGTGTTTGAACCCTGAACCTGTGAATAAGTTAAAAAGGCAACTTGAAAATTTATAAAAAGACGACTTCAGAAAACTAAAGCTAGGCCAATTCGTATACCTTCATGCTTCCAGTACGAAGGAAATTTCATAAAATTTAATGGAATGGCGAGTGGTTGAATCTTTAAACTTTCCACTTCAATCACTCTTCATTTATCCGAACGTTTATTTTCACAAAGCGTAAATACATTACAAAGCAATGGATTCTTTACCTTATTCAAATGTTGATTATTGTAATAAATGTTTTATAAATTTGAAGAAAGTACTGGTAACTTAAGAATCAAAGAGCGATCTTGAGTTAATTAAAAGAGAAGAGATAGACGCTTACTCTTTTGCGACATACCTGAGCGTAAGTCACTGGCGTCGTAGTGGACGTGAAATACTGACTGGAGGATGGTGTGTACATCGTGCCGGCCTCGCCCACGGCGTACACAGGATATGTCCTGAAGAAACAGTTCGCGTTAGTAACAGAATGGAAGGAATGAAGACAAAATACTCACATCTGTCCATTCGCCGGAATATACGCGGATCCATCTTCTTCGACATATTGTACATAGGTTGGGTGAGAGACTGAGTCGGACCCCACTGCTTCGGGACCTCCAGCCACTAAAACAGATGAACCAAATTTTCCTTACAAAGATGAAAACAGTTTTTCAGTAAGATAACTGAATCTTTAAAAATTATTACAAAACAATTATAATAATTAGTTTTCACACTGAAAAAAATTTATTTGATTCAAATAACCGATTCTTTGACTATTACCAAATAAATTGTTATTGAATCAAATGTTTATTTGAACAATTAAATAATACTTTCTTCAAATACTGAAATACTTAATTCAAATACAATTTATTTGATTCAAGTAAATATTTATTTGATAATAGTCAAATAATCGGTTATTTGAATGAAATAACATTTTTTTCAGTGTAAAATATTTTAATGTAATTTTTCCAAAATAATTGAAATTTTTAAAACAAGTTTTGTAAAATTTAAAAAAATTAAATATTTTTATGAATTTTTGGAAATATGTACTTGAAAATATTAAAAATATTGAATTTAAAAAAATCAGGAGCCAAGTACGTTATTTATTTAATTTTTTTATTTTAGACTGTTCAAAATGAGAGGAGGGAGAATTTTGAAAATCGATTTTATAAAATGTATTGATATTTTCAGGTTGTTTTGTTTTTGCCGTGAAATTTTTGCCATCGGAGTTGTTGGCTAATGGTTATTACCTGTAACTGTGATGTAGTGCGGCGAGCCACTAACAATCGTCCCAGCCGAAGTGGAGGTGACGTCAGGGTCTACGAGAGTGTGCTGTCCAGTGTGAGCAGTGTTGACCACCACTTGAGCCGTGACGTGCGCTGGAGTGCTCGAGGAACCATTCGAAGAGTCTGCCGTGGAGTCGAGCGTGTCCTGGACCAGCAGCTGTGCGAGGAACAATCGATATTAGGCGGAACGAAAAGGCTGCGTCGAATGGAGTGCTTTATCAGTGCGACGAGGCAGATGGCCCTTATCTCCGCAGCGATAGCTCACCTGAATGGGTTGGAGACTGTTGGGGCTCGACGGGTCGGGACTCGTGACGACGGTGATGACTTGCTGACCGCGCGTGGGCTGCGCTTGGCAAGTGCTGCTGCTGCCAGTGGACGTCGCAGTGAGAGTGACGACGTTCGGCTTGGTGTCCACCCCCACTGACGCCGAGACACCTCCACCATTACCTGCCCCAGCGGATGCTGCCAGCGCGTACTGAGCTCCTGTCGTAGTCATGGCAATCACTCCCTCACCTATGTCAGGTCCTGGTGTGTCGCTACCACCTCTGCCACCTCGAATGCGAAGGGATGGTTCTGCAATTTCGTTTTCACTTTAATCACATCCAATCAAATCACTATTCCTTGCCAAGCTGTCATACATCCAAGCGAAATGCAATCGGCTTGATAATTCATTCTCTTTCTGTTTTTTCAGTCAACTTTCTTGACATTTATCCTTAAGTATTCTATTATTTATATTTCAAGCATTGGGATAATTTAGAAACTAATTTCAAGAAAGGTTTACAAAACTTAAAACCCACAAATTTGTTCTCTGTAAATCCAAATTAGTAAACAAATTAAAATTAGTGGACGACTTGTCGTCAATTCAGATTTAGAGAGTACGATTTGAATTAAAAATCTGAATCGTTGAGTAACTTGTTAATAATTGACTCATCAGAAAGGAAAATTTAGAAAAGAATGTTTCTTCGAGTCAATTAATTATTTTGCCATTTTCAAAAGTTGCAAACTTTAATCATTTGACCTAATCAAATCAATCTGCACATTAATTTATTGTTCAGTCAGGATAAATTCCAACTTTTAAAATAGTATTTTTGAAAGGTCTTAAAATAAATTTGTCGAAATGAATTTTGCTTGTAGAGGAAAGGGGCCAAGCTAACCCCAAGACAAAATATGTATTACTCTGAAAGAAGAGAGATATTAGTTGTGAAAAAAGAAGCGATTGGTACATAATTCTATAACTGAGATTCTATGATTTGCAAGCAGGCGGATAAAATGTATTTCCTTACCCCTGCTCTTGATCCTGCACTGAGGATCAATAATATTTGACAACAAGCAACCTAACCTACACGGCGGAGATACGGGCGGCGGACTCGCAGCTGAGATATTTCATTACACGCTGGCGACGATAGAGACATGGTCGACAATGCAGACAATGGTCTCAGCTCAGGCTCAGCCAGGGCAGCAGTCGAGATTAAAGGGAATAAACATTCGGAAAAACACGTCACTGCGAGAGCGTGACTGTGGGCGCTCTTTGGAACTTACTTTGTGTGTCGGCCGTCGGCGCACACCCACTATGTGCGATATGAATGGTGTGGGGTGGCACAGCCAGGCCAGTCAGGTACCAAACGCAAGTGTAACAAGGGGACGAAATGAAACACGCGCCATCGAGCAGGGGTTCAAGATGGAACGCGAAACAAGTTCAGATCACAAGAGCAATTAGAGGGTAATATACATTACATACTTTGTTAACCCTCCGCTCTGCTCTAATGCGAACCAAGTCCTAATAAGTATTAAAATCTCCTAGAAACATACACCTGGCCGCATTAGGCTTATGCCAAGTATTATTTCCTACAAAAGCACAAAGAAAAGCGTCTCTCTATTTATAACGCTGAAATTTTCAAATTTCCGAATTAAAAAAATTTCGAAATTAAAATTAGCAAATACTCATTAAGCTAGAGTTCCCGTTCTCAACATCTCGTTGATATGCTCGTCTCATGTCAATTTTTTGCGGTTAAACTTATTTAAGATGACAATGAATAAAGCCGCATTTTATTTAAGAGTAGAACAAAACTATTATATAACTGACATGAAAAATAATTTTTGAATTTGTATAGCATGAACGTGACTGTTTACATATGGTACATGCTCCAAAAACAAGCACATGTTCATGAATTCACAACCGGAAGAATATGATGATACCCACATAGCACATTATCCTGATGTAAACTTCCCTTGAGCGTACTGGCGATATTCACTATTCAGTAAACTCAAGGTAAGCTTAAAGCAATCACTATGTGCCCCCATCGTAGTAATAAGTTGACATTGTTGGATTACGGAAGCTTAAAACGAAAGGTCAACCGAAAAAAATTTAACAAAATTTTTCAAATTAAAAAATTTATAAACAGTTTTTTTTAAATCGCAGTTCTTAGAGCTTATATTAAAAAAATATTTCAAGACTAGGATTTTATTGACAAATATATGAACTTTTAATAAATTTATGTTAAATTGACAAATTTTATTTTTTAAAGCAAAATTCGATAATTTTTTTTATAAACAAATACAGATATTTTAATGCTCCAAAAGAAGTCGTAAAAAAATTGTTGGTATTCTCTAATTTTGAGCATATGGCAAGAGTGTTTGTTGCGCGCCGCGCGTCACCGGTCATTGTGAACTTTGTAAACGATCCCTTTTTATCAAAGTGTTGAGGAACATAATCATTTTCTGAAGATTTTCCACCTGAAAGAATTATTTTAACGAATCTTAATTCAATTGAACGTTTATAAGAATTTCTTTATGATAAAAATCATCTTGAAATAATCTGTATATTTCAAAATATTGATTCAATTTAATTTCCAGATGGGTGTGTATCAGAATTTCTGATATCACTAGGGACAGGAACTTTATGCTTTTCAGCAAGGCGATTTATGCTCTTAAGAAACTTATAATTATGCTGTAATTATGCTTGAAAAAATGGAAATTATGCCACAATTATGCTTTTAAAAGTGCTAATTTATGCTTCAATTATGCTTTGCCATTAAGAAATTTGAACATAAACTCAATATTACTAAATAAATCTCATAAATTTTACGAAAAGTTATGAAATAACAAAATATTAACAATTTTTCATATCATTTAATAATATTGGGGAAAAAATTGCCTGAAATTGGATATTTGTAAAATAAAAAATTGTAGTCAATTCAAAAAGTTTAATACTTATAAGACCAAATTAAATTCGGGGCTTTTATAGTAATAGTATTACTCATTACAATCAGTCTCGAAGATACCAAAAATATTTTATAATTTATACATCATTTAAAGAATCGCTGAAGTAAAGACAAAACATTAATTCAGCATTGCCCTCTAATTATTGTGAACCGAAGTATTACGACAAATTACGAAACATATCGAGTAACATAATTTTATTACCGCCAGTTTTTAAATTTTGATTGTGACTTTTATCGTCAATATTTATCAATTTAACAATTTTTTATAAATAAATTTTTTTAAAATACAATATTACACAAATACTTCAAAATTATCAATTAAATATTATTAAAATTAAATAAAAAAAATGTTTTAAATAAATTTTTTTTTTAAATTATAACCGAAGTTTCCAAATTATGCCGCATAAATGCTCTCAATGGATTATGCTGCTTTGAAGACTAAATTATGCTTTTCAATGCTTTTGCAAATTGCAATTATTTTCGTTAAATAATAATTATTAATGCGCGTCTTAACAATATATAACATTTTTTAAATTTATGTTTTTATGCTCAAGCATAAAGTTCCTATCTCTAGATATCACAAATTTTATTTAAAAATAACACTCTATTTTCACAATCTTAAACGCTGCATTTTAAAGAAAGAATGCATAACATACTAGAAATATACTCATGAGTTTAATATTGATGACTCATCCAAAGTCCTTTAATTATACGGTCTGAGAAGGTCTTTCCAATTTTCTTCCACAAGGTGAAAACTATCAAGAGACCCTATAATTTACGCCAATGAGTGAAAAAATTGGAAAATTTAAGCCATTTTTTTGGAGTCACAGTAGGGATCAATTAAGTTGTAACCTACTGTGCAGTTACTGCCACATGACGTTAGTGGCACATTGAATCGTAATAAAAAAACATTCAAAACCACTTTACTTTTTTAACAGGAGTTTGAAAATTATCTAGCATTAGTGGAACACTGAACAACGAGGATAGTTTAAATTATAATTTCTGCAAATTCATGCAAAATAAAAATAAGATCAACTTTTTATTTCAGAACAAGTTATAAAATAAAACTGTCAATTAAATTTGACTTAAAGAAATTTACATTTTACAATGTGAAAAATCTATTCTCCAAATCAGTGAAACTCGACTAATTCTTCAGCGAATATAGTATGTTGGTTGTAACAAGCGTCATGTGTCATCAAAATAAGTGCGTAATTTTTGGCAAGAATAGGAAAAAAATATAAATGAAACTTGAACTTTTGAAAAGAAAGTTTGAAATGAAACTAGACTTAGTGTCGAAGCAATATGTAAATTGCGAAAGCATATCGAGCATGCACCTGGTCTCAGTTATGCATGGCTGGTGCCAGGCTACCCACCTACCCTCTTTTTCATCTGCTTGCAAAGCGCAATCCACCCTTCCACATTTATGGCCTTCCTACCGGGCACTGTCACGTGCTGGGCATTATATTCGCTGCCGATTGCAAACAATATCCTTTTTCTCCACATTCTTTTTTTTTATTTCTAAATATCGCTCTCACGCAGTTCGATTCAAAGAAAATGCAATTTTTTAGGCTTTCCACTGATTTCAATTAATTCTACAATTCTTTAAGCGTTTCCTGAATAAACCAATGTTTATAGAGTTTAAGTTTAAGTTTACTTTTTGATATTTTATCAAATTATGTTCAAAACTACAAAATCCATCCACTATAAATTGCACTTGAATGAGTAAAAATGTTTAATATTTGAATTAGTGAATGACTTTTTGTCTTTGAATTAGAAAATATTACCAATAAATTAATAGAAATTATACTGTTTATTAGTAAAATTAAATAATTCGAAAGTAAAGTGAATATAACTTTTTAGTTTCCTAGGTCAAACTGATTGTGTTTGAAAAGGGGAGTACCAAATTTCAGGAGCGAAGTCGTAAGGTTTCTTTTATGATCTCTTCGTTCACGGAAGTATAGAGACGAATCTCCTATACCTCCACAAGAATCAATGTTCAAAATTAAATGAATGAATTAAATGAATCTTTGAAAGAAGAGATTTCTTGCAGAAAAATATTAATACCTACACTTGATTCGTAAACTTTTCATACATTTGAATTAAAGTTGTTAATCATTTGTAAGATAATGAAAAAGGCCTATTTTACGGTTTTTAAAGAATTTTTTGAAAGAATTTTTTTTGTTACATGCTTGTATTTTTTCTAAAGGGTAAGAAGCCTTTTTTGCTTTCTTTTTCACAAATTAAAATATAACCTTAAAATACATATTACAATTTTTAATTCTAAAATAATTTTTTTTTTAAATTTTTATTTCAGTTAATTTTAAAATTTAATCCTTTTTGAAATCTTTTGTGTGCTGTCTTGTTTTTGGATTATGTATATGTGAAATATTCATCCCCTGATGAGGAGCCATATATGGCTTGAAACTAGTTGGGATTAAAATAATAAATGTCATATTTAAAAACCGTAAAATAGGCCTTTTTCATTATCTTACAAATGAATATTTAATATGGTCAAACAAACAAAAATTACTAAAGTTGTTAATAAATTTTGCAATTACTTGAATACTTTAAAGAAATCTTTAAAAAAAATATTCAACAGATTTTTCTAGTTTCTTTGTTAAGCAGCTGTTTAAAGGCCAAACTTTATGCTTACTTAATAAGTAAAGAAATTCAAGTTTTTAAAACTTCCCTTCTCAAATTTGTTAATTACCTATTATTGAAAGCATAGTTTTTATTAAATAAATTATAAATTTAATGCGAATAAGAAATTTTAAAAAATCTTCGCTTTTCAATTAATTAAGTTTTTCTAAGTAGAAAAATTAGTCTGCAGACTGCAATGTTTTTTAAAAACGAAAACAAATGAATCATGGGAAGATTTACTTTATTTTTTAAAACTACATTCAAATTATTTTTGAGTAATTGTCTTTTAAGAAAAAAAAGTTAAATAAGACAAATTTTAAGATATTTTATAAACAAACTTAAATAAAACGTTTGACAAATATTTTGATATTAAATACTTTAATTTATTTATATACAAAATGAAATCTTCAAAATTATTAAACATTTTGTTATTCGAAAACATGGAAAAATATTTTTCCGACATATCAAAGTCCCGTAAGAAATTAAAAACTGCTAAATTACCAAAATTTTGAATTCACCTTCCAATGTGAAATGATACACTAGTTACTTTTAAAAAACCTAGATTCTGCTGCATCACAACTAGAATGCATGCACGATTCACCGGTACACTGGCGAAAAGCGAGTCTCAAATGTCAGAGTGACAGTGCCGATAAATATGCAACATGAACTAATGGCGAACTTTAAAAGACAACAAACGCGAATACCAAGTGAAAACATAGGACTACGTTGAAAAAATGAGAAATGCAATGAAAAGCGAGTGCCCTAGGAGAAGGAGGAAAAGTGTAATTAATATTAGCTTGGCTCACCTGTCTTCATGAATGGCGAGTACTGTTGTACTCAAAGCCAATGGTGTTAGCAACGAAAGCAGAACTGCGGTCTCTGCTCAACTCCACCTCCTGCCCAACACTTATCAGGGCTGTCCCTGATGCAACAAATTCGGAATTGTGTAGTGGGAAATAGCCAGGATGGATAATTTAAATTCACCAAGGAATTTTGTTGATAAGGACCGGCCCGATTGTCGGTTGTCTGCTACGTCGTCTCCTTGGCTACGGCATTGTAAACCCCTTCCTTGGATTCTTTTGCGCAGACGCCGTATTTTAACGCTCCTGGCTGCCACTAGTCGGAAGTGACTGTCCATTGGAGAAGGGGAATATAAAGGTGCAGTCACAGCTTTGCAGGCTGTTGGCAAATTACATCAGGTATATTTTACCTGTTTTCATATCGTCGGTAGCATTGATTTTAGCATATATATCGGCCCTTTTCTAACTCCAAATTTTCTTTCGCGACTGACATTTGATTGAAGCGTTGTGTTTAGGCTTTTAATGCATGGAATTTGATTGGACAAATACAGATTGCACTGGCATATCCCGTCCGTCTTCCGTACCAGACTGAGTTGTGCTTAGGCCTTATTGTAGAAGTTCCCTAATAGATCAACATTTCAAGAATTCCATATGGGAAAATTAGAAAATTGCTTTCGAGTTGCCTTTATATGCTAATATGTAACTATGGGTAAACTCAATAACTCACTGGCTTGCCCGGTGTCACCCGGTATGATTATAGGTCTGGAATTAGCGTCTTGATTATACTTTAAAAAAATAATTCGATATCCATTGAAAATGATTGTTTACTAATTGTTTCTTTCAATGAAATTTAAAAAGAAAGTTTCTACTTTTGTTCATTAGAATAAGAAAACCAAATTATCAATTTATTGCATGAATTTAGATACAGAATAAAAAAAATATCCCCAAATATGAACGTGCGAAGGAATAATGGTACACCTGTTGATAGTTTAGAAGAACTTGGTATTCCAGGTCAAAATTCACTCAGAGATGCTTTAACGAGTTGTGAAGATCCACTGAAAGCTATTGAGGAGTTTCAGGTAATTGTCGAATTAATTATTATAACGAAATTTTCCATTACCTATTCAGTCGAATTGAGAGGCGCGAACGACGAATGAATCTCGTCTATGCAACCAATATGTAAACATTTTTATCTACACTTTTAAAAATGGGTCCATTTATTTTCTACATTCAACATAGTAAAAGATATGAGCCATGTAAAACTCTTATGATAAAACCTGTAAATTTACGTCTCGGAAAGACATTTTCCTGAAGCTTTTAATTGTCTGATATTATTCTAAATTATTTCCACAATCAAAGCAATAGAAGTACAAAAGATTTGTTTGCACTACGACTTTACAAATGTATTATTTTTTTCTTTTTACACCTTTAACGTTGTAAATTTACGCAATACATTCATCTCAATAAATTTCAATTTTTAGAAAATCTTGTAGTTTTTAAACTGCCATTTAATCACAAACAAATAGGTATGAAAGAAGCAAAATAAATATAGAAATTCGATAAAACTAAAGCAATTTATAGGTTATAAATTTGCAACGTGTTGAGACTTTTTTACACGGTTAATATTGCCTTTATAATTATTTATGAAAATTTATTTTAGATGCAGAATGGAATCCTCTTACCCTCATTGCGACCCATGCTACCTTTACTGGATCTTCATGGTGTTCGAAGATTGGATTTTCATGCCTCAGTTTTGGAAGAGTTAAGAGAAAAACTCATCAAGCGAATAAATGAGATTGGAGCCGAAAGAGGAGATAAGAGTTCAGCAACCGATCGTAAATTGAAGGAAATGTTGGCGAAAAGTTTTCCAGCTGTAAGAATCCCTGCACTAAGGCCAGTTGTTATGTGCATTCTTCGAAATACTCCTCACATTGACGATAAATATCTGAAAGTTCTTGTACGAGAAAAGGAATTGTATAATGACGCGGATACTGAAGTTAAGAGACAAATTTGGAAAGATAATCAAAGTTTGTTTGGGGATGAAGTGTCTCCATTGTTTAGCGGTTATATCATGGAAAAGGAACAAGTTCTCTTTGACCATCAGAACTTGAACAGTCTTTTTTTCACTCCTTCACCAAAGGTGAATACTTGACTAATTTTACCTATAGACAAATAATAAAGTATTGCAAGTCCATAATGACTCTATTTCAGGTTAGGCGACAGGGAGAAGTGGTTCAAAAACTGGCTCATATGATTGGCCACAGCATTAAATTGTACGATATGGTCTTACAATTTCTTCGAACTCTGTTTCTGAGAACGAAAAATATCCATTATTGCACGCTAAGGGCAGAATTGTTAATGGCTTTACACGATCTAGAGGTACGTTGTAATTCAAAGACAATAACAATAACCTTCTTCATTATTATTTAACGTAAGAAAGAAAGTATTGACACATTCAAGTAAATAGGTGCAAGACATTATATCAGTAGACCCATGTCACAAGTTCACATGGTGTTTGGACGCTTGCATCAGGGAGAAGAACGTGGATGTAAAACGGTCGAGAGAGTTGCAAGGATTTCTTGATAGCATTAAGGTATGAAGTAAATTAGTTGGAAATGTTCTTTTCTATTATTATAAATCAATTTTCGAGAGTCGTAAGTAATAAATACTTTGTTTCAGAGGGGACAAGAACAGGTATTGGGCGATCTGAGCATGATCCTTTGTGATCCATACGCAGTGAATTTTCTAGCGAGTAGTGCAATAAAAATTGCTCTTCATCTTATTAATGGAGATGCACTTCCTAGAGAAAATGCGGTTTTGGTTCTACTTTTGCGAATGCTCGCCTTGGGTTTGTCCGCGTGGCAAATGATTGACTCGCAGGAATTTAAGGAACCCAAACTTGATAGTCAAGTTGTTACGAAATTTCTTCCAGCATTGATGTCTCTCATGGTATGTAGATCAATTTGCAATGAGCCTCAATATTTTCAACATTCTGTATCAAAAATATGTTGAAATATTTGAAAATTTGTGCAGGTTGACGATCAAATTCGACAGTTGAACCAAAAGCTTCCTCCTGACGAGAGAGAAAGTGCCATTGCCATAATAGAACACTCTGGACCGCCACCGGACGCTTGCCAAGCTTACGCAGAGCTGTCTGGCGTGGCTGCCGTCCTTTCCATGTACTATGCCCTTCACGTGGGAGGCGGGGGTGGTGGCGTAACTGCCAGAGGACGAGGCGATGCGCGAGGCCTCATGAGAGTTTTAGCGACGCTGCCAAACTGTCAAGGTCAAAGGGCATTTGAGGATCCATTCTTACATACATTGGTGCGTTTGTTAAAAAATGCAATTTCCTTCATTCAAATAAACACTCATTCTTCAATAGAATTTCAAACTAATCAGGTTCATGTTGAACCGTTTTTGAATGCTCTGTTGGACTAACGCAAATCATATTTGAATTAGTTTCTTACAATTTTCAAACTAATTAATCAAAATTCATCTCAAATTTTTAACCAGGATTAATACTAAAAAATGAATACAAATTTTCTAGGTTTCCCTACTTATTGTAAACTTAGCTGATGAATTTTCAAATGAATCATTCTGCACAGTTATTTTTGACGAATTCTTTTTAACGAGTTTGGGCAGAGATAATGTGATTCGCCATTTATTAAAATTGCTGTGGTACATTCATTCAAAATTACCTCCAGCTCGATTACATACTTTGATGAAAGCTCTTCAACCGACAGGTCAAGTAAGTAGATATTATATTTTTATAGTGGGTTTACATGCTTGCATTGGAACACAAACATAAACCAAAAAGAGAATGTTTTGAAATTATTATTTACATGAATTTATATTTGACTAACGGTTTATTTAAAGGAACGTTTTATTGGCAAACTCTATATTGTAACAAATTTACATTCAGTTAATGTTTCTCAAACAGATACTTAATTTTTATTGTTGATGGTCGATGCGCTGAATGTATTTTCTAAAGTAACAACATTCTTTTAGCATAATGAAGCAGTTCATAGCCTTTACGAAGCTCTACATAAGAAGCTGGTAAGTACATCAAACGAATCCCAAGCCATGGTACCGACGCAAATGGATTCTCTGGCCATCGATTGTTCTGCTTCGCCACTTCCAGGAATGTCAACTCCCAGGCAAGGATTTCCTTAACTTTGTTTCAAGTGTTAAATACATTCTATAATATATATTTATATATTTTTCCACATAAAATTTGTAAATTTAAATGACTTAGCACAACTTGTTAAAGTTGTTTGATTCTTACTAAATCCATGAATGTCATGTACTTAAACCTGTAGATAATAAAAACCACATTTTTTTGCTTGAATCGACAAAAGATAAAAGTATGATTAAATCAAAAGGCTTTCGTCACAAAAGTTTATATTGGAAAGAGTTTCAAGTATCGTGAAGAATAGACTAGTTTGATGATTTACTGCAATGATGAAATGTACATTTTTACGCTGGAACTTAAGAAAATTGAATAAGTAGAATATAAATATTTATATCACCCATTACCAATGTTTTTCCTTCCTGTGGGATAGCTTCTACCAGATCTATCTGGCAGATTCTCAATTCTAGATATTCTACGATAATTAAGATCGATTAAGATTTGGTTTAATGTGAGAAAGTTGTGTGAACATGCTTCTTCATTTCATACACATCGTGTAAACGTATAAGAATAAGGCTTTTTCCACATTCTTACAAAGTTCTCCATCGGACGAGTTATTGGATTCAGAAGTATGTAAATTATGTAATTATGCCTCTTTTATTTCCGTTTGTAATAACAAATTTGCAACAAGCAATTTTTAATAACATCAAAATAAAAAATTTGTTGTTTCATATTGATAATAACACCATTTCTGTTTCAGGTTTACATGAACATTGTTATGTCCAGAGAGGACAAGATGAAGACATTATTAAATGTTATTTAATTAATTTCTTAAAAAGCCTTGTTTGATTGTACTTCAACAGGTGAAGAGGATGTAACTGTTCTTAACCCTTTAACTGCGGTGACGAAGATTTGACGGCCGAAATCTTCGTCATCCGCAGTTAAGGGGTTAAAGATAAATTTTTTTATAGTACAAAAATTCTGGAATTATTAAATGATAAAAAAAACTTATTTAAAATTAAAAAAGTTCCAACTCACAATTTTCAAGATAATTACCACTTTTTCATTGCAATAAATCAACAAAATAGAAATTATCGTCTTATTGAATAATATTTTAACGTGCACTATTACGACGCTGATTACATATTTTTATCTTTTGTCGATTGCAGAAAATTATTTAGAAATTCAAAAAATTTCATTTTTCGACTATTTGTTGTTGAGATATATCAATATTTCAATAATTCCGTTGACACAGTTAAATTTAGGTAATTAATAATTTTTTTAAGTGCTGACCATAAAAAAACATATTTTAAAGTCTGAATAACTATTAATAAAACGTACATAGAAATATTTATGTATATATGTTAAAAGCTATTAATAAGAAAATTTTAAAAACAAAAAACTCTAGGTACTCTATAAGTAATTTTATTATTCTTGTAATCAAAGCCTTGTATTCTAAAATTATGCAATTACGTTGCAAAGTGAATTTGTAGAATTAAAATAAATTAAATAAAAGTAACTATATTCAGTATGCACTGTTATTATATTTTTAATTTTTTATTCCTTTACTCCTCTTTTATTTTTAAGTGGCTAAATTTTTTTTAGCCTTTACGAATAAATTAAATGTCTTTTCGAAATGACGTACCTATTTAAAAATAAAGAGGGAAACGAATGTTTCCGAATACACACGAACCTCAGTCGATGAAAATGAAAATGGCTTTTAATTAAGGTGCATTCAGATTTGGGATGTCTGCTGCAAAAGGCCAAAAGCAGAATTATATAAAAAAGACACAGATTGTCTCTGTCATTTTCGTTTGCATGTCTTGTTGTTTCCGTCTTCGTAATTGGTTTTTTTTATTTCGATTGTATACGTGCGTAGTATATCCCTATTTTGGAATATATACTCATAGACATCTATTGCAGAAAGACCTTAATCAGTATCATGTAAGTGATGTAAACAAATAGGAGATATTCTGACATTTATTCTGTTCTTCCTCTGACAAAAACAGACAAAAAGTTGTAAAAAGTGAATTAACAAATATCTAAAACAGGAAAAATGTCTTCTTTAAAAGGAAATCCATCAAATATGAAAAGGAAAAAAAGAATGACGTAAGTTAATTAATAAATAGTGGTACTTTATTAAATATTTCATTTCCTTGAACGTATGTCCAAGTTTTTCCACTATAAAAGGTGGATTTTTACTATTTTTGCAAATGTACTGGCGGTAATTTAGGTTATAAAGTCCCAAGCAGCAAGTAAAGTTATTTTGGTTATCTTGATATCACAGCAATATTTCATGGTAAATGTTAATAAGACAAATTTTCAGTATTAGGTTAAATGATATTTCATCAGATAGACATTGGCCAGAATTGTACTTTGTCGAATGGACATTGAGGCGGAATGCAGAAAGTCATTTAGCCTAAAAGACTTTCGACTGAAAAATCATTTGATTGAAATATTGAATATTGACAACATCAAATGTTCTTTTAATCAGTACTAAATTGTTTTTGATTAACGGAATTAATTTATTTAATTTGCAGTAAAGCCCAGATGCAACTAGCTATTATTAAGAAAAGAGAATTGGACGCAAAGGCACAGACAATAGTGGAAAGATTACTGGAGCCTGACATTAATTCACAATGGTTGCTGGAAAATGTAAACGAGAATTTTTAATTTATTGGTTTGTGCAAGTGGCTCTTCCTCGCAATTGATATGTTTTTCTATTTGTTACAGTTGATTCATATAAATAAGTGTCACATGGAGGACGTCATTGAAGAAAGAGCGATAGACAAGTTGTGTGGATATGTTCTCTGCAAAAATTTATTGACTAAAGTAATAAGTCAACGTTATCACATATCAACAACAAGAAATAAAGTTTACGATGTTAGTCGAAGAAAACACTTTTGCAGCTCATTTTGTTACTGTGCAGCAAATTACCTATTAGAGCAGATGCTGTCAAGTCCTCTCTGGTTGAGAGAAGACGAAAAGTCCCTTGAATTTCGACTCTTACCTGAAAGTGAAGAAACTAATATTCCGGGCGAAGAAGTTATTTATAAGAATTCAATCGATCCTAAAGCAGAGAGCAACGTAGCTGAAGACGTCAATAACATTGAAGGCGAATTACCTACTTCTGGTAAAGTTAAAGGGAAATGCGTTACCTTTCAATTACCACCTGAAGAGAAAGAACTTGAAGATAATTATCAGAATTCAGATCAAATACAAGTAACGCCTTTTCTTCTTCAAGATTCAGTGGCAAACGATAATTTTAAACTTTTAACTAATGAACTGAATTTGAAGCAAAGGAAAGAGTCATTGTTTCAGAAGGAAAGGAAATTATCGAAAAAGTCTAATAATAACACTGACTCTATAGGCTCATTAGTTAAACGAATTGAAAGTACATTTAAAGAGTGGATTACAGAAGATACACTACGATTACTTTTTGGAGAAGAAAATGACAAGCAGCAAATTTTTCAAAGTATAGAAAATCATGAAAAATACGCTACTCTTTGTCAAAAATTGGACGAGCTTCAGTTGGATATGGAACGCAAGGAGTCTGATACTGACGTTAATGTGGTTTCTAAACCCGTTCCAGATTATAATGTTTTACAAGAAGAAGGCAAACAGTTACAATTAAAGGTACTATAAAAGTTTTAAAAAAGAATTTGCTTCTATAAGAAATATCTACTATAACTTTTATTAATGTTTTGTTTTTTGGAACATTCATAGGTGCGATCATATTTAAGTGGTTCTGTAACTGAGGATAATGAAAACGTAAGCAATAAAAGTCAGTCAGTAGAAGAGAGTTCAGTTGCTCCTCTGGTTGACTCCCAAGCTCCAAATGCTATTCGGCGTAGAATTTTTATAGATAAAATAAATAATGTGTAAGTATTAAATTAAACCTTTCATTTCCTAAATTAAATTAAATCACAATTCACTTGAAAACGACTTGACCGATCAGAGTGAAACTTGTCAGTCAGATTGATATGACATTATTGCAGATAACTTCTTCAAAAAAATACAATCCATTTTCACAATATTGTTAAAATAATCTTGTTTTTCGTGTCATATAGGTTGAAAGATCTACTGCAATGTTCGCCGGGTTTATATTCACACAGTAAAGAAAGAGTTAGAGTAATTAAAGGAATAATAAGCACATTTGCTTTGACGCCTGAGAATATAATTTTTATGTCTATTGAATGGAACCTTGTTGGCCTCATTA
Source organism: Leptopilina drosophilae (assembly GCA_032873175.1). NCBI lineage: Eukaryota > Metazoa > Arthropoda > Insecta > Hymenoptera > Figitidae > Leptopilina > Leptopilina drosophilae. The sequence continues at coordinate 7,300,360 of CM065485.1, read as the reverse complement.
TGATAAAAATGTAAGTAATATTAATAATTACGTAAGTGAATATTTCCTACAAACTGTTTTGCTATATATTTTGTTTCAACTTCACAGGGTAAGCTTAATTGATACACAGCTCAAGTATTTGATAAAGACTAAGGATACTTCACGATACATTTCAATGATACTGATGTCTTATCAATTAGATCCGGATTACCTGGATACATTCATAAGTTCCTTGAGATAAAAAATTAATTTTGTATATAATAAAAGATTTTTCAAATAAAATATTTATTATATCTGATGGGATTCGTTATTTCAAATGGAAAAAGCACAAAATGATGAATTATGTTTTATTGTTTGTTACAAAAATCTGGTTGATAAAAATACGTGTCTTCTATAATTATACTCCTTTGTAAACATAAAAGTATAAAATATCAAGTATCTGTATTTAGAAGAATAAGAAATGTTTACCTTTTCTTCTCAACTTGTTTCCTTTTTTCATGATTTGCCGTCAACGTCTTTCTCATCTGATAGAACAAACTTAGAATTGTGTTCCAACAACCAGAGTATACCGTTGATCATTCTATCTATTTCTGCTGTATCAGTTGATAATGAGTGATTGTCCTCATAAATGTGCATCCTGCATAAATCACACGGTAAATAATTAAAATAATGTTAAATAAGTTAGGAAATGTTAATTAATCACTTTTACAATTATAACAGAAGGCAAGAAAATGAATAGATTGGCATGAGTGATTACTTACTTTGTCTTCACGTTGTTTGCCTTCAATCGGTTATACCAAAGTTTTCCTTGGGAGAATGGTACTCGTAAGTCATTGCTGCCAAGGAGAAGTAAAGTGGGGGCTTTGACTTTATCGGCATGGACGATTGGCGAATGACGGAACATCTTAAGGTATATTTCAGAATAATTTGTCTCCATTGTTGATGGCGGTAGGGCTTCATTGAAGGGTGTTCCAGCTTCAGCTGCACACCTACAAAATAATGATTTTAATTAAATGATTTCTCGTATTTGATATCAGGAAAAATTTTAAGTGAAAATGTACAGAGATATTACTTCCAAAATATTAAATAAAATTTGAATATTACAATAATATAATCATCAGAATTTTATAAGTGTGTTTGAATTACCAATCAGGGATGTCAGATATAGTATACATAGCTGCGATGTCAGTCACAGGATTCAGTGAAACAACTGCTCTATACAGATCCTGCAAATTAGTAAAAAATTTTAAAACTCGTCAAGATTTTTTAGTATTCTGTTTGACAAGTTGTTTTTTTAATTTCATCAACTTACGGGATATTGAGAGCTGAGGTGAGAAACCAAAAATCCTCCATGGGAACCTCCCCTCAATCCGATGTAATTTGGATCAAGCCAGGGGAACTTCTTTAATGCATCGTGAGTGGCAGTGACGCAATCTGCAACGTCCACTTCGCCTACTTTACCTAGTAGGTAATTAATGTTTTTATCACCCATTCCCGTTGATCCTCTATAATTCACGTGCACAATACCGAAACCTACGAAATTGTTCAATTGCAAACATAAATAAATTAATAAGAACATAATTTCTAAATATCCAAACTCATAAATAAAATTGTTTTTAAAAATTAGAATTCCTCACCGAGAATAGCTAAAATACAAGTCTCAATGGAGAAATAATTCTCAGAGCAATAGTGTGGTCCACCGTGAAGACTGAGAATCCAGGGCATTGTTTTTTCTTCACTGCCTTTTCTCCCGAAGTAAAAGTAGTTAAATTCATCTGAAACATATTTAACCGATTTTTCAAGTCCTTATAAATTTGTCTTCATCATTTATTTCGACTTTTCTTGACACAGAGGGAAACTTGAAAAAACACATTTGAAATACTCACCGACTTCTTCATCAGAATTGTACTTGTAATCAACATTTTCAATGATAAGATTCTCAATTGCTTCTGGCATCACGACAGGTTTCGTAATTTCCAGTAAATTTAAATTTGAAAGTTTTGTGGCCTCGGCTGAAGGATTGAAACGTCCTATGACTAAACGTGGCGGTTCAGTAAGAGATGATCTGACCAGCAAAACTCTATTTTCTCTCACATCAAGAACAATTAAGCTGCTGTTATTATTTTGAATTTCTATCATATTTTTCGTCTCTGTAGGACAATAAATTTTATTAAAATGTAGTAAACGAGAGAAATAACCAGAAAAATTATACGTGATATAGTTTACCAATGTTGACCACATAAGATTTTATGTTATATTTTTGGGAAGAACTTAGGAAAACATTTAGAGAATCTTCACTGAAACAACGACGAGGTAGGCTCTGATTGTACAGTCCATAGAATTTCTTATCTTCAGCGATCGATATGCAATCAGGAACAATATTTATAAGTGCATTTGCCTGAAAATATTATTTTTTTTAAATGAACATTTTTAGAACTCAATTTTAAAAGTTCTTACTTTTTCATCTGCTTCCCATTTGAAGTGCATCAATCTGTGACAAGAATGATGTGCACCTCCCAAATCTCGCTCCAACCACACGAGATTCTTCCCATCGGGACTAAATCGCGGAGCACGTACAGCACACCCATCAGTTGATATTTTCCCTTACATTTAGGAAGAAAATTTATCAAGATAAAAATTTACCCATTTCCTATGAACTACATGGAGAGAGATTTCATTTTAAAATTAATTATGAAACTTAAGCTATTCGAAGAGAATAAGTTATCTAACTTTTATATTCTTTTTCTTTGGTCGTGACACCTTACTAGTGACTAACTATTAATATTTTGTAGCAAACATCGGTTAGCCAGAATTTAATAATTAATCTGTTTGTTACATTTTTAAATAAAATTTCTTTCCGTGTATATACAAAGATGACAAATTATAAAAAGAATTGGCGCCAACAAAGTCAAAGCTGCTTTCCGTATATTTTTCTTTTAGTAGACAATTAATGCTTATGAATCTGCTCACTTGCATCACAAATAATTATTATGCTATAGACAGGCACCAAATTCTTTTCATCCTCTTCTTAATATTTTTTTATATTCATATATCTGTTATAGAAAATTGTTTACGGAATTCAGAAGCTTTTAAGAGAAAGATCCAACTAGCCCTGTTTGTACAGGCATATAATCCTAAGTATCTTGCTTCGCATTTCCAAGCCACACCAACTAAGTCTTCACCATTTGGAGTCCAAGTTAATTGCCCAACGAAATATTCTTCAGGGATAAATGAATTAATTTTGAAAGTATCTTCATTAATGTCAATAATTACAGCAACTGATTTGTGCTTGCCAACCAACTGTTCACCCCAATGTGGTTTGAAGACATATTCCGTTCCCTGGAATAAACAGTTTTGTTTATTTTCGATCTTATAATCTGAGTACCATAAAAGATAGAATTTGTATTTCTTCTTTTAACTGTCCAAGGCTCATATTTGTTTTTAAATATCTTGTAATTATTATTAAAAAAAATGCTCACAAGAATTTCATTATTCTCATAAATAATAAAATTCTTTAGAGCAATTCAATACAATTTTAATAATTTCAAAATCCAAACAGATTACCGAAATGCAACGATTATTGAAATAGATATTAATCTTTAAATTAAATCATTTACCCTTGATATTACTTCCGTGTCCTTCATTTCCTTTTCCCTCTTTTCTTGGGATTTTTGTTTGTAGAAGGGTTCGCTTTTCTGAGGCTTCTTCTCAGCAACATAAAGTAGTTTCGATTTATCCGGGGAAAATTGAAACGAACTAAATTGATCTGTGAAGAAATCTCGTATAAGTGAATAAAATTGATTTGAATGAAATCGACAAATATTATTGAAGGAATAATTAAATTTAATGTAAAAATTACCATCAGTGTAAATGTCTCCATGTGCATCATATACCGAGAGATCATAATTTTTAAGTAAATGTTGTCTATCCCAGATTTCGATGAATTGTTTGGAAGTATTGTCTACTGTAACTTTTCTTAAAATTGCTTTATATTGTTCATCCTCTGAGAATGTGCTCAAGATTCTGTAATAAATCCAATAAGTGAGTTTTTAATTTTAGTTTTTAATTCACACTATTAAACTGTTAAAAAATTGAACTATTATTATTGATATTATGGGGATAATTAAGTCTGTTAGTATATTGAATACACACTCATTTGAGACATCAGCGGGAAAACTTTTATGGAGAAGTTTGAAGTCTGCGTCAAGACAGAAGTCCTGTATGAATTTTTGCTTCGTGAATCTCTCCATGTTTTTCTGAGCCCATTGACTCTGAATAGTAATTCCATTTTTTGCAACCGACGTAATTCTGGCTTTGCTCAACGTCGGATTCAGCTGAAGAATCTTGTACAGGTTTAGAACCTTATCGATCTAAGACATAATTATTTCAAGATATTTTACAATATTTCTTAAAACAAACAAAAGTTTTTGTATTTCAAACGAATACAAATAGAGATTAAAAAAACTACTAAATCTTATAATAGCTGATAATATATTTATAAAATTTAAAAAGAATTTTAATTGTTTGTCTTAAAATAATTTATAAATAAAAGCTGTTTAATCAAATAGTTTATGTTTGGTCAGTAAAAAAATTCAGTATAATAATGTGAAGAATATAAAGAAATGTTACCTGACTGGATGACATTGTTTTTTTTAGCTTTTTTTCATATAAAAATAGATAACACTTATATTAGTCAATGTAAGAGAACTAGATGAAATATAGTAGATATCTGGAACAAAAATAAGTACCTTAAACAACAATAGAAACAGGTGCTTGCTTGTTTTATTTCATTCCGAGCTGTTTTTCCATTATTTTTTGATTACTGATAAGAGTTATAAATCACTAATAAGTCTATTTTTACAAAAATACAAGTAAATACTTAAATTGACATTATTATATTTTATGAAAAATGACATTTGTTGCATATATGTAATGGATAAAGAATTTATTGAAATCGTAAGATTAAACATGACAAATTAAAACAATTTATTTCAACTACCTTTAAGTAAAACACTTTTTATACAGCTTACCAAAGAATTTTTGTTTTTATGAATTTTCTTATCTTCTGCGGTTCTCAGAGAACAAATAATGAAAAATAAAGATAAAAAATGCCGGATGTCCGTAAAGTTAGCACCACAACTTTAATAAAAACAACTGTTTTTTTTAATTTCTGTTGGTAGTTTAATAGTGATTAATAGTTACTAAATAACGTTGGATAGAAATAATTAGAGAAAATAAACTAACACAAAATATTAGTGTACATTTTCATAATGCCGGTAAACAAATAAAGCTATATATAGGCTTAAAGGAACTTCTACAATAGGCGAAAAAGCTATGTCACATAATAAAGGTGAATTCATAAGGGTGCAGTGACATATGAAAAAGAAAAACGTGAGAGTATAGTGAGTACAGACAAACTGTCAAAATATACCTCCTGTTTCTAATCTTCTTGGTTTATAGTAGTATAGTATAGTATACAATTATTATTATACATCAATTTATGCTTTGAAAAATAAATATTTAAATTTTATAAATTTTATAATAAAACTTGTAAATTAATGGTAAGTTTTTGAGCATAAAAATATTTTTCAGTCTACATTGCTTAAAAGGAACCAATTGTTGAGGAAGAATCATTTCTTGATTACAAACAAATTTTACATTTTAAAATAAATTTTTAATCACATTGTAAATCTAAACAATGACAAATATTGACCTCATTATCTATATGAAGTAAAAATATGAAATATAATTTATTAACTTTAGAATAGATAGATACCCAAAAAAAACCAACTAAGTATTTATAGGCAATTTTTTAGGTTTGTTAACATGGTAACTCGACAAATTCAGTAATTTTTTTATAAGGATTTAGAAACAAGCTGTTAAATTAAAACCAACTTTTTATTTATAAATTAAATTATTTAATTTTTTCACTCCCTTTAATTATTAAATTTTTATTTAACAATTATCTAAATTTCACATTTTGTGTCTTAACAATTTTAAAATATCGTATTAATCATTTATGGTTTAAATGTTTGATGCAATAAGAATTTTAATAAACTTTTGAAATTATTTTGCGACCAAGTTTTAAAATTAATTTTAAAATCATCCAAATATCAGTATGCGCAATTTTCTTGAGGTTATGTTTAAGAAAATATAATTTTCTGAAAATTAAAATATTTTTTAAAATGTAGACTTAGATTAATATTTTTTAAATTGTAAAATACGAGAAATAAATTATTTTTATTATAACTTAAATAAAAATAATTATATTTATTATTAATTGAAAATGTAAAACTATTTTATTACCTATACACACTGTTGCTTTCTACACTCGATATACTGTTTGAAATAAATTTTAAAATACGATAAAAATGATTAGTATAAATAATAATAATTAAAATTGTTTTCATTATAAAAATAAATAATTTGTCTAGTCTAATAATTTTTGAAAATTTCTTTCAGATTTACATGAATGTTGGAGATGAATGAATTAAATGAACCGCGGATTAAAGACATTGAAGCGTCAGTCATATCTGACGAAGAACGCGAACTGTCTCAACAAGCGCTGTCAGCCTTCCAGAAAGGTTCCTATGCGTCATGCCTGATGTATCTAAACAAGTTGGAAGTTCTGAGGCCGAAGGATTTGAAAGTTATGCACAACAATATAGTAGCTGAATATTTCAAGAGTAACTTGCAACAAACTGAAATATTTAAGAAAAGTCTAACTGCAATATGCGGCCAAATGTGGAGCACAGATTCAGTGGATGCCGTGGATGACGTTGAGAAATGCGTTATGAGGTACAATCAAGCAATTCTCCTTTATCACACAAGGCAATGCAAAGCCGCTCTTCAGATAATGATCAGATTGTTTTCACTGATTGAACCGTTGGGTTAGTATCTCGGTCTTCATTAATAGTATTTAAAGACGAATCTAAAAATAATTCAATAATTTACAGTTTCAGAGGAGAGTCTCGCGCAGAAAGTGTGCCTACTTCTCATTGAATTATACATTGCAACGGGTCAACCGGATGCTGCTCTAACACTAGTCAATTATATTGAAAGACAATTCACAGTTTCAGACTTGTCAAAAATTACCCTAACAGATAAAGAGGAATTTGTCAAAACTTCAAGAGAACTGAAGGAACCAAAGAAAGATAATTCTGAAATTGCAATTGATGCTTTTCGAATAAAGCTAATGAAATGTAAAGTAAGAATATATCTTATCACGAATCAGTTGAAATTATGCATAAAGGAGTGGAAAAGTTTTGTAAATATGGAGCCGACCACGGTGAGATTTTTTCTTAAAAAATAATAAATTCTATATTTTTTTCATATTAATAGATTTAAGAACTGATGAAAAAGATTGAAAAATATTGAAAAAGATCAAAAAGATTAAAATTAAAATTATTTTTATAGAATCTTAGCAATATTTTTTTGGCTGCCAATGTGGAATACCTACGAGGGAAATGTACTAAATCCATGATGCTTTTGAACTCATTAACGCCAGAGCAACGACAAATGAAGTAATTCTTTTTCTTTACATTTATTAGAAACACTTTAAGAGACTTTTGGCCTCTAGCAAAAAAAATTGGTCACGCTAAGTCAGAGAATTTTGTAACAAAGATGGGGTTGCGATCAAATATTAAATATTCTACGCTATAATATATTTTTCCATTTTAAGGGATTATGAGGAATCACCTGCTGTTTTATACTACAACAATATGGCTTGTATACATTATTCTTTGGATAAGCCAAATTTAGCCTGTTTCTATTTGTACAAGGCATTAGAAGAAAATGAGAAAGCTGTTAAAAATTTCCAAACAGATGATAAAGGTATAAAATATGTTAAAAGTTTAAAAGCCAGCCCCAAATCTCCAGCTTAATTCATTTATTATTAACTTAAAGATTTTAATTTTTAAATATCATTAAAATTATGAATGTTCGAATAATCGAAATTTTCGTTCTGTATTTTTTAATGTAAATTCAGCATTTTTTATTTAAACATCCATGTCTCTAATATACAAAGAGTAATATTTTTTACCAAAGTACGAATTAAAGATAGTAATTAAAATATCGTCGTTCACTTGAACATTCAACACTTTAGGAACAAAATCTCTAAAATCTTAGTCTAAGTTATTTATTTTACTCATTTTAGGAATATATTTTTTGCAGAACCTTTATCCTCTCCACCACTTTATTCACTGGGAGTGAACAAATTTTCCGAGTTACAATATAACTTGGGAATATGTTACCTAGTTTCTGGGAATTGTGAGAATGCATTCGCATGTTTTATTAAGGCTTTAGATAAGTTACAAAACAGTCCTAAGATTTGGTTGAGGTTGGCTGAATGTTGTATATTAGATCATAATCCTGTAAGTTAATAAATACTTTATCGCAACTCTTTTTATAAAACCTAAGATGAAAGGCATTTTTTTGTCAAACAGTTATGAAGTAAGAAGAAGATACTTAAGTGTAGCCTTGACTTTAATGAACATTATTTTTTAGACGAATGGATCAAACTTCAACATCATGAAGCGTCGTCAAGATTTAGTTCAAAAAATTGTGGTCTCAGGAGCCTATAAGAAAATTGTTTTAACGTCATCATTATCGAAGGATAACAATTATCCCAGTAAAAATTTATATTACGGAATAACTCAACTTACTTTAGAATTCGGAATGTTGTGCTTGAAAAATGCATTGCTTCTATTGCCAGTTTGCACGGAAGCACTTCCTGTTAATGTAATAGGTACTGTAAATGCTTCAATTTTAAACTAATGTGCAATTGTTTAAGAGAATTCTAAATATTTAATTTACTTTTAAACAGGCCAGCACAACATGCAATCGTCACAAACAACAATAATTGAGAATTTAAATCTAAAAATAAGTATTTTGGCTGCCAGTGCTTATATCGCACTGTGCCTTGGTGACCCCACGACAGCTTTGAAACATGCTAAAAATCTTTTAGCAATTAACAATCTCCCAGGTGCATACATAATGTTAGGAAAGCTATACGCCGCGGAAAGTCTTATTCTTTTGGATCGAATTAACGAAGCTATTGAGTACTTGAAGCCGGACACTCTTCTGGATCTCGACATTTCTGTCGCATCGGCTGACTCTTTGGATGCAGATAAAGAAACTGCGGAGGAAATTGACAGAAAAGCTACAAAATGTGCGTTGCTTTTTCTTTATTAAAAAAATATCTATTAATATCACTGTTTTAAAAATTAATTTTAAGTATGAACGTTTATCCCATTAAATAGCTTGGTATCCAACGAATCTGCTTACTGGAAAAACTGTACTGCTGTATAATATGGCAGTGGCCTATGCGATTCGCGGACAACTTGATAAATCAGCTGACATTATAGGACAGGTAAAATAGTTTCAATAAATAAATCTTTTTTTAATCAGATAATTTTGTCAAGAGAATGTGGTTATAGTTTTTGGTTCGTTAATAACATCCACCTTGATTTATTTTTAGTTATGGAAATCCAAGAATACAGAATACGAAGTTCCGATTCATGTGATTATGTTGGCATTGTACATCGAATTGAATTTGGGTAAAGTAAATTTTAATTAATAATTTTAAAACTTATTGCTAATTAGGAAATTTTATAAGAACGATTATTTTTTTAAATAATTAACTCCTTCGCAGTCAAGCCATAATTTTACAAGTGGGTTCAAAATGACAATAACTTCTCGAAATTTAATCCTATATTTAAGAATGGTTCACTTTTTGCATTATTTTATTAAAAAATTTTCTTTTAATGCAATATTAACAAGTTTTCCAATTTGCCTAGAGGATATGAAAATAAAAAACTTCCTTTTGTTTGTTTCAGGTCGAACTGATAAATGGCGTTCAATTATTAGAAGAAATTATCCGCAGTATTTTATTTAACTTAATTTATAAATTTTTCTATAAAATTGAAAATAAAGCAAATATTTCTTTACTTTATTAAATTGATTTTCAAGCCAAGACCCCTGTCCATTTAATAAATTTTGTGTTATTTCCCGGTCACTTTATATTAGATTGAAACATTATCTTAAGTACAAAACATTAATAATATATAATGCAGAATAATCGACAATTATTCTGCATTATACATACATATTACAATTTATTTGGCTTCGTTTCGAATTTTTAATAATATGACTTGAAAATAATCGTTAAAATAGTGTTGGGAAAAATACAAAAAATTACACTTGAATGAGTTGTAATTTTAGAAAATATTGATATTACAGCTATACTTTATGGAGAAATTAAATTGTGAATTTTAGTTTAATTTGAAATATAAGACCAATATTTTTCAATTCTCTGAATATTTAATAGACAATAATTTTATGAAACTTTTTGTAGATTAATTTAAATTATTTCAATTAAAAAGTTAATTTTATTGTCAAAAATGGAAAAATTGAAAGTTTATTTTTTTTAAGTTTTTTAAAACATATTTCAGAGATATATGCCAATAAAATTTAGATAGGTATAATTAAACAATTGCAAATGTATACAATTCGCAAAGTGCTGTACTCCGGGTAGCGGCTTTGCAGGGGCGATTTACACCTTGGATCTCTTTGCAGTAATGCAATTTAACACTAATAGTTTTATGTGTCGGAAAAAATTTCAAAAACTAGTGCTAAGCTTATAAAAATATCTATTAATCGGTTATTGAGGATTTTGATTTTGACAATAATGGTTAACAGAAACAGACGATAATAACAGTAAATAACTAACATTATTAGGTACAAAAACAACACAAAAGTCTGTTTCCGTTAACTATATTATTGTTAAAATAATAGTTAACGTTTCTAATTTTTGGTGTCTCCAAAAACCCAATAGTTGACATTTTCATGCGCTTAGCACAAGTTATAAAATTTTTGTTCATCATCTGACATCAGATTGGTAATCAGTGACTCCAAAACCACCTGAGTAACAAATTTGAGGCAATTTTGTTACATTTAAAAAAAACTTGCCTTCATATTTGATCTACCATTTTGAAATTTTAAAAACTGGTTTTTGATTTGAAATAAGAGACTTCAGGAACTATTGACAAGTGATTTTAGTAACTTCAGAGCTTAACAAAATCATTAGTGTAGAATTGGTATTTTTAATCCAATCGAGGTCATCAAGGGTTTAAACATTTTTCATTTTTACACGATGTGGTAAAAATTTGCAAAAATTACTCAAGTGCTTAAAAATTATGAAAATTTTCATAAAATTACAAATATCTAATGTAATATTACCCGCTGCTTGCAAACTGGAGAACATTTAAAGGAAACATTAAGAGATAATTTAAAGAAATTCTACAAGATGTTGGTACTATTGTTTAATTGCAACTTTGAAACATTAAGAAATAAAAATAATGAAATTTAATTAAGGGAATAATTAAAAATATGAAAAATACGACTTTTGTATTCGAGTTTTAGCTGGTAGAATTTTGACAAAGCATATACGCTTGCAGCGAGCTCGAAAAAAGATGGAATAAAGTCTCGTTCTCGTTATTCTCATTTATGTGAAAAAGGGGAAGCAGACGAAGCAGACTCCTTGTTTCCTGAATCTTAAGAATTAAAGTGGTAATGGCAAAGCAAAGGGTCTCTTTCCCCCTTTAAAATGGAAGTAAAGTTCCCATACGTATTTGGGCGTGTAGGAAATGTGCGCCAGTACAGTTGAATGTTGTCGTATTGGACGATTCGCTCACGAAACAGTCGAGCGTCAACTCTTTGTATTTACATGCGTGCAACATACAAGGGTGAACATGGGTGTGGAAAAACCAATCGGAAGCAGGCATTTCTTATTCAACATTATGTATTGAACGCATGTCTCACGTATGAGGCGTGGTTTCAATAAAAATCACTAACTGCGTTTTTTCTCCTCAAAAATGTGCATGCACAAAGCAAAATGGTTCACCATGCTTCTTTACTAAAATCCATTAGTGAAGAATATTCTCCATCAATGTTTTAGCCGTTATATTTTATAATATATAATATTGCTTAGAGTATGCACTCCTCTTTGAAAACTCCACTCTCACACACAACATAGACTGCAGCCATTTTGGTAACATTGCCTAGAAGTGCCATACTTTCCAAACAATTTCAGTCTTAGTCATTATATTTTTTTTCATTCAAATAAAAGTAGACTAAAGTTCAAGTTTTTGTTATAAAATTATATTTTTTATTTGGAAAAACTCTAATTGAAACATGAAATTCTCATTTCTTTATTACTGTAAATTTTTTTGCGTGCTAATTGTTATTAGAAGATAATTATTTTGAATATTTCTATTAATGATTAGAGTCTAATAATATACCGAAACAGAGATACTCAAAACGTTTTTTGAATTCATTTCCGATTCAGAAAAAATTTGTGTCTTGAAAAACGACGTTGGTCCTTGAGAAAAATCTCATGGAAAAATTTCCTGAAATTTATTATTTTAATAAAATTTTAACTTTTCTATTATATGTGGACGTTCACAAGAAAAGAACTCATTTTGACACTATTCCTTGCAAAATATGGAAAATTTTCAGTGATCTTAGAACTTTTTTGATAAAAATTTCGATGAGTTATATAATTTCAAAGTTTAGATTGCCAAAAACCTCGCACTTCGAGAAAAACATTTGAACATTTGAAGAAAAAGAATAGAAATGAAACATATTTAAAAATTTTTAACAATCTCCATTATAAAGAATTTTGACGTAATATCTCTGCTTTTTCTGGTAAGTTATTCAGATAAGAATTTTTTTCAGTCCAGAGCACCTTGAAGTTGAAAAAAATTAGTTCAAAATATTTTATCTCACCCTCCATTTTGAAAACACGGAATGCTTTTTCAAAAGACCGACAAAATGGCCCCTTTTCATGTGGACGTCCACATATGAATTAGAGTCTAATAATAATGATTTGCTGAATTTTTTTTTGCAAAATGACAAGATTTAATGCAATATTTAATATATTTACAGTTTAACCACAAATTATTTGAAGCAGTTCTCATTTAAATATCTAATCAACTTCAGTCTACTATTATAAACGTCAAAATTAAACAAGTGATCTAATAGCAAACGTTTATGTTTGATTTCGAAACTAAAACATAATTGAGTTTAATAAAAATTACAAATATAACTTTAAAAAGTGTACACTGAAAAAAATGATAATGTTAATTTTGACATACAAGTATGGTTAGGATGTATAGCTGAAACAGCAATAACGTATTGCTGTTCTTAAAATATAGTATTCGTGTTCTCCGCATACATATTATTGTCTCTCAAATATATATTGCTGTTCTACACTGCGAATGGCTAAAACAGCAATACTGTATGGCAGTATCATATCTACCAATATAATATGTCAGAATTGGCTATATTTATGTCAGTATCATAAATATATTTTTTTCAGTGTAGATTTTTAAAAACTTGAATTGTTCTTCTGCAGTTGTATGGTTATGATGTTCAACATTTTTGCATTAATTTCCATTTAATTCACGTGTAGATTATACGAAAAATATAGCGAACGTGATTGGAGTTGATATATGTTCATATAGAGGTTTCCTCGATAAAAACCAAATTTAGGGTCATTTTCGCAAAAAAGCCATATACCTCCCACCTAGTGCTCAGTTCAAGTTTAAGAATTAGAAAAAATAATAAAAGAAATTAGTAATATTTCTCATAACCAAACATGTCAACAATATCAATCCGGATTTGTTCCGCTTGCGGATATAATTTTTCTACGGGCGTCGGAAGAATGACGAATGTTAAGTCTGTACTGGCTCAGTACTGAGGTATGGATCTCGCCATTAATCATTATACACTAAAAAAGTTCTCGTTTGAATTACCATAGAAATTCTATTTTTAACTAATTTTTTTTGGTTATGTTAACCAGAATTCTCGTTGTTTGAACTGTAGAATATCGCGTCGTGTTAACCAGAACTTTTTTTCAGTGAATAATTCACATTATCGGTAATTATAAATTTATTTTAAATGTGTCATAATTAATTAATGCAATTATTATTATTAATTTTCCGAAAATCCGAGAATTTCAAGTAAATTAATAATTTCTTGCCTATAGTAGCCATTTTTTCTTTTGATAATGATTTTTTTACATGTAAGCCATTTAAAAATATTCCAAGTCATTTCAAGTCGGAGAAAGCAGTAATTTTCAATTTTTCAGTCGTACATCTTCTAAACATCCAGGAATTTTATTTAAAAAATCGAAATCATTGCTTTCTCCGACTTGGAAACTTTTGCAATTTGTTTAAAGGTTTTCTGACATTACAGAATAAGTAATTATTAAATGAAAAAATCCTTACCGAGGCGAGAAATTATTAATTTATTTGAAATGTGATTACTGAGGAAAATGCTTTTTCTTGAAATGCTAGTAAAAATTACCAAAAATTACCCTAAAAATTGGTGAATATCATTTGAAAAGTTAGGGGAAATTTTCATAAATTCTAATGAAAAGGTTTTAAAAATTACTGAATATTTTTTGAAATCAGAAAAAATTCACCAAAATTGTAATGATCATAATTTTACTCACAAAATAGATAAAAATGACCCAAATATTAATAAAATCACCATAAAATTTTTAAAATACACTAAATTTACTTAATGTAATGTTTAATTAATTTTATATTCTCTATTGAAACAAAAGCTGCCTTTTCCTATTTCAAAAGTATTGCTATAAAATTTTGTCTATACTGTAAAAATTTTGTGAATACTTTTCTATAAAATATCTTCCATGTTATTTTATATCAAAAAGTTAGGAAATAAATTACAAATTCCGTTGAAAATATTTTCAAATTTTTAAAGAAAATGATACACAAGCACAAGACATAATAATTAAGTTTTAAATAAAATTTTTTACCATGAACCATAATATATTTTCATTTTAAACTGAAAATATAGATTGTGCGAAGATATTCCCTTTTTGAAATGTTTGTCACATCTGGTTTGTCCGAAGATGACCAGCTAAGGGTTTCGTCTTACAAGAGATCCTATTTTATGACTTTTCAAATACATTTTTTATCATAGGTTTATTTGGACGAAAAGTTTGTGAAATTTTACGAATAAAGGAAATATTTGGATAATTTTTACAATTTCTTAGAAGTTTTTGTCAAAAGGTCCTTTTAGTGTCAGTTGCTCGACAGCATTTGCCAGAGAAACTAGATCTTCGCGTGAAAGTCTTTTTCTTTTTACAGTTTGTGTGGGTTATAATTAATATAATATTGATATTCTATTTCATTATTGTTTAATATGGTTTGTAAAAACTATTTCGTTAAATATAGTTTTGTAATCAAACATGTTTTGTGAAATGAAAAGAATCTCTATAAAACTATAGAATTATTTTCTTCAATCTTGGTAAGTATTCATCATTAGTTATAAAATTACCAAAAGAAGAAATTTTCAAATTATTAGGAATATTTTCTTCCAAAAGTTTGGTGAATTGAATAATTCTACATGGAAAAGAATTATTTAGTGAATTTTACCTTGCCCGTCGATAAAA
Source organism: Leptopilina drosophilae (assembly GCA_032873175.1). Taxonomy (NCBI): domain Eukaryota; kingdom Metazoa; phylum Arthropoda; class Insecta; order Hymenoptera; family Figitidae; genus Leptopilina; species Leptopilina drosophilae. The sequence goes on along the minus strand of CM065485.1, from coordinate 7,284,900 downwards.
TAATGTAGTATCATGGCGCTCTGGCAGAAAAGAGAAGTTAACTCTTCAAAACTTTAATTAATCTTGATAATCTTGTTAAAATTCCCACACAGTACCGAGAATTTATTGAAAATTTATTAATTTACATCCAAACTTGGAAATATTGAGATACAAAGTTGAATAAAGATTGTGTAAACAAGAAAATTTACGCACATGCGAGAAAATATTTACGGCAAAAATTGAGTGAAAATAAATGCTCATTGAAAGTCAACTTTTCCGGTAAACATTCAACGAAAATTTAATTTAAATGTTCAGTTATCTTTCGTGTTAAATATGTTCTCATATATGCAGGCATTTTTATATTTACACAAATTTTACACAGCTTTGCAACTCAATATTTCCAATTGTTTCCCTCACAAAAAATTCGTGAAGAAGAGCATTTAATATTTTGTAATAATTGTACATTTTAATTATTTTCACTAATATCTTTAACGAAAATAGGTATATTCTCAACAACTTAAACCAAATTAAACACAATATTTTAAGAGATTTTTTGTCATCTTAAAAAACAAACATATACTTCGCTAATTCGCTTGAAGATTTAAAAAATAGTTCAAAATATTTTTAATATGTTGTACAAGTTTCTTAACGGAACACAACCAATAGTTTCCATTGGCTTTCAAACTAAGATATTTCTTATCATAGAAGAATATTATTTTTTCTATTTTTAAGAGGAATTTTACTCTTAAGTGGAGAATAATCCTTCTAAAATAAGAAAAATTTTCATGTACAAAATTTAATACAGAAATTTTCAGTTGATATGGTCTGATGTATTTTACAGTCTTTAATAGGATTATTTTGCATTTAAAATGTCAGTTTAAATAATTATTTGATAATCGGAGATTTTTAGAATTGTCTCGTAGAAAAATTGTTTTCTAAAAGATTCAGACTTATACACAGGAGACAGGCCGTGGGTGTTTTAAATTCTGGTTTTTATGCTTCGTCTTTTATACCATACGCTGAGTGCAGCTGTCCACAAGAACAAAAAATGCAATACCTCTTACAGGTTTACACCCACTACGATTTCTTCAAAACGCTCCTAAAATCATATCGCATTGAATATAGGATATTGAAAATAAAATAAAAAAAAATGTTAAAGTAAATATTTTTTAAAAAAAATTATATTGGTAAATTAATTTTTTAAGTAAAAGATAGTAATAGATAGTCAATAAAAAAGTATTAATATGAATTTTTTCAGAAATATTGCGTGTTTTAATAATGCCAAACAGATTTTTTTTATAAAAGTTTCACAAAAATGCAACATTTTTTCCATGAGTTTAGTTTTTAGTAATTTTGGTCTCTTGTCAAATTTGTCTTTCTTTTCTTATAGTGCATATTTCTTAAAAACCAATGAACAGATTCATTAAAATTAAAAAGTTGATTAATTTAATTTTGTTTAAGTTATCATGCACCCAAAATTTGATAAACACAAAGACAGACATTTTTTTAACATCGGTCATCGGCAAAAATCCAATATCTTCACATTTTTCATAAAAATGTAAAAATATGCATCTTAAGTAAAATGAGATCGATTTCAGTGATAAAACACTATAGCGTCCGTCGCATACATTTTCGCAAGGCCTGATGCAATTTTGCTATCTATATTATTTCAAAATTAATTTTCAGAAAATTCGTATCACTTTTTTCTAATTAGTTTAAATTTTTTGTGATATAATTGCAAAAAAAATTCATAAATATTGATTCAGTTTTTACTATTTTATAAACAGGGTGTCTAACAAGGATTGAGAAAAAATTCCCTGACTTTTTACAAATTTTATTTCTGCTTTCTTGGATTAAAAATATGGTAACTGACATATTTAACAATAAATTAATATCCAATGAATGAAACAAACAATAATAAAAAGCTTCTAAGTTTTGTTAGATTAGAAAAAAATTATATGCACAAGAAATTTTAATTTTTGTGTAGTTTTTTAGAAATTTCCCTGACTTTTAATGAAATTCTCTGACATTCTCTGACATTCCCCGACTTCCCTGATCGTTAGACCCCTGATAGAATGTGAAATTGTTTCTCTTTCAATTTTTATTCGACGAATTTAATTAAAATTGTATTTTTTCAGTTATTATTTGAAATAGAATTTAAAATTAAATTTAATATTTTCTTTTTTAATTCTGTTACGTTGGACAACAAAATTCATAATTTTTTTATAAATTGTAGAAATTGAATATTTTCCTGGTACTTTTGATAAAATTCCCCGACAAAATAAAACAATTTTATAAAAGATCATTCAATCTTTTTTTAATGGAATATAATTAATGAGGGTTGAAGTGAATAGATTTCTATTTTTTCTTCTAAAATAATCAGTGTTTTACTAAAAACATACAAAACACTCGGTCAAGATAAAAATTCATTATCTTTTTTCGGCTTTCACGGTTCACAAAAAATTCCTTGTCATTTCTCGGTCCAGCGGCCACTCTGCTAAATTTGGATATTTTTAAAGAATTTAAACGAAGAAAACTGAAAAAATAACGACTTTTTGGAATTTAAACACGAAAAGTCGCATAAAATTTCCGAAAAAGTCGGAAAAAAGTCGAATGAAATTTTAGGAAAAAAACGCCAAAAAAGAAACACGAAATTGTAAAAACTGTAAAAAAATCACATTCCTCGCCAATACATATATACATTTTTAAAAAAATCTTTTCAAAATTTCAATTAATTTTAGAAATAATAAAATTCTTTTCCAAAATTCAATTATTAAAACAAATTTAATAGAATGCCTGTCATAATTTCAATTATCTTTATAAATAATAAAATCCTTCTGTAAAATTAATTTATTTTCAAAAATAATGAAATTCTTTGCAAAAATTCAATTACATTCAACATTTTTATTTAATTTTCTCGTCAAAATTTTATAAATAATAAAATTCATCATGAAAATTAAATTATTTTCCAAAGTAATAAAATTCTCCGCTACATTTCAATTATCGTCAAATTTTATTTAAATTCTCAAAATTTCAATTATCTTTATAAATATCAAAAATCTTCTTCAAACTTCAATTACTTTTAAACATTTAAAAAAAAATCTGTTCAAAAATTCTATTATTTTTATAAATATCAAAATTCTTCTTCAAAATTAAAATACTTTTAAACATTTAAAAAAAAAAATCTGTTCAAAAATTTAATTATCTTTATTAATAATAAAATTCTTCTTTGAAATTCAAATATTTGCAAAGAATTTTAATAAAATTATTGTCAAAATTTTAATTTTCTTTCTAAATAAAAAAATTCATTCTAGAAATTCAATTATTTTCAAATTCTTTTTTTTATAAAATTTTATAATATAAAATAATGATTTTATCACTCGGTTATCTTTAATTATTATAAAACATGAAGACATCGATTGCTACGAGTCGAAGACTCGGAGTGATCGATTTCTTCCTGTTTTATAACAATTTTTTATAACTAGTTTAATTTCAAAAAGGTTTGAATTTGAATCTTTTGAAGAATTTTAATTCTTATGGAAAAATAGTAATTAAATATTTTTTTGAAAAAGAAGTTATTGATGTTTTTTTTGAAAACTTTGAAAGAAATCTGTAAACAAACTTAACAGAACATTTTTTTGACTAAATCTTTTTCCTTTAACTTTAATTTTCTGAAAATTTAAAAAAATTTTAGTCGCATTTTACTAAAAAAATCTCGAAAAAGTCGATTAGTCGTATCTTTTCGCAAAAAAGTCGAAAAAAGAGACATTTCCTTAGAAAAGTCGAAAAAAATCGAAAAAGTCGCACAATCCGAGGCCTGAACATGGTTGCCACAAAATAATAAATTTAAAATTCCATGCTTTTCCAGGATTTTCAAGGTAAAAACTTTTAAAATTCTAGTCCAAAATAAAAAAAAAATTCTGGCCTAATTGACCAATTTTTGAATATTATTTACTTGATAATTACAATTTCTGATTAAAATCTGGTTTATTTATTTTAAAGTTCAAAATGGCAGATCCAATATGGCATATGCGAAGTTTATGATTATAAGATTATTTCTACAACTTCTCCCAAAATTTTTTTTTATAAGTTAAAATTTAAAAAATCATGTAGATGTTAATTTTCGTGATTTTTCAAACGTATGCTTTGACATATCTGTGAACTTATAATAAATGTCATTCTGATTAGATTCTCGGTATCGATGCAGGGTTACAATTGCAAAAATATTATAATGGCATAGCTGAATGTAGTGCGCTTCATTTCTAGTAGATGTTGCTAGTGTAGCTCTTACTTACGCTTTCTACATTACCATTATATCTGAAAGCCAGTCGTAACTTTTGCTACTAGAGGGGTGATGCCCCTTCATCAATATCTAACTTACCTTTTGAGAATTCTACTCTTATCTTTTCGAGCATGTTCCTGCAGAATGTTGAGTCCATAAAGGAATGGCACATCAATATTTTTAACTACATCAAGAAAATATTTTTAATATTTCATTAAAATTGTTTTGATAGTAATTTTTTGTGAGGAATTCAATGGTCATTAAATATTTAATTATTTATATTATTTAGAAAAAATTTTCATTTTAGGCTGAAAATAATATTGTTGTTCAATTTTTATTTTATTTTTATTTATAAAAAATAGAAAAATTGTGGCAAAATTATGATCTAAAATTTGTTGGAAAATTAAAGTCTACTAATTTAAAAAAAAAATAAAAATTAAAAAATGGTGAAAATATTTTATGAAATATTTAAATTATAAATCTCAAAGGAATAAACATTGCGTCAAAAATGTCTAAATTTTTATAATGGCAACACAGATTTCATTTAAAATACTATTGGCGGCTCCAAAAAGTTAATTAAAGATAAATTTTTAATAACAAATATACTCCAGTTTCAAAAAATTATAAATTTTTCAGGATTTACTCAAAAATCAATACTTGAGTTATCGGGGTTGCTGATTACGAATTATATATCGCTTTTTAAAAATTAAAAATATTGGATCCAAGATGACAGATGAAAAAGTTAAAATTTTATCGAATTTATTCATTCTTTTTTTTGAAAACTGCATTTGTCATATTTTTCCAAATACTAAATACAGTTAACGTAATTTTATATTGTGACAGTACATGATTAATGAAATAGAATAAAAAAGGTCTAAAGACACCTGTGAAATAATAAAAAAAAAAATAACAAAACTCAATGTGGTATTTTCAATTTTTAGAAAACGGCATTAGATTCTTATTTAGCTACTGTAACCCTCGAGTAACAATTTTGGAGTAAATTTAATAAACTTTAAACTTTATTTGCATCCGAGAATTTGAATTTTTAAAAAACAACACCGGATTTTTTAACGAGCGACCTCAAAAACCCTCGAGTAATGATTTTTCAGTAAATCTGGAAAATTTTTTAATTATTTGAAATTCTATTTTTCATTAAATAAAAAGTTTCTTATTTTTTTGAGAAAAAAGTCAATATTCCTTGATTTTATATAATAGGTACATGACTAATTGGATTTCTGCCCGAAATTAATATTTCACATATTTTTAATTGTGACGAATATGAAATAGAATTGAATGATTAAGGTAAGCAATTAAAAGAATTAAATTTTTTGTCTAAATATAAAAAAATCCCTATTTTACAATTTTAAAACCTTGCGTCAATATTTTATTAATTACAAGTTAGAAAAAATTATTATTCGTGCCAAGGTTTTAAAATTTTTTAAAATGGGAAGTTTGTATTTAAACAAAAAAATTAAATTTCATTCATTGGTTATGTTAATCATTAATTAATATTCTTTATTTTTTTCGTCACCATTGAAAATATAATGTAAATTGAATAAAAATTTGTGATGATTTCAGAGTATAAAAGGTAAAAAAATACTCAACATTTGAAACTTTTGATAAATGAAATTTAATTAATTGAATTTATTTTGAAATCCCTTGACAATCAATTTATAGAATATCGACTGTACTTTCACAGGTTGTTGGACACCAAAAATTAGTTTTTTTTTTATTTTAGAAATTTGATACTTCTCTGTTTAAGGTGTAAGGAGAATAATAATTAAGTTCTTTTTCCAAAACAAAGTAAAAGATGTGGATTGAAAGAAATTAAATTGTTTGCAAATATCACTTAATTTTTAATTATTTATACCAAAATAATGTCATTTTTCATGTTTTAATTCCTTTCATCTTTTCACTTTTGTAGTTGTTTCAATTCTTGGCCAAAAAATAATACTTAAAACGATATTATTTTTTGGCCATGGCTATTGTTCCGGCTAGTCGGAACTTTAAAGTGAAATATTAAAGATCCAGCTGTTGAACTGTCGACCGGAACTTTAGCCATTTCGAATAAAGGTCCGGCTACTGTTGGTCGGAAGACTAATTTTATAAAATTAAAGTCCGGTTGGATCAGTTATTTTTAGTTTTCTAAATGGATAAAGTTTCAAATAGCACCCCTGAGTCTTTATAAAAAAGTTTTTTTAAAACACGTTGGAGGGGGGTTGATTTTGGGTTCGATACCTTCCAGTACCAAATATAAAGTCAATTTGACTCCGGTTTTGTACAAAAAATAACCAGGAACAAGATTTGGTTTTCTCCAGGAGTCTCTATAAAAAAGGTTTTTTTAAACTTGTTGTAGGGGGGTTAGTTTTGGGTCCAATACCTTTTAATCGTTTTCAGACTACCAATATATATATATATCAATCAGCTCTTTTAATGGCTTTCTAATTGGTACTGGAAGGTATCGAACCCAAAACTAACCCCCTTCAACGGGTCTTAAAAACATCTTTTTTATAGAGACGCATGGTCTTTACATTAAGTTTTTGGCTGTTAGTATAGCAGGAATTTTAGGCGTACAAATAAAAAGATCCGGCTGACAGTATTGTACAGTATTAGCCGGAACTATAACTGTACAGATTAAAGATCCGACTAGCCGGATCTTTAGCCACTTTTATAGTTCCGGCTAGCCGGACCTTTAGCCACTTTCTTATTTTTTTATGCATAATAGATTAATCATTTTGTATATTTGTTATATGGCTGTAAGAAGTCGACGAGAGAGTTAATGGTTTTTAATGTTTTTACAAAATAAAGGATTAGTTATAATATATAATTTAATAAGGGAAAGCGAACGCTTTATATGAAACTACAGTGAAACATAACCTAATATAAATGCATATGCAATAAATTTGAGTAAAAAACCTGATAAATTCTGGAAGAATGGTCCGATGGTGAATTATTTAGTACCTTCCTTGAAATAGAATATTCAATTTATACTGCTAAGAAATTATTAAAACAATAACAGCAATAACACTAATAACGCAGTGAAATGTTTATACACTTCTTCTTTAGATGTACAATCGAGATCGAGACAATGCTTGACTAGAGCAGTAGATTAAGATTTACGAAGCAGTGTGAAGGACAAAACGAAGGAAAGAAACGTAAAGGCCTTTCTCCAAGAGGATCTAAACGCTGGCATTAGGCCTAAGCACAACTGCTTCGCGAACGCTAAACATAAGTGATATCAGCCTATCTCTCTTGCACTCATCTGGTTTTGGTTTTACGCTTTCTGCTAACATGGGACTCTTTTGGTCAAGCAAATAGACCTAATGAATTTTCACAGTCGACTTCGTCGTAACCGTAAACGTGAGAATGAGGTAAAGAAGGGTAGATATATTGTTTATCCTTTTCTAACTCATTCTTACACTTACGATTACAATTGCGGTTCTTTTAGCAAATATTCTATTTCGACTAAAATTTTTAACGGAGAATAAAATGTTTGTCAAAGCTAATCAAGTTTACCCACAAGACTTGAAAATTTGGTCAGTCTATTCGCTTGACAAAAATACCGGAAGTATAAAGCACCTTTATATAGTTATTTAATTGTTGAAATAGTGTTTCCACTCTTGACGCAATTAATTCTTTCGTTCATACTGCTCTAGTCAATGTCAAGTAAAGCAACATTGTCACGTCCGTCTCGTCAGACATTTGTAGTGCAGAAGAAATGTAAAGATTTTACTGTTATTGTTTTAATAATTTCTCATCAGTGCCAGTGATTGTAATGGAATGTATAGATTGAATATTCGGTTGTCAAGGAAGATACTAAATAATTCACCGTTGGACCATTGGATAAGAGACGAAAGAAAGAAAAGAAGCCATTGGATCATTCTACCAGAATTTATCAGGTTTTTCACTCAATTTCTTGCTTATTCATATATTATTTAATTATAATTTCATAAAATTTCGCTTTTATTATTGAATTGCGTATTACAATTAATTCTTTACCTCTTGATCTGCATATCATATTTACTATGTAACTATAGTACTTGTAAATTTACTAAAAAACAATGAACTTTCTTGTCGACTTATTACCGCCATAATAAGTATATACACAAATTTATTATGTATCAAATCAAAATATAATACCATTTCGTTTATTATTTCTTGAATTGATTAAAATGATGTAAAAAACATTGTTTTAACTTTGTGGTAACAAATGAATGTTGGTTTAAGTTTGCTATATCCGATTTTTGAATAAAACTATCGTAACATAACCTATAATTAAACAAATGTTTTTTATTGACAGCAATTTGTAATTTTTATTCAATTGCAACTTTTAATTATTTTAAATATATTCAAAATTAAATTTTTCACCTTTCCATCAAGGCGAATTAAAAATTTAATTCGTGCACTAAACAAAAATGGATATTATAACTTTTGTAAAAGTATTTGATACACTTTGAGGAAAAAGATCAACAAACCAAAATTTTGATATAAAAAGTACTAAACTTAAAAAAAACTTATGTGGAATTTAGTAAAGTTATATTAAAATTGAATTAAAATTCTTGATATTTGATATAATTATACTAAATTTTACATAATTTTTTTTAATGTTTGGTATTTTTTATATCAAAATTTTGGTTTGTTTTACTTATTTCACAAATTGTAAAATACTTTTACAAAATTTAATGTACATTTTCTTTCAGTGTGTTCTTTTAAATTATGATATTGAACTAACTTTTGATTTGACTGTACGTCAGATTCCTCCTTAATGTTGAATCAACCAAAAATTTCAATTTAGTATAATTTTCAATCGGCAAAAAATAATGTGTTTCTGATTGTTTAAAATTTTGACCTTGAATTTTAACGATTAAATATGCGTTTAAAAAATGAGTCTTTGAGTCTACGACAAATTGAAAACATTTTTATAGATCAAGTTGAAACTTTATACTCATTTTCAATTTATGAAAAAGTTAGGTCTGAGTTCGTTGCTGGTCAGTTTATTTTGTTTAGAAGCACCAAAAATTTTGAAAGAATATTTTGGTAATTTTAAACATCTATAATTTTCTTTTTAATTTTGTCTAAAACTAAACGACAATTTCCTTTGATACTTACCAAAAAATAAAAACCAAAATTTAGGAATTGAACAATTTTTTTTAATTATACAATGTAATTTTTACAAAATAAAATTGTAATGTAATCTCGGTTTTTTCTTGATTTTCGTTCTGCAATAATATGATAGTTTATAATGAAAACTTTTCCATCAAATCATTATGTAAAATTTTTCCTGACAATTAGTGAAATTGCATTGATTGTCTGCAGGAATTTATACAGAGTATCAGTGTTCCTGTTTTATTAAATGTCGATAAAACAGTAACATTTAGTAAGAAAATTCTCGAAGAAACGGTGAATTTTGACTGACAATTAGTCATATTTCACTGGTTGAAATAAAGAAAACTCTTGCAAGAGAATGACTTTTTTCTTTTCGAAATAATAATATTTTTGAAGCGTTTCTCAAATTTGAACTCGTAAGATACTTTTCTTCAATTGTAATTTTGTGAAGAATGGTTTGAAAACTTTAGTGTTTTTAAATATTTGCTCTAGTATTAAAGAACATAGTACTTGGCTGATTTTGTAATTGGTGTAACCTCGTAAGAAAGAAAGAAGGACGTAGTTCGCTTTGTATTGGAGATTTACGCTTTAGAAGCCTCTTCAAACCAGTTAGTACTAGCCATTGTCCGGCTTTGCTTTATTAGGAGTGCAGATTTAACTGGGAGTATGAGAGTCTTGTACAACTTTGTAAAAAATTAATAAGGACTCGGTTCGCCTTGCATTACAAATGACCAAGTAGCTTTCAGATTATTGTAGAAACTTTATTTATTATAAATAAAATAAAATTTTTTCATGTTAATTTCTGCTAACAGTAATCTGTAAATTAAAAAACTTGCATCAAACTGCGCAGATACACATATTTTGGTGAGCTTTCATGCAATTAGGCGGGATAAATATTTCAGTATTATAAAATATAGGACTAAGGCAAGAATACAAAGATTTCGGTAAACAATAATTTTATCAGTTTTTTCTTCTTCTAGTTTCATTTTGAAAATACACAGCTGAACGGTACCCCTTAATTCTAACGTCACAAGCTTTTGTTATTCGCTGAATGGATAAATAACATAAAGTAAGCATCTGTAGAAGAGTTTTGAATTTAATGCCCATGACGCGTTTGCTCATTGTTTTAATTAATATGCCACGTGTTCTCTTGTTCTCTTTACGTATGGCTGTCCTTGCTATGAAAGAACAAAGAGTGGATCGATAAAGCATCTGTCGCCTCATTGTTTACGCCACCAAATGCAAATGTGGGCAGGATTCAATATTGTCTAAATCTTCTGTATAAGAAAGGGTTTCAAAAATGTAGTATACTGTACAAAATTAGTGAGAACACTTTTCGTCGGAGTAAGGAATGATCCCAAAAATATTCAACACTGCACGAAGGAAACAAGTCTCAACATTAACGTACTGTTAATTAATTCAATCTTATTATGCAAATCTACATTTTAAATGCCACACTTCGTTTTCTTTGTTATTTTGTTTCTTGATTCAAGTTCATTTTATAGAAAAGTATACACTACCGATGCGAATTGTCCGAACGTCCTGTTATTTGAGGATTGCAAAAAATCTTTCATTTCCTAAAACATATTGATTATCAGTTTTTCTCCTTGAGGCACGAAGAGCAATTAAAATAAAGCCAAAAATTTTTAAGTAAATTTCATAAAAATGTCCAATTTGCAATATTAACTTGAGATTAACATTATTCTTGGACAAACACGATTTTTTAACTTACTTGTACCTATTTTAAGAACAACTTAACAAATAAAATATTCTACTACCACTTATGAAATTTTTCTTTAATGAGGTTCTCCGGCTGCTACTCTTAAAAAAATCGATTTTTGATAAATTTTGAAAAATTTTAAGTTAATTTCAAACTTCCACTTCTACATGCGATTATGTTAAAAATTAAAAATTTCGATAACAATATTTCGTTTTTTCACATGGCAAAGGATTCTGAAATTCTTACCACATTTAATGTGTTCATAAAGAAACATTTTCCCAAATCTTTAAAAAAGTTGATCGAAAAACGATTTTTCAAGAATAGTAGCCACAGAACCTCCTGAAAAACTGATATAGTTCTTGAAACTAGTTCAAAAAATTTAACATCTTAATTTAAAAATGTATATTTTAATTTGTTGAAATCCTTTGGATCAACTTCAAGAACTAAAATTTACAATATTAGTGGTAATAAGATTATTTTAATTCTATTTTATATTTTCTTTAAAACAAGCCCAGCAGGTATGTTACAAACAGGTTTTTTCGCATGAATAATATTAAATTTAAGATAATTCCGTTTTTTGTTATATATATTTTACTCAAGAATAATAATAAATTTTAAATTGTGTCTTCATCGGTGATTTTATATTTTCAACATATTTTTAGTTTTGTTTTATTTAGTTCTTATTTATTTGTTTATTATTTACTATATGTATTTTTTACTAATTGGATCTTTTTTATTCTATATGGCTCTATTGTGTGGGTGTAATTTTCGTCTTTATTTTATATTTTCTAATGAATATTTGATGTGACATTTTATTTTTTTTTGACAAACTATTACTAATTTGACTCTCTGAAAAGGAAACCTGTAATTTTTATCTTGAAACACAATTTGAAAAAATATTGATTCAGATAAACGTTTGCTTATATCGATTACAAAATAAATATTTATGTGTATCGAATATTTTTTATAATTTTTTCAAAATAAAAATATCTGTATTTATGGATAAAAAGATGACAAACAACCTTTAAGATTTTGCTTTTCGTGCTGCTTCCTTCGCGACGCGGCGCGTCACATAATTGTATTTAAAACTTCATTAAAAGTATTTTAGAGTATTATAATAAATATTATAGATTAATTAAAAACTAATGTATGTGCTGTAAGCAATATTCATAATTAATAATTGAAATAAAAATCTTCAATTATTTCGTGAATCTTCTACTAATGATATCACTTCCAACTTACGAGGTATATTAATATTTTATCTGATTAGGGTTCTTTGCTTATAATCCTATGCTTTATGAAATTAAATTTTTTCTTTGCTATAATTAAAAAATGTCACAATTCTGTTCTGTGGGATCAAGAAGCTTAAAAAATATAAAGTGAAATATTAATTACATTAGGTATATCTGATAACACGTACAGGCCTACAAAATTCGACTTATACTTATTCTTTTAGACATTGGATTGATTTTTAATGTAATTTCTTCCACTGAACACGATCAGGATTTTCAGGAAAGTGTGGTAAAAGAACCAAAAAAGCATGTTCTTGAATGGTTTCAAAATATTCTTTTTCCTTAACCAGACCTTTTAGAATCACTTAAGTGACGTCTTAAATTACAGCTCAAAATATGCATTTTAAGTCCAAGACGTATAAGACCAAAAAAATAAATCATTTTAAGGGACGTGGGGGTAAATATACAAAAAATTTGTTATTATGCGCAATTTTCAGTACTTTTTAACAAAATTTTCAATTTTTGACGGTTTGATAACGATTCACCAAAGTGTGGTCAATGGCTAAAATTAATTTTTGTGGAATTTTTTACTGTTTCTCAACATGTTTCATAATGTTTTGCTTGTTAAGCTACAGAAATTTTAAAAACAAAATTTTTTCGCTTAATTAGTATAGCTACACTGAAAGACTCTTTTTAAAAATTTAATATCATCATTTCAAACAGGGAAAAGCGATGCATTTATGTTACTTAATCGTATGAACGTATCAACTATTAATATGGTTCATACTAAAGATTGGTACGGACCATACTAATTTTTTCTATTATTTTTCAAAAGCTGATACGTTTGTGCGACTAAATATCTCAAAAGCATCGTTTTCTCCTGTTTGAAATGAATTATATTAAATTTTGAAACAAAAAGTCTTTCGTCCGTTCTTTCTCCTACATTTCCTCATTAAAATTATACAGAAATCGAATCTAGGAATTTTTGTGATATTTTTAACGTGGTGAAATCACTAATCAGTGATGCTAGACGAGACTCCTACCCTTTTATAAAACAAAAGAGATGAAAATATAACATTCAATTGTTTACATTGTTTTTCTCACTCCCAATAGTTTCAACAAGTCTTCCTCTTTTGTTATCAGGCTTAGTCAGATTTTTATTTTTTTTGCGTCTTAATTTGATTAGAAAAATTTATTAATTTGGCTAATGTAGAACCAATTACTGGTCCTCTGAAACAAATATCAACGATCAAGTCTATATCTAAATGCGCTCAATACAGACAACATTGTTTGCACTTACCTTATCACCGTATTTTTCAAACTCTTTAAATGTGCCGATAATCAAGCTCCGATTACACCTTATTACTGAAGCTGTTTGTCTAGACGTGGAACCCTAAAAAGACAGACGCCTTCTAATAAAATGCTGTACGGTAGCCATTTCGTAATACAATTTAAAAAAAAATATATTTTTCAGATTAATACTCATGCAATAAAACGTACTTTACACATTTTGAATTGACCATTTCATTGGACAAAAAAAATTTCTTAAAAATACGCCTATTTTTCGTGAGTTGCTTAGATGTCCCCCTTAATACAACGTGTCTAGAAAAAATCTTATTTTTAGAAAATAACCCAGCGAGCAAAGAAAGTCTGCTATACATTTTCAAGTACCTTTGCGTGACTCGGCATTGAGAACTGCAGCAAGAATTTTTGGGACACGCAGCACTCCCCCTAAGATCATTGTGCTTCCTCTGGAGAGCGCTGTCTGCCAAGAAAGTCTTTCAGCATATCTCGACGTCGAATTGTCCAAAGGTACTCAACAATAAATAATGTCGCTCCTTTTTCCCAAGTGTGCAGATGAAAACATTATTGTGATGCAACCTCCAAAAATAAAGACCAATTTTTTAAAACTAAATAAAAAAATGTTTATTTTTCGCAGTTATTTTTGCATCCAATGTTGAAATAATCAGTTTTTCAAAAATGTTGCAGGGATAAATTACAGCTGACCATATTTTTAAAAATTCCCACATAATATCTATCAAATATCAACATACATTATTGATACTGACATCTTTTTCCTTATGCATTTCGTTCATATTTTCACGTATTAATATAATTGTTAATAGAATTTATTTCAAGTCCACGAAGCTTCGTTAAGTGAAAGCTGCACCAAACTAAGAATCTGTATTGAAGCATATTTTTAACTCGTAGATTAATAAGTAGAACAGCTTTTGAATTGCTTTAATACCACGTCTAAAATGATCTGTTCTCCGGATGTAAAAAAAGTCGATTAAAAAAGTAACGGCTGCTAAAGATAAAAAGAAATCTGCATTTTAAAATCACGTGTGCATTCGATTAAATGTGCGCAGCTTCCCTCCTAATACAAAGAAATTTTTTGCAGCTTTTTTTATCAAGTTTAGTTTAGAATATACATAGAAGGACATACAAATAAAAGTTCCCTTTGAAAGACGGCGATAACCCTTCATAAAAGGGTTCTGAAGCAACCAAAAAAAGTGGCTAGCTCTTTTTTAATATGTACGATTGAGCGTATGTCTGTATATTTGTATTGTTTATTTAAAATTACTGATATAATTTCAGTTTTCATCATTTCTGGTATCGCTTCGAGTTGTTTTCAATCCTTTAGTGTGCTTTCAAAAAATGTATTTAAGAAGTAATAATCAATGTGTTTCATTTGGGCCAAAAGAGAGTCAATTTTGTTTTTAGCTTATAAAGGTTAATTTTATTAATTATGACTCAATTGTTTTTCTTAACTTTACTAATGCTTTTAAAATACCTGTTCCTCTGGTGGAATAGTGTATTGCAAGCAGTGTGCCTACTTTTTTATAATCAGACTTGAATTTGTGGGTAGACTTCTGTATAAAAAATCATACCTACTGGAAACCTTTTTTGAGCTCTACGCACCATAAAAAAGCCACACGTGTAATATACTCAAAATATATTTTAAATTATATGAATTAGACATGTACTAATTTATGTTGTACCCTGAAAGAAATGATTTCGGTGTGTTAGGAATTTGGTTATTTTTAAGAATTTCTGTCAAGTTTTGAGAAATCAAATATTGATTTTACCTCAATAGTTAGGTTCTTCTTCTTCTTCTTCTTCTTCTTCTTCTTCTTCTTCTTCTTCTTCTTCTTCTTCTTCTTCTTCTTCTTCTTCTTCTTCTTCTTCTTCGACTCCAAAATACAAATTTTGTAGTAAATATGGCTTCGAATTATCAGGCCAATTCAATTTCAATAGTTAGGTTAAATGAGAAATTTAAAAATGAGGAACACTTAACCTATAATTTGTAATAGATTTTCGTAATCCAAATATCTGTATGTTAGAATCACACGTACCTCTTTTGTGTGCGAACAAAACTAATGTGAAATCTGCACTGAAAAAAATTTGTTGGAGAAATTCAACTACTATTGGGTAGTAGAGTGAAAAGTAGAATTAATTACTTTTTTAGTTGATCTAATACTGTTTGTATAGTAAATTTTACTACTTCTTTTGTAGTAAAAAATTTAGAATTCAAGCAACTAAGAAAAGTAGTTAAATTTTTAAAATAACTACAAAATCTTGTTGCACTAACTACATTCTCAATTATTTTAACTACTTTTTGATGGTTAAAACAAGTTTTTAAAAATCTTTGGGGACTTATTGAACTAAGGAGAGTAGTTAAAAAGTAGTCAAATTTACTAAGAATTTTTTTGAGTGTGGTTAAGAGGTTATTGCGCTTTAGAAATTTGCGTGTAAAATTGATAAGATTGATATTTAAAAAATTGTTAGCTACCTATTTATAAAAACCAAAAGTATTTTTTCCAACATTCTAAAATTTAGAGGTTCATGTAGTGCACCACTTTCTTAGTGAAACAAACAGCACCAAATATATCTAAAACGATTTTATTCAACAAAATAGAATATTACATGGAATATTATGAAATATTTTATGGAGACGTAATAACTATTGCGTTGTAGTCAAATCTTGAGCACTGCTTAATTAGCTGTTTTAAATAGCTTTTTGAGACTTTCATACTTCTTTAAGTGAATACCTCCACGTAATAATGTTCTATGGCACATTTTAACATAAATGCAATTGTAATGAAAATAATGTACACGTATTTTTTGAATTTTGAACCTAAATGAATGAAATCTTGTAATTAAATAAATAGAGAATATAATTTATTGGTTTTCATTAGAAATTGTGGTTGGAATAACGATTTATGGCAATTCAAAGTTGAAAAATGCAAGCACTTTAAAATGTACCATAAATCGTTATTCCGTGGAGGTTTTCAAGTAAGGGAGTAAGGAAAAATATAAAAAAAGCAAACATGGTTGAATAATCGTTTCTTAACGCAGATTACAATATTTCAATAATAGCAAAAGAAAACACCAAAACAATACTAGATTCGTGATCGCAGCAGTAACTTATACTTGGAAAAACATCTTACCGGTTTCTTTAATCTTAAATTTCTTTTAATTCACGAAAAATGAAAATACTATGGTTTCCAAATCCACTGCTGATTTTGTAGTGACGCAATAATTTTCTTGGAAGAAGCACAATAAAACCGTAATGATATACATGAACATTATTTGACACTAAAAGTCTACCATACCAACGGCAGATAATGATATTAATTCGCTTTGGTCGGTAAATTTAGTGCACTATACATTACACTCTTCTATAGAAGAAGTTTTATTAAATAAGTTTAAAATAAATTTAATGGATTATTTATTAAGTATGCAATGAAAAGATATTTAATTAAAATTGTGAGACGTGTTCAAATTTTAAACAAACTTTTTGTAAGAAAAAAAAACAAAAGTGATGAAGATTCAAAAAATAATTTTAGTATATACAATTTGAAAATGAAAGCTAAGTAAATATTAGTGTAAATAATGTAAATAATATGAAAACCTTTTACATAGTAAGTCATTTTAGCAGAAAATCAAAATTTATTAATTTAAAAAAATCATTTAACTCAAAAAAACTAAAAATTAGGTTATACTTTACTGATGAACTTTGGGATAATATTTTATTTATTATTTTATATTTTTAAATGCTTATATCAATTTATAATAAAAAAGTTCAGACATTCTTGAAAATTTTACTAATATAGTTCCACGTAAAAGAACTTTTTTTATCATTTTCTACTCTAAAGTTGACATTGTTTACATTATTTTAATTCAATGAAAATGAGTCTTTACTTTCTATCTGGTATGCTGATGATGATGAAATAAATGATGATTTTTAGGGGTTTGAAATAAATTTGTTAGCCCTGAAAAGGGCTGAATGTTGATATGCTATTTTTGTAGATGAATGTTTATTTGTTAGTCTTGAAAAGATCATATGTGACTCGCTACGAAGAAAGGTACCTAAAGAGCAAACTAATTATAGGTTAGAATCGTGTTAGATTTTTCTTGATTAAAAGTTTATTTTTAATTATTTGAATTTGAAACCAATTTTCATTGACTATTTTGAAAATAATGAAGACTTGAAGATCAATAATTTTTAATTAATCACTGACTATATTTCTGTATTTTTACTTGAAAAATTTAAAACATACCCTCAAATTTTTTGCTTCTTAGGTACCTTTCTTCGGATCGTGACACATATATGATATAATTTATCTGTGAGTCCAGAGAGTATACTAATTTTTGTGGCTGGTGAAACAGACTTAAATCTTTGTTAACAATTGTTATGGTTGTTCTTCATCATTATCTGTATAAATGTTATTATCATGATGATTTAAGCTTTCATCATAAACTTCAAAGTTTATTGCACCTTGATTTCATTCAACTTCACTTTATAGATAGATTCTTTTCAAGAGGTTTTACTGGTCCATTATTGAAAAAGGTACACTGTAAAAAATATTTGTAAATTTTCCTAACATTTCTTATGTAATTTCTCACATTATTTTGGGTAAAGTCGTTTTACCCAAAATTTTTGGTAATTCTACCAAAATTGTGAAATATTACCTAAATAAATTGGAAAATTTTCCTAAAACTTGGGTAAATTCTTGGAAAAATTTTCAAAATTTGTGGGTAAAATTATTTTACCAAAAACTTTTGGTAATTTTACAAAAATTTTGAAATATTACCTAGTTAAATTGGAAAATTTTCCCAAAGCTTGTGTAAACTCTTGGGAAAATTTCCAAATTTTGTGGGTAAAGCCATTTTACCCGAAGATGTTTGGGATTACCCAAACAATTTCTTTGGAAATTAACAATTTTTTTTGAGTAATTTATATTATTAGGTCAAACTTTTAATATTTAATATTTTTACAAAAATTGTGTAATATTACCATATATAATTAAAAATTTCCCTTTACTTATGCTTTAATATCGGATAATAATTGTGTAAAATATTTTTTCCTTTGAAATAATGTCACATTTTTCAAATACCACTTTTTTCTATTAGTTTCATTTAGACGGAAAGTTTGTGAAATTTTTCAAATAAAAGAAATAAAGAAAATATTTGGAAGTTTTCTGTAATTTCTTAGAAATTTTTTTCAAATGGTCCGTTTGGCGTCAGTTGCTCTGCAGCATTTGCCAGAGAAGCTAAATCCGCACGTGAAGGTTTTGTCGTTTTTACAGTGTCTTTAATAAAAATGTGATTGCAGTCTTCTAAATGTATTGACTCGATAGACATTGAATCCGACGATATGTTGTTATTTTGAAAACTTGTGTCTACAATCATCACCCGTAAGGTATTAAAATAATCTGGACAAATTTACTCTGTTTCACTTAAGCGAATAATGTTCTAAAAATTAGTTATCTTTGGTAATGCGGCTCCTTTCACTATATATAATTGGTATAACAACATTGACTTTATTCTTTTATTATTAGGAATTAGTTGATATAATCACTATTTACATTGTTTCGACAATGTTACAACGTAAATGAGCATGATTAATAAATTTCAGAGTAATAAAAAGTTGTTACTCTCTGGTACTAATACATTTTTACGGTCTGTATTCTAATCTTGATATTCCTTTAGTTTTCCATGGCAATAAATCTTTAATCGTTTTCTAACTTCATACTAAATTTTCTCATTTCAACGATAAATCAGCAACGTGATTCAAAAGGCGTTAAAGTGATTTACTTTCTGTTCAATAATCTGATACCAATTTAGATTAGAGTTTCCATTGAAGAGCTTCCATTCTGAAACACACATGATATTCTGAATTATTTTCTCAGTTTCTTGGTACTTTTTAGATGCATTCAAGTGATTTTACCGATTGCTGTAATAGATTTCTATCTTGAGTACAGATTCCATTAAATTTTACCACTAAATACAATGTCAAGAATCATCATCATAAAAAGCTTATTCCCCTGGTTGATGGTGATAATATCTGTATAATGATGTTTCAGATTTATCAAAACTGTCTTCCACCTCTCTTACTGCATTTTTCTCTCTACCAAGTTTGAAACGTGAAGAATTTCGAGGCAAGTCCAAGAGCACGGTATGAAGTTCCTACTTTGAAATATTACGTAGGAACTCTATACCTCGCTGCTGGATCTATACCGTAAACAGATGTACCACAGCAGCAATTCTTCTTGTTATCTATAAGTTGAAAGTTCCCATGCACCCTGAAACCAAACAGTGTTGTCTTTTGATTATAATATTATCATGTAAGCAAAATAAACTTTCTTTTTGATTAAGATATATCTGAACAGTATTAAATAAATCCGTAAAATTTTCCTATATATGTACTAGAAAAGAGAATTTCGCAAAACTTCTGTGGAATAATTTTGCAAATTCCATAGACCTTAAATATTAGCGATTAAAGCGGATTTAGATTGTAACTTTGAAATCAAAACTAATCAAAGTTTACTTTCGATTTTTATATTTGTATCCAAAATTAAAGACCTTGCATTTTCTTATCTGTAAAAGTCGACTTTAGTCTAATGTTGATTTCGATATCAGCAAGAACGCGTTAAGTAGAGAATTGTTATAAAAAGCCTTGGATATTCGGACAATTCTTAATGAGAGTAGAAGTACATAAGATTTAAAGGTATTTTTATGAGAAGTATCTTGAAAATGGAGAGAAAAGGGTATTGTTGAAAGCTTTCTGAAATTAGTGAGGTTTATAAACAATAAGTGGAGTATGCAGCACCTTTAGAAAAGTATTCTCCATTTACTTCGTATGATGACGGGCGTGGTGAATTCTTAGGAATGGCGCTCGCTCAATTGAGGGTGGTCTTTTCTACGTACACACAAATACTTCGTATCCTATGCATCCCCTAACATACCGCCCATATAGTCAAACCCATACGCAACACCCTCTTCTCGTACCTTAAGTCCTCCCCTACTTACATATACATATGTCGTATACGTCTGCAAAACTTTTCTCTTCAATTCAGGAAATAAGTACATCTGCAAGGCATAAACAAGAGGGCTCTTGCAACGTTTTTCAAAAATTCCAACAAGGTGTGTATGATGTAAAGTTTTACATATTTCAAAGGTGGGTACTTGCAAAAAATACATATCCCTCCATTAGGAAAATCTCCCTTAAAACAAAGACATCTCGCATAGCAGGAAGAATTTTAAGGGTACATCCTAAATCTTAATTTACAAGTCAAATTTTTAGTTACTCACTGCAATTGGTTGCAGCAACCAACAAATTCATCCACACATCCTAGGATGCAACTGATTCAAACAGTGCATTTATATTAATTAATGTAACGGCGAATAATTAATGATTTGCCAGTCTACACATGCTGTTTCAATCAGATGCATAATAATTGTTATCCAATCAGCAACGATAATTCATTCTGATGATTCAAATTTATAGTTTTGTAATTAAAATGTCTATAACTGCAAAAATAGATGTCTTTTAAGATGTAAAAATGATATCTTATATCTTAAAAAATAATGTGAACTACTATAAAAACTAAGA
Source organism: Leptopilina drosophilae (assembly GCA_032873175.1). Classification (NCBI taxonomy): domain Eukaryota; kingdom Metazoa; phylum Arthropoda; class Insecta; order Hymenoptera; family Figitidae; genus Leptopilina; species Leptopilina drosophilae. The sequence continues at coordinate 7,263,682 of CM065485.1, read as the reverse complement.
TGCATGGAAATATTATTACGCACGGAAAAAAAAGTACAACTGAAATGGAGAAATTTTTCGCTATAACAGCCAAACATTTCGTCAAAAACGAGCGAGCGATATTGGCATTATCGTTAGAATAGCGATATTGAATTTTACTTGAAAACAACCTATGACAGAACCAATTTTAATTGCGTAAAAAGTAAAATTAAATGCTCATTTTAATTTTTTTCAATCGTATGTTTCAAATTACAAAAATTTTAAAGTATATTATTGAAATTAATACTATGTTTTAAAACTGAAAACTCAATGTTTATGCTGTCAGAAATTCCAATATGGCTGACGAATTGCACTCAACCAAAGCTCACTATCACTGAATTGGCTAAACTTTTGTCTAATGTAGTTAAGTTTAATTCACAACGTTGGTTATGTTGTTCTTTATTTTAATTATATTCCCAATATTGCTCGTTCGCGTCCTGAAATTTTTTTCCGTGCGGTAACATCTTAAATTAAGATACTAAAAAATGCTTTGGAACTTTATTGTGTTCTAAAAGAGGACACACATTTAAGGTCTATTAAATTTTTGAATTAAATATAGTTTAAAAGAAGATTTCATACACTTTAAATCTGAATCAGTGAAAATTTTGACTGATTTCAATCAATGACCCAGTTTTATTTAATTCATCAGTGAAATTTCACTGACAATCAGTGGTTCTTACTGATTCTCAGTGAAATTCTACTAATGAATTAAAGAAAACTGGGCCACTGATTTGAAATCTGTGAAATTTTCTCTGATTCAGATTTAGAGTGTATTATTTTCAAATAACAGCCTAAGTACCTATATATGCTTCAAAAATTTTATTACAATTTTTTATCAAAAAATTATTTATTTTTTTACTTTTAATTTTTTTAAAAGGATAAAATTGGTAATTATTGTAAAGGTAAAAAGCAGGTCTTTGTCGAGAAATAGTACTTAAAAAATATGCGATGCTGAAATAGACACTGCGGCATATGTCAGTTACATTTCCGAAAGATAATGAAGTTCATCGAATAAAAGCTGCTTCAAGTAGAATAATAGTGGTGAAATAATAGATTTACTCAAAAGATTTTGTGTTAACGAAAAAAAAGTCTTTGGATTTTTCTAAGCCAGGTGTCCTCAATGCAGACTGCTGTCGACTCAACCGGCATATCAAAAGCAGACTTTCGTAATGTTTGATTACATTGAGAAAAAATTCGAAATACATCTGCAAGAAGTACAAAGACAAGTTTAATAGCTATTTGGCTGAGAAAGCTTTGAACAGGTACCGTCAGATGGGGCTATTAGTAACGAGGGGTTATTAGCATCTGAAATTTCATTTGGTTCAAGCACTGCGAAGCGTCTCTACCTATTGATCGATTTGGGTACTGTTTTGGTTTGACTGGTAAAAACTTTTATTGACAATACTATTGTGAATAAATGCAGGCCTATGAAATTTGACTTTTTTTAAACTTTTTATTGCTTAGTGCGTTGAACATGTTCGCGGGTCCCAAAATGACAGGATTTGGAGACAAGAGGGGAAAAAGATCACAAAAAAGTGTCTTCGATTTTTTAAAAGTCACCAGAATATCTGCAACTGAAGACAGCGTTACCGATGTTCCAGCATTTGTTCCGTGTATAGTATAGCATTCAGATGTTTAATATCCAAAGTGTTTTAAAAAACTTCAGAAGCTAATAAATACTTCAAAATATATCTAATATATCTATTACAATCTATTACAAACTTTTCTATCTTTACTTTAGAAAATTTTCTAAGAATGACTATAGACGTGAATCAATGTCTTTTAGAAACAAGCAGCTTCTTACAAGCATGGAAAAGAAAATATGCTGAGTGCAAAGATAAAATCATGGTACACATAATGTTACAAGCAATATCAAATATGTATTTAGTATGACGAGCTCATCTTTGATCGTATTAAAAGATTCTATAGTTAATGTAACACACACTGAAGACTGTTAGGACTCTTTCGACATTAAATGAAAACCGCAGAACATTATGACGATTTCCCAGAATTCTTATTTGATGTTTAAGGTCGGTAACTGATAAATTGAAAGAAGAACCAATCGATTGAGACTTCTGATGCAAATTTTCATAGGGGGTAGGATTCTTTTACTGAATAAACACCGCATATGTAAATTTTTAAAATAACATGTTAATTAAATTCTAGCATAAGGACAGCTTCACAGCACTAAAACTTTATAAAAATTTGTTATCAAAAAATAGATTTTAATTGAACCGAATATACAGCAAAAAATAACTGAAAATGCAAAATAAGTAAATACAAAATCTTTTATAATTCGGATCTGCGATCTATTTTATCGACAGTTGATAAATTTTTAGCTATTTACGACAAACAATATAAAATTCTTCAAGTAAATTATTAATAAAATATGTTAGTAGTTTTATAAATAATTTAAATTTGCGTGATTATTTGTTATACGCTCCGTAGAAAGGTACTTCAGAAGCAAATCGCATAAAGGTTATGTTTGCGCCTTATTGTTACCTCAATTAATAGTTTTATTTTAATCTTGTAAAACCAAATATAATTTTTATGAATTATTTTACTTGTAATGAACATTTTAATATTAGTTGTTTATATTGTGAGCTATACCCTTTGTGTAATTTCATTCAAAAAATTGCAAACATAACCTACAACTTTTTGCTTCTAAAGTATTTTGCTTAAAAAAAAATTTCTTGGACCTTAATAATTTTTGTTTTATTTAAACTTAAAATTTAAATTTTATCACTGATACAGGGTCAAAGAAATAGTTTTTAATTTAAAAGGGAAAAATTATTTTTAAAACAAATAGAAAGCTTTTGAATGAAATATAATATATGATATTTTATAGTTCTTAACTCAATATGGTGCAATTATACAAAGAAAATACTGTTGAATTTACTGTATGCATATTCATGTGCACTGAAAAGCAAATATCATTTACTTGATTTTATGGCACTGCTTAGTGAAACAAAAAATACCTCCTTTATTCAAGAGTAGTGCTTTATAAAATTAACTAAATATTATATCAAGTAAATTACATTTGTTTTTATTTATGTACATGAATATATGTAATAAATATTCGTTAGCAATTTTTTCTTATTTTAACGCTCATTTTTCCTATTTGTTTAAAAATTGTAAAAAATAAGGTTAAAATTTTAACAGTGTTAACAGTTGTTAACTACTCTTTAGGAGGTTTTCAGAGATCACTGACTAACCAACCAATACACAGTTAGTGCATTGGTCTTAAAAATAACATTTAAATAATAGTAATTGTAAAATTTTAATTTAATTAAAAAACTTTTTTCTATATTATAATTTGGAAATTAATTAGATGTTAATGGCATTCCATGTCATTATTCAGGCGATCGCTCCCCCCATGTTTGTGATTCCCCCAAAAACCCCGTCTACCTGAGCTATTGTTAAAGTGTCTGATTTCTCCTGAATGCAAGTATGTATCCTCTTCTCCACAGTTTCAGATTGTTTACTTAAAAAATGTGGGAAGTCAAAATTTTCTTTCCCTTATATAACGTTGAAACATGTTAATATTTACGAATTTTTAATGAAAATCTTAATTTAGAAAACAGATTCAATGATAATTTTTAGTTTAACCACTTATAAATTAAAACACCCTCATATATATTATCTAAGTTTTCGTTAGAGGTACAAAATGTGAAATTAACTTTGATTTTTTTGTAAGCTGAAACAAAAATAGCTTCTTAAGTGCAGTTATTGAGCAAGCAGATCAGATTTTGAGAATTTTTCTGACTTTAAAATTCGGAAGCACTTTAGCAGAACCAGTAATTTTGTATTTTACTAAAATTTGGAAAAAGTTGTAAAAACTTAAAAATTTCTACCACAGAGACTGCTTGCGTTCGGCACTATACAGATATTTTACAGCGGAAGTCAAGTTGTCTCTCCAAAATTACCTTCTTTGACGATAATAGTTTTCTAAATTTAAATTGGAGACGTGGATCTTGACTTGGATTTTCGTCTACAATGTAGAGACATTTCGAAGACATTAAAAAGTGAAAGAAGAGAAACGCATTTTTCTGCAATAAAACAAAAAAAAAAGTACGCATAACGGTTTTCATTGATTTAACAAAATTTAACGTTTTCTCGATACGCAAACCATGTATAAAGTAGAGCTTCACGTGTTTGAAATCGTTAATTATAATAATACTGGAATGCTAATAAGTTGCAGTTTGCTAAGCATAACTATGTTCCAGCTTACAAATTTATACGCATTTTCTTCCATCTTAACCCTTTAGACCCTTAATGTAAAATACTTATCTTCTTCAGGCAAGCCACTGATGGTTATGCTTTAGTCTATTAATATTCCTTTCTCCCCTTGAAAAGTAAACTCGTGAGAACGCCGTGAGACATTCTCACCTATTAGCATAAACTTTATGTAAAGAACTTTCTCACGTTCAAGAAATCGATACAAACAACCCTGCAAAGAAGAAGTTGATTAGTTTCTGTTATTGTATTACTATTTTCATTACAACTATCTATCTACCGCAGACACTCCGAGTGCGAACCCACACCACGGCAGTCAGTCAGTCAGTCAGTTAGTCAAGAAATGCCGAACTATACACTTAATCAGGACTGGCGTTCAAATGCTTGCACCGATTCTCAATTATTCAAATCTGCTTAATTTGGATCAACTCTCAACCCAATTACGGCGCATTAACGGTTCAAGTGTCAATTCTGCAAGTGTCGGTTGTCTATGCTGGGCTCGCACTGGGAGTCTTAAATTTCTGAGCACGTAAAACAATTTCGGTGAATCAGTACACTTAAAAAGTTACGTGTAACACTTTTTTCCAAATCAAAATTCGCGGCCACTCACTCGTGGAATTTTTAATATAAGCAATATGTTTTCTTTTATACAAACCAAACAAACTGATGACCAATGCATGTTTTCTTCATTATTTTATCTATACAGGTTTAAAGATCCATACTATACTCTTATATTGATAAGTCCCAGAAATACTTTTGTGATGGTCGATCTAGGCTGGTGGCGTACATCTTCTGATTTATCTGAAAAAATAAAAATTCTATAGTTTCTTGAAATAATTTCTCCAGTGCAAACTGAAAAGCAACTATAAACAACTTCGTAATGTTTGTATGAGAAGCAAAACAAAGTTTAACAATTTGTCACTATTTATTAAAATCGAATCAAAAAGTCTGATTTGAATATAGATACAAGACAGTATGGTTGTTTTATTGAGGTCATCATCAGTTACCTTAATGATCCATTTAATTGAAATTAAATGTAATTAAATGATTTCAAACCTCCATGAAGTAAACGTCGGCGCTCAACGTCAAAAGTTTCTGGGGATGAAAATGTTACAGCTACCATTCATTTAGCAGAGGGTTGAAACTTTTCAGGGCTAAGCGTCGAAGGCAACTTCATGGAGGTAATTTCCATTTATTAATTAGTAGGAAAATATCTAGAAATACCTTGATAATGACATACACACTTAAGATCAGGATAAGTTAACTAAAATTAAATACACTTGCGTTCATGACAATTATTTATTGCATTAATGCAATTTGCTTGTAGGTTTTTTATTATTTAACTTAAAATATATCATTTGCAACAAAAGTTCTGTCTACTGAAAAGGGTCGATTCACGATTCAGAGCCGACTCATCCCTGTACTTTGACCCACTATGCATAGCCAAACGTACCCCTTCGCCTGATTAAACTACATAGTGCAAGTTAGCCCTTTCTCTGAATATATACAGTGAAATTTCTACAGCTCATCGATACATGCTGCAATGTTTACCTACACCTGTCACTTTATATTGAGATTTTTTTATAGGTGCAGGTTTACAGTTTCTTAGTGTGTTTAAAGAGAATACTTTGTAGGAAAAAAATAAAATTCTAGCATTCGTATATTTGTAATCCCCCCTTTTTGTTCTAAATATTGATATTGATCTAAATATTTGAAATATTTACTTTAAATAAAAAATTCAAAATAAAAATTTCATTGACCAGAATTTGACTCGAACATTTATGAATTAAAACAGAAGAAGTGGATTTAAAAATATTAACTTTCATAGATTTTAAAAGAAATTGGCAAACAGTATATTTTATCTTATATATATTTAAAATAAAAAACATCAATTTTAAATTATTGTGATAAAGAATTAAAATTTCCACCAAAGAATAGAATTTTTGAAGGCGATTGTTTAGGAGTTTGTTCCGAATCTCACGAAAACTTTACGATCAATGGAATAATTGAAGGGTGAACTTATCAAGAAAAGAATCCGATGTCATTTCATTTCTCCCAGGTCGCCTCACTTTAATAGCCTTTTGTAAAGCTACAGTGAAAAAAGTAAATGGACATTAGGGTTGCTTGAAAATACCAACAAGTTGAAGAAGACAGAATTATTTCTCTCTCACGCTCTTCAACATTGTAAATGATAAAAAAATGTCCTCTATCATATTAATTTAACTCACTTAAAAAAACTTAAAATCACTTAAAATTTGTAGAGTTTTTAAATATAAATTTCTGAGATTATTGCTTAGAAATTTTTGAATAATAATAATAACTATTATTATTGTAACTCTCCATAGTTTTTTCTCAAGTTAATAAGGTATATTATTTTTAAAAAATTATAAAAAAAATTCATAAAATTAATTTTTTAAAAATATTTTTAAATAATTTTTAAAAGTTAGTTAGTTTTTCTACTTTAAAAAATTTCCAAACAATTAAAATTTATTAAAATCTGTTAAAAACAATTGAATTTTTGAGAAAAAAATTTTAATAAGCCCAAAAAGTAAATTTTCATAAATTTTTACTTAAATTGTTCGAAGATAATTGAATCATAAAAAATTATTATCAAACAATTCTAAGAATTACTTACTAAAAAATATCTGAATGTAATTTTTCGCAAATAATTAAATTTTTTAAAAGAATTTTTGTATAATTTAAAAAAAATTAATTTTTTGATAAATTTTAATAAAAAAAATTTGAAAATGATTCTTTTCTTCAAAATGTTCTAAATAATTCTAAAATGTTATTATTTTTGTATTTGAATTTTTGAAATATATGTAATTGAAAATACTGAAAATATTGAATTTTAAAAAATTGAAAGCTAATTTTCATTTATTTTCATTTTTAAATTTTACATTTAAAGATAAACTAAGATTTTTTATAATTCAATTATATTAAAAAAAAGTTTGAATTTTCTTAATTTCCCTGATAAAAAATTGTTTCCCTGACTTTACTATCTGATAAATATATCTAAAACTCGCTTTACTTATTTTAAACATAAGAATATTTTATGCCTATTATTATAATTTCTACTATATCTTTAAAATATAAAACGAAGTAAATTTTTCAGAATCTTTTAGAAATGAAAAAAGTTGAAATATGTGCTTATATGTAGGCGAGAATGCTTCACGGTGGATAATAAAAACTTTTGTAGATCGTATTAGAAGTAAAACGCACTGTCAATTAAAAAGTTCTAACAAAAAGAATTCTCATAAACTCAAGTTAATGTAATTTTTAAAGAAATTGAATCATGAGTGAATAAAAAGTTTGTAACATTATTATAAAAATTTTATCGATTGTTAAAAGGTTTGCCCTACAGTGGGTAATTGTCTTATTTATTATCCAGTGGAGTGGAAAGGAGTATGAGTATAGAGTAGTTTTGTGAGCAAAGAAATTTGATATAAACTATTATCCTAATGTAAGAGAATGTAATTTAATTATTGGTGCTTTAAGTAATAGCATAGTATAAAATATGCTCATGTTATAAAAAATCCCTAAAACTTTTTAAACAGTTTCGAACATTAATATTGCATATTCAACGTATAGAATATAATTTACATTATTATAAAACTTGAATATTTTATTCTAATTTAATATTCCATAAATGATAATTAATTTTTTTCTCTTTATTTTAATAATAGCTTATCTAAAAACAGTGAAATAAAAGAATGGGGTAACAGTGTTTGCTGGGCCCCAAGTTAACTGAGGGGTGTATTTTTTGCCTGTTTCTCTCCGTCCTTTTGAATGCATGGAGTGAGAGAGAAGGGCTTAGAAGGACAGAGAGTGGCGATCTCTGTAGGTAACTAACGTCTTGTAACGGCGCGACACGGCGACTGGACACATTAAAAAGCTCCGATGGTCTGATCGATAATTTTTTCATTTTTCTATTTCATTATTGAACCAGTGTTTTCAATTTTTAAAGTCTGTAAATAATTCAAAGCAAAGAGCGTTAAATTCAGAACGTTAATTAAAAATCTATAATATAAAAATATGAATTGCTTACAATTGAAAATTCTAGTTTTTATTAAAATTACAATTTTTCATTCTAACTTTGTAAATTATGTACCTTTTAAATTAGAGTTTTATATATTATAAAGAGTGCATATGAAAAATTCAGCTATAATTTACTTATAGAAACAAAAAAATTTCAGTTTATCTTTCTAATAATTTTGTAATTCAAAAATTTTGAATTTAATATCTATATAAGTGGATATTTTTGAATTTCTTAATGTTTAAACATAAATTGAGTTTGAAACTATAAATAAAAAATGAGCATTAAAAATTTGTACTACAGTTAAAAATTAAATAAAAAATTTGAATTTTACAACTTTTAAGTTACACTTTCGTTGAAATTAGTAATGCAAACATGTTTTCATTAGTACACTGTTAAATTAATTCACACTCTTGAAAATAATAAAACAATATGTTGTTGATGAACAAAACCATGACACTTGTTACAAGAATTATTTAAAGGATTTTCACTTTATAAATAAAATAGAAGCGAAGAATTTTAACTTCTTTTTTTCTTTGAAACCCATCAGAGCGTCACTTGGAATTAAAAAATCTGGTGAAGATTCTTATTGTACAAAACAATGAACTATCATATTAATTAACTTGATAATTAAGCGTTGATTTAAGGCTGAAAATGAATTGTTTCGTTTGGTTAAAAATGAATAAAATTCATTAAGACCACAATGAGGTAAGCGCGCGTATTTTTCCAAACATTGCAGTAAGGAACTGTTCAGCATGTTAACGAAATTTTAACTTAGAGTTAACGATGCGACATGCTGAGCCACTAACCCATAGACTTTGATTCTAGGGGTAAAGTAAAAGAGAGACACAGACGAAAGAGAATTAGAAGGGGGAATCTGGGAATGCCACCCTTTCGTATGTAAATTCGTGGACACCTGGAGCAAAGGCCGCATGCAAATCAGTCCTGAGACCATCTGAACTGAACCTATACATGATAATTCCAGTGAAATTTTATGAGACCTACAAGTTTAAATGTTCAGTATTCGGTATTCCTTAATCGATTCGTCATCTTTCTCACATTTTTACAATCAACTTTTCCTACCGACTCGTCAACTAAATACACCGTAGAAATTAATTTCACAAAGGTATATTGAAACAAATTTTCAACAAATTTTCAAATATTACTCGATCATGTACTTGAAGAACATAGAAAAATAGTTGCCCTTCTGTTTAAAGGAAAGTTTTTTTTATTTGTTTGAAAAATTATACATCCCAGACAATTATGATATTAACATGGCGAAACAGCAGTAAAATTGTTTGTAATTTTACAATGCATGTGTAATACAAGTCGTGTATTTGAAAATAAAATTAACATACTTTCTTATGATGTAAATGTACTGCTAGATTATAATACCTGTAATGTAATTTGAGCGCTAATCACGCACTATCGCGTTTTTCTCATATACTCACACATCAATGTGCTAACTGTATATTCATGAAACAGCTGTAACGTGAGTCATTAACATCATCCTCAAAACTGCCGTTTTTTACACTTTAAAGTACTTCCTCCACTAATATACAAAAATTATATTCATTTACCAAAACTATTGTTAATATTAATTGCAATATTGATATAAAATAAAGCAATAATTTTTCAAATTTCTAATAAAACAATAAGGACAAAAAAATTTAAGAAAAGAATTTTTCTAATTAAGAAAAATTGTTTTCATACATTTGTATCTATGATAAATACATTTCCCGAGGGAAATCAAAAGATTTCATGATCTTGAAACAAAGCCCGGCTCAAGCTCCATACTCCCCTAAATATTTATGAAGTCTACTATTTAGTAAACCGCCGAATGTATAACGATTAGTCTAATTCCTGTGTCACTTGAAAATCCTACCATGGCTATAACTTAAGTCTGGTGTCAAATTACTGAAGGATAAAGCAACTAGAATGTTTGTTGAAAGCAAATTTGCTGAAACTATAAAATTTTGTTTGAATACTCTGATAAATGCTGTAAATTAGCATTAATTCGTGTTATAACTGTAAGAAGGCCATTCATGTTTACTTGATGTAAAAATTGTTTGAAGCTGCATGATATTTGAACTGAAATTATTCAATGCCAACTAACCTGCGAGTGTACGCACAACGTTTCACACGCGCTCCTTTTAGCATGTGTGAGTCGCCACGCACATAAGCAGGGGTTAAGTTGTGTTGTGTATAAATTAGACCCGATTATCAGGCGGCTAAGATCAATTTTTATAAGGAAAACTATATGCTTTTATAGGAAGGCCTGCTTGCATTTACAAAACACAACCATGAGGAATAATATTTTATTTTCAACACAATCATGAAAAGTATTTTATATTCAAGACTAATTATTTCTTCCAATTAATTTAACAAATAATTATTTGCAATTTGTAGCCAAAAAGTGTCATAATTTTTAAAGGTCTATAGTCATTGTTTCATTTTGATTAATAAAATTTTAAAGTGAACATTTTCAAAAAAGTTTTTCTACACATAGTTTTTAATACATATATAGATAACCAAAATGTGAATTTTAAAAGATCAACCGACGCATCATAGAACAATTAAGCTAGAACAATGTATTAAAAGGGTGGACACTTTTTTCATAAAAACAATTTACTGTTTATATTATTTTATTTTTTTATTTTTAAAAACGTGAATCTCAGCCGTATATAACATAATGGATATTTATAGACAAAGGATTTTGCTAAAACTGAATTCTAATGTTTATGTTAATGTTAAATTAAAATACATAAATGTTGTGCATCACCGCAGTCAACTATATGAATTCGTCATATGTATATATAGAGTTTAGAGAAACCGCTAGTGTTGCATGTCGAGCGAGTCTCGATCGACAACTTCTCGTCAAAGTCGAGAAAATCGTTAAAATAACAATTAAAACAATTGAATTTTATAGTTTTATCTCACTTCTTTTATGAAAGGAGACGAAAAAACAAATGACATCTATTTGCTCGACATGCATCACTAGAAACCGCAGTATTGGTGAAAAACGATATTGATTTTGTCACGTACTTTTGCCACGAAATTGTAATTATTCTGTTCAGTAGGGGAAAGGAGGATAAACCGGTCATATTAACGGTTTTCGCTTTGCGGTGTTAAAAAGGAAATAAATCATGTACGAAAATGAATAAACTTGCAAAAAAAAACTTACTATATGGATGTAAATGATGTTTCTACATCCGTTTGGAAAACAGTTGCATTAAAAAATGATTTAATATGTTAATAAATTTTAACATCGTTCGCAAAGTGATAGAATCATTAAATTAATATTATTATACACTGAGAGACTTTCTGTTTCGTTTTGTCTGCACTATGTACTGGACTAGTGAAATGGATTTCATGAATTTTTTATTTCAAACTGATGTTCTGAATTCGTCTATTTCAGATGCACCACAACTATATGCGTTAGTGTCTAACTGAGATAAGACTTGACGTTAAATGTTGAAAAACTAAATCAATTATAACTTTTTCTCAAGTTAATATTATCTTAAACTCTGAGATTTATATAACTTAGTAAAATGAAGAATAGCTTCAGACAAAAACTTTTTATTATACTGTTAGAGTAACAGCAACGTTTCGAAGCCGTTAAGGTCTCCCCTTCAGGATAAAATTGAACAAATTGTTATTGCCATTCAACATTTAGACATTACATTTAAAAAATTATGAAACCCTTCTGTACACTCTCATAAGGTTAATCAGAAATTATGATATTCAAATTAAACAAAAAACTAATCTTCTTTCTCAATTATCTAGAGGTCTCAAAACTACTTCTTTTATACAATAAGCTTTACCCAATTTCCTCATGACTTGAATCAAAAACATTTAAAAAATTGTATTTTCACTTATAAAAATAACTTTTTTCTTTATTTTCATTATAATATATTTTACAATGTTTTACTACAATATAAACGAGGTGTCTTTAATAATGACTTGATAATGCTATAAATGATTTATTTAGAATGTTCCATACGTACATTACGGAGTAAGTTTTAAAATTTTTTAAATTTCATATGAGATTAAAAACTTATCGAATTCTTTGTTTCTTTATTTAATGTTATGTTATTAAAATGATTTCCTAATTTAATAATTAATACGAAATTTTTTATATACTTATAAAGCAATATTTTTAAATTCTCAAAATTTCAAGTATAATAAAAAATTTTTTTATAATACAAAGTGTTTTAAATGGAACCAGGGTGAGTATATATTATTCAATCCTCAAGAATTTTATACACGTTGGTTTATATGGAATAAATATATTATGCAATATGAAATAAGTATATATCGTCTGAATACAGTTATTCTTGAGCTTTTAGAATAACATGAGATTTTCAGTTTTATAAAAATAAGAATAATATGAATTTTAAATAACATTTCAACTTTAAGGTGAACAATCTTCAAGACGCCTTGCATTGTCGCGATGTTTATTGATTTTAATATATTTAATGATCTCTCGCTTTTGTCCCCACCCCCTTTACAATTCTTACAATGCAATAAATCAGAACATTCCTATCATCAAAGAGTTAGGACATTGCGAATAAATATGTACAACTAATAAGCCATTTTTATAAACTTGTACTTTATTATCCACGATCGTAAAAAAAACTATTATTCAAATATATTTTTCACTCCAGTGTTTAATTTTCTTAAAGATATCTACTGTGTTTCTAAAATTAAAACACATTTCTCTTTCAATATTTTAGAAATTGTTCCCGTTGAAAGTATCCTATTATAAAATGCATTTTATTCTCAACGCTATCTTCAGGCGTAGCGCTTTTTCATCATCGATCGTTTCATATCCTCGCGAAAAAGAAACTGTGGGCAAAATCGTATTCAGCATAAAATTTTTTGAACCGTGCTTCGAATTTTGCAAACTATAAGCTGAGACATCGACAATTGAACAAATTATTATTATATTTTAAACATGATTTTTAAATTTTTCAACCATGGACTGAAAAGAATTTATTGGAATCGAACAACATATTACTGATGTAATATGTGATGTGATCAAATAAATATTTACTTGAATTAAATAATTTTTATTTAAATGAATTAAATAATATTCAAACTAATTTCAGTACACTCAGAAAAAATTATTATTTAAACCAAATATATTTTATTTCACTTAAATAAATGTATATTTGTCTCAGAACCAACTAGACTTTTTATTTGTTTTAAATAAAATTTATATTTGACATAAATAAAACATATATTTGAGTTAAATAAAATTTATTTGAAACAAATAAAAAGTCTAGTTGGTTCTGAGACAAATATACCATTTCTCTGGGTGTAGAAGTTGAAGAAAGTAGCATGATTAAAATAAATATTTAATTGGTAATAGTCAAGTAAAGGGTTATTTGAATCAATTTTGTTTCAGTATGTCAAAAATGTTATGAACCCTTGGTAAAATATAGTTTTCGAGTTTAATTCAAAGCAGTAAATTATTTTAAAAAAGGTATATATATATATTTGAATAGAAACGACACGGCTCGCATTAAAATGCCCGATCAGTCTCTTGCATTTAAAAGGCACAGCTAATCAAGTATATAACACAGGATAGAAATGAATTCTAATCAAGAGGAGGTATGCAAGTAGGAAAAACTGGTAATACAAAATGCAGGAATAAAGAAACAGTAAGACAATCAATATAAAAGAGAACTCTTCTACAGCAGCAGCAACAACTAAAGATATAAATCAACGTGTGCATTGTGCAAGAGTATAATTTAATGCACGAATGAAAGGGGACCGCATCTTCAATTCGGAGATGGGAGAATAGTTGTGAGGCCCAACTTCCCCGCAACGAAGTGCTAAATTTATACAACATAATGCCAAATGCTTCTGCCTCTTTATTTTCCCCGATGAATTTCATTAGGTGCTTGACGACCTTTCTCATGCCTATGAATTTAATATATTCTTTTCTAATATTTTTCTTTTCTCTCCTTTTTTTCAAGAAAAAACAAGACACAGTAGGATTCGTTTTGTTTTCCAACAAACAACATTACAGCAACATATTTTTTAGAAAGGTTATCAAGTTAGTTTAATAATCGCTAAAAACTACTTAGCCGAAGATTATTTAATGTTTTTTTGGATTTAGAAATATTTGAGAAATGTTGGAGAAAAATAAACTGTCGCCGTTGTAGTGCGTCAGAAAATAGCGTCTGTGAAAAAAGCACGAACAAATTTGTTCGAGAGCACGAAGCACGAGAGGCTGAAGCTTTTAGGAAGAGCCGTCAATGCGACGAAGGTAAGACGAGACAAGCCGAGTCGAACCGAAGTTTTACGTGCTTGTCTCGTACACTATATTTTTTCGCCACAGGCTAATCAAAGAGTCGCTTTATGCTGCTTTATGCTACCTGTTTTTGGATGGCGAGGCAGCACTTTAAAATGCATCCTCTTGCACTGCATGACAACTGTCGTTAAGTACTTTTATGGCGACTATCATGTAGTGTGCCGTTCCAGGCGTAATAAGAAAATTGAAAAGTGCTATTCGACCAGTGGCACCTATTGATGGACACACACGCAAAACGAACATAAACGTGAGAATGGAAATTCGGGACTTGCCGTCATTTAGCCGCGACTCCTTCTAAATAAAGTAAAGCTTATTCGTGTACACCGGGGAAAAGAGTGATGTCTAACCGTTTGCTGAGATTCTACAAAGAGCTATAATGGTTCATTGGAAGGATTATCTAAACTTAATTAACCCAACTCTTTATTGGATCAATCCCCTGAATTTCGTCTGAAAGCAGTTGCGAACATACCTTTGAAACTTCAAACTAAGACGAATTTCAAAGTTCATTAATTTTATTAAAATTAATATTTCAAGAATTTTGTTATATCCCTTAGACTTTTTTAAAAATGCGGTTTCTATTCACAGTTTCTCTAATGATATCAAATTGAGACAAAAATATTCCGTCTAATAAAATTTATTCATCATTATAATTTAAATAGTAAAATTGATTACACTTTGAACACGTTACTTGAGGAATGAGGACTAAAACTTTTCTTATTTTAATGAAATGAAAATTATTGCTAAATTACAAGAAAGAATTTTGTTGCAAATGTCACATCGTCGGCTTGGTGGAAAACTGTACCATTTCAGGAATTAGTTATAAACTATACCATTTCGGTAAATGTTTTTAAAACATACCATTTCGAGAAAAAAAGTTTTTTGCTTTTTTTCCAACTTTGTCAACACTGATGCTAGACATAAAATAAGGTTATGCATTTTTAAAAAGCGGTATCTTAAATATACTCTTGTTCATCTTTTTAATGTATTATTTAAAAATTTCTAATAATTTAAATTAATTGCTTGTTAATCTTTAGAAATTCTTTAGTGCAACGCTTTTATAGATCTTCATCGAAATGGTATGTTTTATAACAAACTTTTGAAATGGTATAGTTTATAACAAATTCTTGAAATGGTACAGTTTTCCACCAAGCCGACGACATATAAACGATCAACGAACGAACTGATATTCAACACTTTATAAATATTCTGTAAAATGTTATTGCACAGAGCATAGCACAAATTCCTTTCGTTTCCAGACAATATGACTAACTTCTTTTCCTTTAGAATTCGAAAGTTTCCAACAAAACTATTTTTCTCGTGCTATATTTTTTCCAGTAATAACCAACGCGGCGTTAATAAAAATCCGGACATTGTTTAATAACTTTTCTTCAAAGATTATGACGCAATAATTAAATACCTATGTAGACTTATCAAATTTAGATGCATACATTTTAAACCCAATTTAGTAGAATGTAGACAGTTTAAATCCATTTACTTTATTAAAACTTTTCACAGTGAGCTTCATTCAGCAGTTTTAGTCGAGTTTATATAATAGCATTGGAGTTCAATTTCCCAAATGAAAGTTTCTTTCTAATGTTTTCGAGGTTATCATTTTACAAAACAGTTGGGCATCTTTTTTAATTATTGACAAATAAGGCTGCTTTCCTAGATAGATTCATTTAGTTAAAAAAAAAGTATCACGTAACTTAGAACAAAAAATTATTTTTTCTATTTGCTTGATATACTTTGATTTAATAATATTTTCACAAATGAGGAGCATTACCATAATTTAGTGATTTAAGGGGTTACATGGACCATAACGTGCAGATATCGTTTTTTTTAATAATTTCTTTTCCTAAGAAAATAAATATATTTTTAAATTTCAACACTTTCGTATCTTAATTAAAAAAGAATATAACTTCAGAATTTTCCGTTTAAGAACATTAAAAATCAGGCCCCTAGCAACAGGGTTTTTTGAAACATCTTTAAAAACAAAAAACTTTTGCGAGTGTCAGACTGCTTCATCGAAAGTCAAAAAAACAAATATTTTCTGTTAGTGGTTGTATAAATATATAGCTCTTGATTGAGCATTGTAAAAAAAAGGTTGTAAATATAAGAGCTGATTTCGGTATTAAAATAGAACCAAATAACGATTTAGTACCAAAATTGGTACTAAATTAGTGTCTTTCTTTTTACAATGAGCAAAAAAAATTTTCATTGATTAGAATAGATTTTAAAATATGAAGATTTCGACTATATCAGCATATAGTGACATCTATTAGATGTCAATTGAACTCTTTGGTTTAGAGTTAGGTGTTACTTATGATAATTACTTAGATAATTACTAGTGTTGGCAAGGTGCATTGATAGGCGTAGGTCCCGCGACAGGCAGCTATGAACTGGGGTTCGAGTCCTCACAGATGCACAGTGCATTCGTTCACGCAGCTTATTTTTTCAGATCAAAATTAATTTAAAAAATTAATTACTTATCGACAACCATATCGAAAGTAATTATCATAAGTAACACCTAACTCTAAACCAAAGAGTTCAATTGACATCTAATAGATGTCACTACACAGAAAAAAAGAAGTGTTGTTTTAACACTAAAAGTAGTGTTAAAACAACACGCAACATTTTTAACCCATACGATGTGATTTTAACCTACATGTTGTGTTAAAATAACACCATGAGTGTGTTAAAATTAATGCATATTTTTAATAGCTGTTAAAATAACACCATCTTGAAAACTACACGCAACAAATTTAACACATATTTTTTTGTGTGTATATGCTGATATAGTCGAAATCTTCATATTTCAAAATATTCTGTCAGCGAATAAATTTCTAACAGAATAGATTTTACTTGGTTTAAGAGGTCCTCAAATGGTAATTTTTTGCCAAAAACGCAGTCAAACATTTCTCAAAAAACCTATGGCTAATGTGCCTGATTTTGACATTTTTTTAAATGAAAACCGCACAAGTTACTCATATAATAGTGAACTTTAAGATATAAACTTGTTAAAAGAAAAAAAAATTGTTTATTTTCTGAAAAAAGCAAATTATTAAAAAAACATAAATTTTTTAGATGTCTTGACCCTTGTAACCCCTTAAAGAGTTTGATAATCAAATTTTTAACTCTATTTTCTATTCTAAGGTAGCATCCATTTGCAAATTGTACAATTGGCAATTTATATATAAAATTGAAAAATTAGACGTTTTTTTGATAATTTGGGCTAATTACAGGTAGCATATTAGCATAGCACCAATTAGGAAATAAAAATTGGCAGCCAAAATTGTACAGGACTGCGTAAAGCCGAAATGATGGAGGGAAATGTAGGAAAAATCCTGAACACGGATGCTGGTAATCTGTTTTCTAAGAAATCGCCATTTTTCAGAAACGTAGGTCTGTGCAGAATCCATTGCGCTCTACCCTCCTGCACACTGCCTACACATACATATTTCACAAGAAGGGGAGATAAAAGTATGTGCATTCTACGCATGTCTGCTACCTCATCGTAATTCCAAAACACCGAGCTTGGTTCTTACGTTGGGTGATCGATGAACATTAAATTCAAGTAGTATGGAAAAATGCTTTGGTATTTCATAGAATCCTCGAATACTGCTAATGCACTAATATTTTATTATTCCTAAATTATGACACGTCCACCACATCAGTATACTTTGAATAACGTCATTTTTCTCACTGCGAATATAACTTGAGGAGTGTTACTTTGCTAGCACCCGAGTGCTGCATATATAGGAATATAGCGTCTGGAAATGGAATTTTGTTTCGTCTTCGATTGAAGGAAACAAGATTTTAAATTCCAGTCTTTTACAAACGAAACAAAAGAATAATACTTCACTGTATTATTCTCTAAAACCAAATACATGTACATTTAATTTTGTTATATAAAAAACAGGCAAAACTAAAATCACTCTTTTTAATTTAAATACAAAAGTAAACACTCTATAGAGGTATGAAGAACCTCTTACGAAAAGAATCAAATTTTTTGAAAGGTGAGCATTTCTAAAATTAATTGAAAAATGCAAAAATTTGCTACAATACCCTTAACAAAATGCCAGACTAAAATATAGAAAATATGAAAAAAGAATATATTTCCAAATAATTAAAAATGTAGTTTCACGAGGGGGTATTTAATGGTTGAGTTAGTGTACCATTGACTATCGTTATTACACTATTATTACAATAATTACCAAATACTTCTGCTTATTACGAATTATTACGAGATTTCTTCTGATTAAATATTTAAAAAAAATTACTTTACCAAAACTAAAAGTTATGGAAATTTTTACAAATTCTAAGAAATTTTCCTGTATTTTGATAATAAAATTTTTCTACGCACGTTTATAAGAGAATTTTTCCAAACTTTTGTGATTTTTTCTACATTATTTTATGGGAATGTATTTATAAATTCATATGAAGGTTTTGATCATTTTTTAAAAAAATTCCCTTATCTATGTTAGTAAATTTTCTAAAATAAATAATTCTAAAATAATTGAAATTTTGTAAAATTGAATTTTAAAGAAATGTGTTTGCAAATTCTCAAAGAACTTTTTCAAAAATTATTAAAAATAATTTATTTAGAGAAGAATTTTTAGTTAAAACTTTTAGAAAATAATATTTGAATTGAAGTAATGAAAATAATTTTAAAGAAGATACCAGTAACAATATATTCTTAATGTAAAATAATGATAATACTTTTATAAGTTGTTTAATTTCAAAAAGATTTGAATTTGTCATTTTTGAAAGTCTTAATTTATTATTGACCTTTTCGAATAATTCTAAAATTTAAAAAAAATTTGTAATTTAATATGTATAACAGAACATTTTTTCCTTTATTTTCTAAAAATTAAAAAATTTTCAAGTTCATTTACAAATACAATTTGCATTTGGCAAATAGAATTTATAAAAATTTTTTTGCATTATTTAAAAAAAAACATAAAATTTTATTCAGACATTTGTAATTATGAAATAGAATTAAATATTCTTCTTTTACACTGAAAAAAAATTTTCTTGTTTTGAGAGGAAAATTCCTCTTTTAAAAATCTTTTTGATTTAAGAATATATCGATGAGCATTTTCCTCATATTTTATAAGAGGAGATATAAGAGAATAAGAGGTTATTCTGTTAAGTATAGAGAATAATCCTTTTAAAATAAGAGAATTATTTTTGAGTCATATTCTAGAGGAAAATATGCATTGAAATAAGAGGAATCCGCTTAAAACAAGAATATTTTTTTCAGTGTACTCTTTTTTATGTTAAGATATTTTAGTTACAGTCAACTTTCAGAACATTTCGTTATAACCTTAAACTAAAAAGTTGTTTTTACCTCCAACGAAAAATTTAATTTCTACAAAATAATAATTTTACTTAGATTTTTCAAAGTTTGTATTGAAATTATATTGAAACGAAACGTCTTTGAAAGATGATTCTTTGATAAGTTATGAAAGTCGAGGAATCAGTAAACAATAAATTCATAATTTCAAGTTAACAGTTTTAAATTGATACGCTCTGAAATTTGACTGCATATGTTAATATAAAGAACAAAAATGAGAATCACAAGCAGATAAGAATAAAATTTACAATTACCTTCTTGCTAACGAATATGCATGTTAGTCACTTTCAAAAAAGCAAATGTTGATTTATCCACGAATTTCTATGTCTCCTGAAACGGAAAAAATAGATTTTTTTATATTACTGTCTGTGTTTCTATAAGTAACACGCAACATTACAGTCATAACAAATTGTCCACCTCAAGGTAATATTTCTGTTACATTCCACTTACACACTACATACTTGGAACTATCGTTTCAACTTTAAACAAAATGTTATCAAATCGAGTTGCATTTGAGCGGCTGGATTCCATAAGGGCACGTAAATTTTTCTCGGCCGAAATCGAAGTCCCCTGGACACTCAAAATTCAACTTCTGAATTTAAATGTTTAAAATATATATCCTTATAGGAAATTTCATTGCGCATCTTTTTTTCTTTTAAATTTTTATTGTATCTGTTACCGTTTTCAAAATATAAGGAAAAAACTGTTTTTTTAAAGAGTGAAATTTTTATTGTTTTTTTCACTTCAACTCGCGATTACTCAGTCAATTTTACGAATTTTTTAATGAAACAAAAATAAAAATACGCGTTGTTTTATCCTACGAGTGACTAAAAAAGAAAAATGTTGTTTTAATTATAAATAAAAAAGTTATTAATTTTTTATTAAGATATTGCAAAATTCGTAAACTGAAATTTTCACTAAGCGGGGAAGTTGAGCAAATTTTGAGCAACAAAAAACTTCCAGCGAGAAAGTTATTCATTTAGGTCTAAAAAAGTTTTTCCCGAAAGTTACAGTTCAATTAAACAATTAGTTAACAAATGGCGAATGTTAAAAGTCGTTGGCGACTGAACGCCCAGCGCGCGTATCTCACTTAATAGTAAGCTGGAGAGTTTTATTCTGTGTATACATAATACGGGTGAGATACGCACGCTGGGCGTTCAGCCGCCAACGACTTTTAACATTCGCCATTTGTTAACTAATTGTTTAATTGAACTGTAACTTTCGGGAAAAACTTTTTTAGACCTAAATGAACAACTTTCTCGCTGGAAGTTTTTTGTTGCTCAAAATTTGCTCAACTTCCCCGCTTAGTGAAAATTTCAGTTTACGAATTTTGCAATATCTTAATAAAAAATTAATAACTTTTTTATTTATAATTAAAACAACATTTTTCTTTTTTAGTCACTCGTAGGATAAAACAACGCGTATTTTCGTTTTTGTTTCATTAAAAAATTCGTAAAATTGACTGAGTAATCGCGAGTTGAAGTGAAAAAAACAATAAAAATTTCACTCTTTAAAAAAACAGTTTTTTCCTTATATTTTGAAAACGGTAACAAATACAATAAAAATTTAAAAGAAAAAAAGATGCGCAATGAAATTTCCTATAAGGATATATATTTTAAACATTTAAATTCAGAAGTTGAATTTTGAGTGTCCAGGGGACTTCGATTTCGGCCGAGAAAAATTTACGTGCCCTTATGGAATCCAGCCGCTCATTTTAGTATCAAATTTTATTGAGGCAATAAAAATTTTAGAATCGTGGACCAAAACTTTTGTCTTTTGCCTACAAATGATCAAGCTATAGCATATTCAGTAGTTAATAATTTCTTTAACTTTTTTTTAAAATCGATGTATATAGAAAGAACTTGAATCATTTCAGTTTTGAATTCTTCAATAAGAAAAGACAGTAAACTTTACGCCAACTGCTTGAGGTAGAAAGGGACAGTTTATTGATTGCGTTTTTAATCTGAAATTTAACATTATTTAATTAAAATAATTTAAAAATAATTAATAAATTTTTAAAATACATGACTCGAAAGAAAAATTGGTTAAACTTGATTCAACTCTGTAAGCTTCCTGCACGCCCTTAACTCTCTGCCTGTGCTAAGAATTCCCATCTCTGATATCGCGTGGGTCACACATACAGACAAGAAAGTTTCAGTAGTTTAGGGTCGTATAATATAATAATAGCCTGTAAATGAAATATAAAAATTATAAGTAAAAAGCGTAAAGAATTAATGTACATTTTTTTAATCAAGAAGGCAATTTTTAGCTTTGGAACTTTTGTTTGTTTTTATAAATGAAAAACTGGGCTAAAATAAAACTGTTTTTCTTCGTTTAGCAAATAAATGAACAGAACAGATAAATGATTAATTAGAGTACAATGTGGAAGTGAACAATTTTTTGAAACACCCTAAGTGGTACTTACAAAGAAACTACCTGCTTGCCACACGCGCCCCTTTTCTTCCTCGATTTAACCAATTTTCCTTTTCTATAGTTAACACTTTTGAATACCTGCATTGAAAAGGCCCAAATAATCCGAAATAAGCCCTAAATACCGAAGGCAGGTGAATATAGTTTGCTTTGACAACAAGATCAGCGATTGATCACTCAACCTAGCAGGTGAATGTGCGATTCTTTACAAAACTATCGTTAGATACCTGCCTCTCAGAAAATGACACCAAATAACTTTTTCAATTCATCGGAAACCAAATTCCATTCAGCTTCAATCTATAGTTCAATAGACTATTTATTGGCAACACTCCGAATCATTTAATTCAAAATATGTTTTTATTAAAAAGTATGTATCATGAAATACAACGAATAAATGAAGTTGACAACATTTATCAACAACGATTGAGAAGAAAAACATTATTTACTAAAAAGGTTTAATAGAATCCTTTAAGATACCAAATTAATAATACGCACTGTATACTTTAATGCTTGCCAAATAAGAATTAAATTAGTGTAGGGAATTCGCAATGTTAAATAAGAAATAATAGTACCCAGCAGAATTTTTACAAAAGTAATACAAATTCTTTAGTTATTTTATCATACATTATTAAAGAATTTTAAAACATTTATTGTAGCGGAAGTTTCATGTATTTTTTTATTTTAAAATGAAAGGGGTGCTTAAGGGGTGACTTCCTGTATGCCTCGATAAGTTTTAACATTACGTGTATGGAATTAATATAATATCAAGAAAAATTTAATTACATACACATTTTTTCATTTCCTTATCAGCATTTCAAACTGTTTGTATGTTAATTATAAAATATACAAATTATTACATGCATAAAAATATGTTCAAATATAAACTTGAATGTTTCATAAAAATGAGAGGGACTCACACGAAAAAGTGTGAGTCATGTCTTAATAAATATGCGAGTAAAAGTGGGTTAAAAACATTAAAAGCAAAAATGAGTTAAAAGTTCATTAAAGTCTATTCAGCAGTGACGCTGACGCGCGGACGACTTCTCATTTACAATTTATTATTTAACGGTAAGTTCTAAATAAAAAATAACTACAGGACTGTCTCAACATCTTTTCTAAATCCGTATATAGGCATAATAGTAAATTAATAAAAATCTTATAATCATTTTTATTTCCATACATAGTTTTTAACCCGTAGGTCTTTGAAAAACATAGTTTTCATCTTTATCGTAATTATATTGATAAAATTTATGATATGTTGGATTCTACTCGAGGAATAATAAACTTTTCATTAGTTTTAATTCTGTGTGTTCTTCAAACAGAGGAGGAGTTGTTATTTCATCTGTTGTGCGTTGTTTTAACCAGTGCTAGTTCTCATAGACAGTGGCGCCCTCATAGGTGTTGTGTTTTAACACCTCTGTTCGGTATTAAAACTACTCTTTTTATTGTGACGTATTATCAAATTGATTTGTCAAATAATTTGTGTTGGTAATTTTTCATCCCTATATGCAAATTATATTTAATGTATTAATTTTTTCTAACGTTATTAATATTATTCATAGAGCAATATTTTTAAGATTTTCTTCTCTATATAGTTTAATAAATTTATTATCTGGTAAACATGCATTTAAGTTAAAATGAGGGACACAAATTACTCTTTATATGTTTTTCAGTGTTACAAACCCGTGAGTAACAATTCCATAACCAAAAGAAAAGATACCAATTATTTTTAACTTGAAAAACGTTAAACTTTATAATATTCTTATGTTTAGAAAGCAATAAATTATAAATGTAGCTTGAAACTTTACATTCCTTGAATCTTAATGCAAACATTTTATATGCAGTAAGACGTTTATAACTGTTAAACAAATGGTAAAATATATTCCTTTTATGAAAGCTGTATAGTAGTTGGTATGAAAAACTTATAAAATAGACTTATAGAGATGACAAATTTGTGTAACATTAACACTTACAAACAGTATTTCTTTCTTCCCATGTAATTTTTTAATGTCTAACAAAACGTTAGTTATGTTACAGTTACAAAATATGTTTTGATTAACAGAAATCTTGTGTTTTTTATATCTAGAAATTAGCAAAAACTAAGAATGCAATTGCATTTACATTAGTCAGTGATGATCAATTAGCCAAGTGTTGTGTATGTGTGAGTCTGTTTAGATGCCACTCCACCGTATCGACACGAGAACTTGAGAACGGATTAAGATTATGCATACACACCTTGGCGATATTTACGTACGTTGTTGTCTCTAGTGCTAATATCTTGAAATAGACAAAAGGATTGTCCACGATTCTGAAAATCTTCATCATCTTAAACTTTTTTTCTTAAAAAAAGAAGTAATTTTAAGTTGGCTTTATAGTTTTTGATTAAGAGAAGTTCCAATGCTCAAAATCTGAAAACAACTTGGTCAATATGCGAAAAATATTAGTAGATTGTTTCATAAGCAAAAATGTGAAACGCGTGAAATAAAAAACCAAGGTGGGTCTCTGAGCGACTCATGACGCAAAGGGTTAGAGCATACTTTTTACAACAGAAAGCTTCGTTTTCGTTCTTTTTTAAATTAAACACTAAAGATATGGAGAATATATAGAAAGGTTTAAGAGGAAATTATTAATATTGCCAAATGATAGTGTAGATATTTAGAATTAATTGTAAGTTCTAATCATTCAGCAATTAGTTCTCAAGAAGACGAATAAATGCCGAAAATATGCAGTAGCGTTTAAATAATGAAATTTGCATTCGTTACAAGTTTGAAAAAGCTTTTCCAAGATCCTAATGAAAATGAACTGTACTTTTTTTAAAAGAATATGTTCTCATCTTACCTCTACAAATATAAATGTTTTGAATCTCTAATGCATTTGTTGTAAACAACTAAATCCAGAATGAGCTGTTTATATGTTCACTTTGCACTTGTGAATTTTTATCACTGTTAACTTTTACAACGAATGATGCCAAGATAAGAACAAGATAAGTCACCAAGAAATGCAGATGCAAGTAATAATAATTCACATAACATTAAATGGAAGCACATTTGTTTTTGATAATCTAATTGAAAACGAAATGCCGATGCAGAAATGAAAAATGATGAAGCACATTCTTCATTTAAGTTCCAGAGAAGCTTATGGTGGCTAGAGATAACGTAGAAGAAAAACATGCGGTCTTCGTGCTTCGCGCGAATGACCTTAACCGGTTCCACGTCATCTGCCTTGAAGATTCCAACTGTTTATTCACCCAGGCTAGGCAGTATCAGCCACTCTTTTCAGCGGAATTCATTTACTAATTATTTCATTAATTTATCATTTAATTTCACACTATTAACCCTACTAACACTAATAGTGCTTATCTAATATTGAATTTCGCATTTTCGTTCACAAGGCAAGTGCAATTACAACATTAATAATAAAATTTGTCTATAATAAGACGTAAGGTTCATAATTAATAGTTTCGTGTGTATGCATTTACGAACACTGTGATGAAATAGCAAATATGCAAAATTGATGTAAATATATATATTTATATGTGTATAAAAAATGGTTATTTCCAGCATAAACAAAAATAAAACACTCCGAACCCCCAGTCCGACCAGTGGCAACTAAACCTTGAGCGCGGTATTGCCGTGTTGTAAGCCGGCTTTGCCCCGCCATGTCAGTCTTTCCATCTCCACGCGCGAACAGATCACCCAGTACCTCAAACTCTTTTACTGACATTCTCATGCCTTGCAATCAACGTAGTTCGAAACTCGTCAAGACTCCACCAGGCTCCACTGCTAGAGTTCTTCTCTCCCTCTGTAGTGCCTTATAGGCTCCCCTCCTAACCTTATACACGCCACGCGTTACGTTCATCCCAATTTTATTTCCCACCAGTCGTCTCGCATCTCAAAAAGCTTCCGTGTACTGCCACTAGAGGCACTAGCGTCCACGCTTTCATATTTCGCAGCGTGAGACACGGAAGAATAAAAGGTGACGTAACTAAAACGCTTCAAAAGATTCGTATACTTTTTCACGTTTCGCTAAAATTTCACTCATGCAAAAATTAATACGCAGACTTTTTGTTTAAGCTCTCTACGAATTTTGAATAAGTTAATTTTCAAAATGGCTGATTCAACATGGCAGACAGTTTTTTAAACATCTTTAAAATATCCTAAAGCAATCTTAACAATGTTTTAAAAAAGATATCCGAAAGATGTCTTCAGACAGACTTAAAGGCGCCTTAGTCAAATTCTGTGTGTCTTAAATTACACCAACGACATTTTCGGGACATTCTCAGGGCACGTTGAGAACGTTTTTAGAAAATCTTTTCACTGATTACAGTGGTGAGAATAGAGTCATTGAGAATCAGTCAAATTTCATCTGTTTTTGTTAATAATTAATGTATAAAGTTGACAATACAACCATCGTAGTCGCTTACAGCTCATAGACAGAGAGGCTAACGACTACGCACAAAGCTCGCGCAGTCCGCTTTCTCCCCACCACTCGCTCTCTTCGCGCTGCTACAGTTCAAAATTTATTCTGAAATTAAGAATACATTCACTGGGCATCTATTTAAAATAAGAATATATTTTAAGCATCTACTATAATATACTAAATTTGAGAATATATTCTTATTTTAAATAGATGCCCAGTTTGTATTCTTAATTTCAGAATAAATTATTCTAAAATTTGGTGCCCAGTATATATTCTTAATTTTAAAATAAATTTTTTTTAGTCATTATATAATAAACATATGTAGAAATTTTTACCCTAAATAGTTAAAACCTCTTTGACTTATTCGTGTTTACAAAAAACAATCCCACATACACAAATACGTATATGTACCCTTCCATTGATCAAGATCTTATGGAACAAGTTTATATGAAGAAGAAAATGTGTTTAAACCATTTTTAAAAATTTTATAATTTGAAGGTGTACAAAGATTTGAAAGCCTCTAAAGAAGAGCAAATTGAATGAGAGTAAATGAATTATTACATCTTGGAGAATAACCAGGAAATTTCGATATAAGATACTTCTGCGGAATTCACATTGGAAAGGGGTTATTAACCCTAGTAAAATAATGAAGCTTCGATTAAGCAATAAATTACAAACATAGGGAGCGGTGTGCCCAAGTCATTGAACCAGGGTCATTCCACTGCGCCTAAAACTGCAAAGTTGCTGAAAAGCGCTTGGCAACACCTACAGGTGCAACACACTTTGTTAACACGAATTAATAAAAATGATTGGCAATGAGAAATGTGAGAATTTCGACACTATGGTTTTGGCGTCTTCAAAATGTAATGTCTTCAAGAAAAATAGTTTCAAAAAAGTAAGATAAAACATTTGTATTTTGAAAATGAAATATAAAGTAGTATAATTACACTGAAAAAAAATTTATTTGATTCAAATAACCGATTATTTGACTATTATCAAATAAATATTTACTAGAATTAAATAATTTTTATTTGAATCAATTAAATAATATTTGCTTCAAATACTAAAATATTTGATTTAAATACAATTTATTTAATTCAAATAAAAATTATTTGTTTCAAGTAAATATTTATTTGATAATAGTCAAATAATCGGTTATTTGAATCAAATAAATTTTTTTTCAGTGTATTGTTACATTATATTATAAATTTTTATTTAAGAATAAATTTATCACTCGATAGTATATTTACTTTAATACACGAAATTGAGTTTCAAAAAAAAATTGATTCGGAAATATTGCTAACTTCTTCCAACTTAGATCAAGAATTCTGTTATTTATTATTTTTCATAAAAATTGACGTGAAAAAAAGGATATTGTATATTGCATTACTAAGAAGTAAAATTAATTTGTAGATTATTACAGTAGGGCTTGGTTTTTTAAAAATAACAATTATTATAATACTGATTACTGTAAAAAATAATTATAAATTAAATCGAAAAAATTATTAAAAAAAAGTCAACAGCACGCGGTATTCCCAAGCGGTCACCCATCCAAGTACTGACCGCGCCCAATGATGCTTAACTTCAGTGATCGGACGAGAACTGGTTTTTTCATCATGGTCTGGCCGTTGCCTATAAATGAAGTTTATAGAATTTGGTTTCTTCTTTCAAGCTTCCCTTATTTTCAATAATTCAATAAATTAAAAATATATAATTATTATATCATAACATTGTAACGAAAATTTATGAATTATATGGTCATTTTGCCAGCATGTAAATGAGGAGAGTTATGAATAATTATGACGATAGTATTAAGTGCGGAAGGGTAGAGTGAGGAGTAGGAACGAATGCACAGTCTTGCAAAGTAACTTATAGGCAGATATGGACAGATTAATTAGTCGCTGCTCAAAGTTATAATCCGATTATATTATCTTCCTGAAGGACGCAACAAAGTATAGAAGGGCCAAAGGACAAATTGATTATCAAAGTATTTTCCAGCTGTCGGTAAGTTAGCTTTTGTTATTACCCTTGGGAAAGAATACTTTTCTTTCTACATATATGAATGACTGTCTCTGAAAAATGGTAGTAACTATATTATAATTCAAAAATTATATTTTGTGGTGAATTTTCAATAAAATCTGATAAAGCTTTCAATTTGTAAACAATCCCTAAAAAATGTTGATGAATGTTTACCAAAGTTTTGAAGGAATTTCACAGAACTTTGTAATTATTGTACTAGATTTTTTTGGTGTATTTTCTTTTAAATTATGTAAATTAAATGAAATTTTATTGTATATGCTTAGTAAAAATTGTTTACTTATTAAATACTTGTTTAAATTAAAAGTAGTATATTCTTACCAGTCACAGTACGTAAGGTAACCTTCTAATACATTATTATTTTATTATCTTATAATATATAAAATAAAATAATTTTTAAAGTATGGGGTACAAACATTTGCGTTAAAATCTATTGAGTCATTTATCAATCGGTCTGACTTTGAATCGCTAATTATTTTTGCTGCCATTTTGGTTCACTGTTTATATCCTTTCGAGGGATTTCACTAAGTACGATTAAGGGAGCCCGAGATATTCATTATGCAATTATTATTATTATTTAATATTATTTATCACTCTGATAAACGTATTCTTAAAGATAATTCAGAAATTTTTCACAACTCTAAAACTTTATTTACACACAAAACTAGTATAGACCCGACTCCAGTAAATGCTTAAGAGCAACTGAAATGACGCTGCGAATACTGACATTTGGAAATTTCGTGGAAAATATTTGGAATTTCTAAATATTTCTTCAACATTTTTCAATCTTAAAACCTTTTTTCCAAGTGAAACTATATGAAAAAAACAGGTACCGAAACACTCATAAAATAGACCCCTTTGCAACAAGAAACCATTATAGTTGGTCATCCGAAGATAAACCACATGTTGAACATATTTTCTAAATAGCGAAAATTCTAGTCTCAAACAAATCTTTTATTTTTTTGTTCAGAACGAAAGTGGTTCACAATATACAAAACTAATTTTTGAAACTCATTCAATTTAAAGATGAATTAAATAATTTTTGTTAATCCATAAGTTTTAATTTTATTTTAAAAATAATATTGAATGTGTGCAAAGTAATTAAAAAACATTCATTATTATAAGTTTTAAGGCAGTAAATATTCAGTTATAAATTATTTTTCTAAAAAAACTACTAAAAACATAATGCAGAAAGCTTGGCTGCCTTTTTTCAGCATTTAGTTGAAAATATTTAATGAATACGCTTATTCACAAAAATGATTAATTTTAAAAAGATTCAAAAAACATCTTGTAAACGTATAAAGGTTATTAACAATACATTAGAGAGGGAGTAAGATTCCTTTAGTTATTTGTTTTCAAAGTAGGGCAGTACAAGAAGAATAACGATTGTCGGACGATCTATGGGGCCTTTATAGTGTTTTTTTTTAATATGTGCCTAAAAAATTTTACAGGAGGGTTAGATGCTCCTGACAATAGTGGTGTATGCAGAACGACCTTATGAGGCCCAAGGAATAAATTTAAAGCTGTTTAAATTCACAGGAATTTTTCTCAACAAAAACGTGAGTTTTTATATTTAAAATTAAATAAATTAACGTTGCGGATAGAAAAATCACAGATTCACTGTGTTTCGGTAATAACTAATTAATTATTTTTAAACAAAGTTAAAAAAATGTTTTGCATTTATCATCTTTTTCATTTAAATATTAAAAAAATGTTTTAAAAGAAAATTTGATTAAGAGAGTTTAAAAAAACTGATTGAAAAGATATATTCTACTCAAAGCCTACAAGACTTTATTATTGTTTCAAAAAAGTTCTGTCATTAATAAATAAATACAAAAAAAAAATTTTTTTTAAGGATACAAAATAAGGAGTCCTCTTAAAATTTCAGAAGATTGTATAGAACAGGAAATTCCCCCAAAAAAGGTATAATTTTTTTCGGCGTGGGTGTACACACGTCAAAAGTTTGTTTAATTTTTTTCATATTATTATAAAGATTATAAAAAAGTGCAATATAAATTACTTAAAGCATTTGTACTTTTCTAATTTTTCAATTTTTTTTTCAATCGAAAAAATATTTTTTTAGAAAAATGTTTAAAAAACTTACCAGCCAGCGAATGAATATGAACTTTAAATAGTCAAGCGATGTTCTTATAAACTATACGTTAAAATTATTTATTCACACAAAATTTATGTCTAAAATCAACTTAAATAAATAAATTTTTGAAGAAACATATCTACAATTTTTTCAGAAATGTAATATTTTTGAAAGTTATAAAATAAACAATTTTATAATTAAGAAATCACTACTTAAAAATTAGTGCAAAGATGTTGAACTACAAAATATTTCTAGTTTACTATATTTAACATTCGAAGTAAAACCACAGTGCTATTTGCTATATTAAAGAACAATGATCCAAAAGACCCATAGGTCTTTTAAGCTGAGAATATTTTTTTAATTAATAAAAAAAAGTGATAGCTGTTAGCGTGTACAGCCGCATGGATATGAAGTGTTCGATAAGTATAGCGGAAGGCGGGGTTATTACACATATGAAGAGGGGTTGAAAAAAATGTGACTCCCTTACTTGTTCTCTCTCTTTTTTCTTATCGATTTCCAGTTTCTTTCTATTAGGCGGAGTTTAGTAGAAATATCGTATTCAGTCGAGGGGTGGAGTCATACGAATTTAGAAATTCAGTCTTGTGTAAGAATATGTGGGGATATAAAAAACGCCTTCGCTCTGGGAGGGATGATTTAATCATTATATGGTAGGAAAACTCGCGTAAGTATAAGTCATATATACACAGCAAATTGTGCTACCATGTAAAAGTACTTCTTTTGTACGTATGGTTTTTGATACCACAAAATAATAACTGTCATTGAAACTGAATTTTCAATTTCGTACTTTTGTCTCGAATCATTATTCAAAGAAGACTGTATAGAAAATTTAGTCAATTTTCCCAACATAACATCATTTTATTTATAAAGTATCCTTGATTACAAAAATATTTAACAGTTATTTTCAAAATTAATTTTTATTCATTTAACTCATTTTAACTTTCAATTAAAAATTACATTTTAAGAGTCAGATTAAAAACAGGTAAGGATGCAACGTGTTTAAATTTTAAGAGGATTTTTATTACTGCTACCTTTACAACTAAATTAAAACAATTATCGAGAATATTAAAAAAGTTTCATAAAAGTTTGACAATAGTTCCTTCTTAAAAAATCTGCTTCACCACCATTATTACAAAGTAGCAAAAAATGGCACCGAAAAACAAAAAATTAACCTTAAAACAGACTTATTGATTGCAAAAATTTTAAACTTGGTTTCTTTATAAAATTCCATGAAAAAATTTTGTTTACTTCTATCCTAAAAATTTGAAAAAAAAAACACAACTTTCCTCTCAGACGCTATTTTGCAGCACAAAAAACAAAAAAGTTATCCATACTTTATTTTACTTTTATTCATTGTAAAAATTTCAAATTTTGGTATTTTTATCAAATTTAAAAATAAAATTTTTTTACTTCTTTCCTAAAAATTTTAACAAAAATTACAATTTAAAAAAATTTCAAAAATCATTAATAATGCATTCGCGCTTATCCGTTAAGTCTTTTTTGAAGTTTTTGGCGAGCCTTACATAGTGGCAAAAAATGGCACCCATTCTTTTTTTGGCAGTAGGTGTTTCATGAAAATAAATCCATTCGTACTTAATAAATGTGCCGCATTTTAAAACCATTAAGTAGGCCTTTCTTAGTAGTGAGGCATGATGAAACGTTTTAGGATCGTTTCTTGAAAGTTGAAAATAAATATTTTTCTGTCCATTTGGTCGTTTATTGATTTTGACGGTAAGTTTGGTGTCTACGACATAAAATTTAGAAATTTATGCGTATCACAAGTATTGCTTCTTTTCATTTCTTTTGTCTATTATTTTTATAATAATTAATTGATAAATCATAATTATTATTCAGAGAAAACTGTTTTAAAATTTTATAAAAGTTCTTAATATGAAAATAACAAAAAAATCATGAATAAGTCTTCATATACATTTTTACATGGTGACATCTTTATTCAACATTAGCGAAGTAAAACTGTATTTTCATCAGTCGTAGACAAGTAGAGACCTTACCGACAATCAACACTTATTTTTCGTTGAATACCGGTGAAGGATAAGTTTCCTACAGTCTTGTGCAGTCTGGAGGACTTAGTTCAGTTTGGTCTGTGTAGATAGGGTTGCACACTAGCATATTATTTACTGCAACTTTTTCGCCTGCTGTTAAACTTTCTCTGAGTTACGAAAACCTTAACTATTTTTATATATTATATTTAAGTTTATCAGTAGTTATTGCTTTCTCATAAAAAAAACAAAACATTCCGTATTAGGCATAATTGCTCTAAAAAACAATAAATTATTTTAAATTAGTGGATCCTTACCCTAATTAACTATTAGTACAATTCATTGCTCATACCTTTGAAAACATTTAAGTGTTGAAATGTTTTTATTGTTTTTAAAAATAAATTTTGCGAAT
This sequence comes from Leptopilina drosophilae, assembly GCA_032873175.1. Lineage (NCBI taxonomy): Eukaryota > Metazoa > Arthropoda > Insecta > Hymenoptera > Figitidae > Leptopilina > Leptopilina drosophilae. The sequence continues at coordinate 7,230,303 of CM065485.1, read as the reverse complement.
TTTGTACTTACCGATCAGTAATTATATGAAAAGTAGTTCAGATGATAATAGTTTCTACAGATACGTTACCATACAGAAGAACTTTGTTGACTCGTACTGTAATGCAGATGGCGCACAAGTTGCTTATGGCCTTAAAGTGGATGGGGCATACCTCTTGTTGGTAAAGTAGGGAAGTATAGCTTTGGACTTTTTTCAAAAAGTCTATTAAAAACTTCTGATATAAATAAAATTAAAAAATTCTATATTAAAAAAATTTCTTCGTAAATAATTAATTTTTTCCAAGTAGATATTTATTTTTAAATTATCCTAATTTATTTCTTTAAATTAAACTAATATTTTCTATTACGAATAAGTTCATTATACATATAACTCTTTCTTTCTTAATTGACTTTTAAATAAAATATTCTCTTATAAAATTTAGTAGGCTTATTAAATTACCCTCATCTTAAATTAAATTCAATTCTGAAACTGCTTTAAACTTAGAAATTTAAACCCTTATTTTATTTCCGTTCTGTGGATGACATTATTACTTGTATTCCAACTTAAAGTGTCTAATAAAATTTTTATTTAAAACAAATAAAAATTAATATGTATGGGTAAATTCTTGTAAATGATTTTTCATTCAGGTATTGGGTTTTTGATACAAATTTTCTCTAATATTGACAGTGAGCCGCTATAGTTATCTTAAAATAAAAATTAGTTATAGTTTTGAAAACAAACTTATTTTTTAATAAGTGAACCATAAAATGCAAAAAAAAAAATGTTGTAAAGAATTTATTTGTACGATTATTTTAAAAAATTAAGCTGTAACATTATTAAATTATCCATTATTGCTTATTTGTCCATTTTGGTAATTTGATAAAGTTTTTATTATGCAGTTGACAAAAAATTAAAGTTCTACTATATGTATTAATAATAAAAAAGTATCTAATTATTTTAAATATACATATAGATAGTAAAAATAGGTTAATTATTTTTTTTATTTTTTTTGAGTGCAAGGATATTGTTTTTTTGTCAACTATTGTAATTTTTGAGATAAATAGATTTTTGAATGCATCTTTCCTGTTGTGCTGTTCTTTTAAAGTCTTTTGTATATTTTGTAGAGTTTTCATGCATCAATAATATAGATGGCACCAGAAAGATTCACTTGAATATTCTAGTTTCCTTACCTGCAACAAAAAAATAAAATGTTTGTTAGTGATGTAAAACAATTTTGTAAAAATTATTATTTAAAACATCATTTCTAAAAAACATATAGGTATGATTTCGTTTTTATCAACAAAGTATTTAATATCTATTTCTCTTTTAAAGAGGAATAATTATGGCAAGTGATGACAATAATAACGTTATCAGTCTGTAACATCAGAGTGCACTGCTTCAAAAAAATTATCAGTAATAATTTTTAAAATAGTTGTATTTACGGACAGTTGTAATCAATTTTTATGCTTGACAACTGTTTAGAAAGTCATTTTTGACAACTACTTTAGATTACTGTTGGCAATATCGCTATATCTTTGTAAGGCAGAGAGATAAGTCTCTAGAACGTCGGATTTACTCAGTAGAAATTTTCAAAACCTGACAAAAACATGATTCTTGGGACTTTTACCCTCACTTTTCTCAAAATCCTAACGCGATTCATTTTTGGCAATTACTAATCATTCTGCAAGACAAATTTTGTTCAAATCGATTCAGACAATTTCAAGATATTGAATTGTTGCAAACACTGTGCAACAAACTTTAATTGCTTATTACTTTTTAAAAAATTAAAAATTTGAAAAATCGTTTAAGGGTCTTCTTAGTGCCATCATGGAATATGAAAAACACTAGGTATCATTTATGTTCCTCACCGTAAGAAAAAAAATTTATAAACAAGAAATAATTTTAAAAAGCTTATATAAAAACTTGTTTAACTATGTTAAAATATGTTCAAAAAGAATTTCAGCAATAACTGTAATACTTTAAGGTCCTATATACATTTGGATGTGTGCTCTTGTTTGTTGTCAATAAGGTCAAAAAGTAATAAGAAAACAATACAATGTATTGCTTAGGTTCATATACTTTATTTCATGCCGATAACTGTTGACTTTTTCAGTATATTTACATTCAGTTATATAGTAATTTGTAATCCAATGATAACGGTATATTACGGATCATGTATAAATTACCTCAAATATAAATTTTTATACAAAAAATACTCTATATTATTGCATATAAGAAAAAAGTACCAAATATTTAATAAATAATTAATAATATAAATTTCTTTAAACTTATTATGAAAGTATGTTTATTTAACTTACAGAAGACAGATAGTACAGAATGCAGGTTTTTCAGGTGTTGCATATGTCCAAAATAATTTGTAACTCTCCTTAGAATTGACGACTTCTTTTTAAATAAGAAGTGATTTAAAGTATTTCCACAAAAATATTGATCTTTCGTTCATACTTGAAAAGTTTTCTTAGCAATACAGTAGTGTAACTAATCAATTTTTTCTCGAATACTATTTTGAAAAAAGCATCCTTTTTAATAGTTTTCATTTGTTTCTTATTAAGTATTGATAGAGATAACACTAATTTTTTCTGTTGATGTTACTCAGAGGAACCAATGAATTCTTCTCGAACACGCAAGATCCAGCCTCAATTAAAAATTTTAGCGTTTTATAGTTGGCGTTTTTAAAGTCGTGTGTATTAATCTTTTTCCATTTAAAAGAGTTGAAAGTTGTGTTGCTGCATTACAAGCTGAAGAAGATTCTGTTGAATTGATTTTAATGCAGATGTTCTACCATGGTCAGGAAGTGGACATCCTCTTACTAGCTTTCCTATAACAAAAAGAGTTAATTTAAGAAAAACAAAATTCATGAATACAATTTATTGCTAACTTAAAATTTATTTACAACAATAAAGCAATTAGATTTGTCAATAGATACTGCAAACTAGTGTTATATGTTATTTATAGCTGCGCATTAACCGTCCTGAGATTATCAGCAATGTTTCGTGTAATAGAGATGCGTAATGATATAATTTAACAAGTAGTGGTTAATCGAGAAAAGTATATTGATGCAGATTGGAAAATAAACATATGACACTAACTTCTAGTTACTTATAAAGTGAATAAATTTCCATAAAAAGTAAATAGTGTAAAAAACAAAGCAGAATTTGTTATGACATATTTGTTACTTAGAATCTTTTTAAATTTTCTACACTTACTTAAGGTTAAGGAATAGTCAATAAGAAGTCAGAAATTAATAAAACAAAATATATATTGTACGCAAATTAAAAGAAATTTATATACAAACGATCACTCGACGTCTCGATATAAATAAGACATGATTTCGATGACTGCACATTACACGAAATTACAATGATTCCAAATTAAGTTAAAGACATTTAAACTAAATTAATAAGAACAATAGTAATTGCGCAATACAATAAAAAGTATTTAAACTAGAAGATAAGATGGAGTAGGTTTTAATAATTTTCATAACAAACCTTATAACATTAAGCAATTATTAAATTTAAAATGTCCATTGCCAACGCAAAATAATACTGTTGATTATCACCGATGCTATATTTTAACTAACAAAGTAGTTGGCTTTAATAATTTATTGTCTTCAATCCTCACAGCCTGTTTAGTTTTGTCGTTGGAACTAATTAAACTCATCAAAAATGTTGTGTTCGTACTTCTATTTTCTAATTTTCAAAATTTCAATTTTAAGATCTTTTTCACATTTCATCCACTTTTGTGTTCAAATGCATGATAAGAGAATTTTAAACCTCGTAGAGGCTTAAAAATAAATCCTTACTAGTTTATAAAATTCCCAGATAATAAGTTGCGTGCAGAATTGCTAACTTTAATGCAAACACAGCACTGGAAGTTTTCTCAAAACTTGACAGTACCTTTCTTTGCATAATTATTATCTTTATTCAAAGATTATTGCAATCTTAAGTTTCAATTTTTTTAGAATTTTAATCAGATTTTTAAAATCATTTAGTGAAGAACTAGAAACAGTAGAATCGATGTCCTCAGCAGTCGAGATGATTTATTTCTAGTTCCTAAAACAAAAATACTGTTAGAGAACTGATTGCATCACTGAACAATTTAACAATTCATTAGAAAATAGGATTTGAAATAGCTTACTCTTACTCTCCAATTCCTCTCGCGAATTTCGTACTAATTTCCCATTAAATTTCATTGGAAATTTGAAAAAATTTAATTCACAATTTGTACGAAATTCGCACAGACTTTCTTCGGATAAAAGTTACGACATACGAAATTCGGTTGCACTATTTTCTCCCGCCAATGCAAAAGTTTAGTCCACATCGATAGATCGACGTTACCGACAGATGTAAAATGAAAAGTTATGAACTTAGTCCGGAGGCGACATCTGTCTATGTAGTCGTGATCTGCATCCAATAGAGGGTAACATTAGCAGACGCGTTGCAGCGCGAGCTTTCTTACCCTCTGAAGTTGGGGTTGGATTATAAATTTCTCCATCGATAACTGACAATTATGAATTTGATACTTAGCCGCTTTTACCAACACACCAATTATTTAAAAATTGATCAATTAAATCCGTAATCTTCCAATCGTGATCGGTTAAAGTGACTTTAATCATTAAAGAACTTTGAATCAGAGTTGGTCAAACTATCCCTTATGAATAGATAATCAGACATTTTACTCTTTAAACATATATTCAATAAAAAAGGAATAATTGACAGAGTTATTAATTAAGTTAGTTTTCCAATTTTCTGAAAACAAAAATGGCCTCTAGTTTTTTAAAAATAATTATTTCAATGCGAAATCTTTTAAAATAAATAAATTAATTTGTTATTATTATCATAGTTTTATATTTTTATAATAATTATCAATTGTCAATATAAATGTTGCAATTGTCTATACAAGATAGAATGGAATTTTACACATTGTCAAAACACATATCCGAAGAGGCTCATTGTTGACGGGGAAAGCTCATATATATGTAAAATATGAAAATAAATGTGAAGTTATATAAAAAGCAATAACAACATCCCCCTCAAATAAAAATATTATAAGAGGATTTACGAACACTTTTAGTTAATTTAAGAGGAGACCTTTAACCATAATCAGATGTATACATTACTATTGTTCCAAGAAGAATTTCGGTACTGAGAAAAGGAATCACTTTTAAAATCAATTCTATAATCATTGTATGACTATGCATGCAAGTAATAAAAATTTGTTGTTTTCATAGTTTATAGCTTTGTATACGATCTGATAATTATCAGATTATGTTATTATGTTCATTGAATTACTTAGAGGGGTTACAAAAACTTGTTTAATAATGATGACGCTCTTAAAAAGTAGTTACTTTAATTATGAGTAGTTAATATTATGCAACTAATAGAGATGTGGTTCTTGAAAATTTGATGAAAACTCTGAAAGAATTATACTTGACTCAGTACCTTATAGCTCTAGGGGAGACTGGGGACAGTTGATTTAAATGGAATATTTGCGAAACGATTAGAGGTGGGTTTCAAGGGGGAAATTACCAACTTCCATGCGCAAACCTGTTGGATCATAGTTAGTATTCCTTCGCGAACTTTATAGGTGGATAAGTGGGTTCATTGTTTCTTCAGTGTAAAAAGTACGTATTTTTTCATTTCGTGCATTATGTGACGCAGGAAACACATTTTTAGAATTTTCAAAGTATTGTTCAGTTTATTTTTAAGTTTTTTAATTATTCAAAGTAAAACAGTTTCCTTACTTGTCGGTTTATTTTGAAAATGATACCAATGATTAATAAAAACAATTGGACCACTGCAAAGGTTTTTTTATTCATAATCTGTGTCATATTTTTTAAACCTCCGTCTCATTTGTAATCTGATACGACTCATTAATTTTACTGATCAGTAAAAATGTAAATCAGTAATATTAACCTTTTTTTAATTTTTGCAATTTTAATTCACGCATGTAAAATTGAACTTTTCACTGAATTTTATGAAATAGTTTCTGAAATTGGAGAATTAACGAGTGAAAGTAGACACCATTGATAGAGTTATATTATAACTTATCCAATTTATATTACCTATATTTTATAAAAACTGCTGGATAATATTTGCGGAAACATTTTTTAACAAATTTCAAGGTATTTTTAAAATGATATAATTATTATCCTATTCTTATTATATGTTTATTTATTAACTTTTTCCCCTCAGTCCAAAAATGAATTTAGTTTTATTCTTGCGGATATAAATAATGGTAAAATTAAATACATTTCTAAATTGACGATTGTAATATATGTGTGTACGTTGACGTGAATAGGGTCCATTTTGTCGATGTTAGATTTCAAGAGATATCGATTTGGGAAACATACCATTTCAAGAATGACGTCAATCTTCTTTTATTGTAAATGAATTTTTATATTTGCGATTTTCAAGTTTTATTTTTAAAGTTTTTTTAGTCTTGTTTATTAAAAATACTTATAAAAAATGTAATGTGTTTTTTAGTTGATTTTATGTTTAAAAAAGTATTTATAACTCGAAGTTAATTCATTCACGTTGCATTTGCATAAATATTGAGATTGTGCAAAAAACGAATATTGGAATGTATGAAGGATACACGTCTTTCATTAAAGAAGGATTAGATTTGAGAAATGGATTAGTGAGTATACTAATACATTTCTCAAATACAGTCTGGTATATATAGTTTATAAGTTAATATACTCTTCTTGATGGAAATTCTTTAATGCATATCCGCAAGACTGCCTTGTTGCCTTAAAAGTAAAATATTGCTTTTTTTATAAAATAAAATATTCAAAATGGTCAAAAAAATTTTTTTTATTTTAACAATACACTGAAAAAAATGATTTGATTTAAATAGCCGATTATTTGATTCAAATAAATTGTATTAAAATCTAATATTTTAATATTTGAAGCAAATATTATTTAATTGATTCAAATAAAAATTATTTGGTTTAAGTAAATATTTATTTGATAATAGTCAAATAATCGGTTATTTGAATCAAATAAATTTTTTTTCGGGGTATAGAACAAATTTAGATTCTTAATAATGCAATAAAAAATTGAGGGAAATATCCTGTAGTCTTAAATTAAAATTTAAAATAAATTAAAATAAATTATAAAAATATAAATAAAAAACAACAACTTAACTTAACTTAACTTAGGGGCGTTAAAAATCATAGTAATTTTCCAAAATTAATTGGAGTAAATAAATTTATAAAATTTTAACTTTTTTAATGAAAACTTTTCTTAGAGTAAATAAACGAGAATTGAGGCATATGAGGGAAAGTTTGTTTTATATTTTGATTTATGCAATGAACATTGAGTTGAAAGTATTTTCATGCCAGGGTTAAGGATGCAATCAGGTGCGTGAGGATGGGGTTTATTTAAGGTATCGCGAGGTGTTGTTTGAACATTTAGTGAAGTTCAAGTCGACGCGAGACGTGTGTATAAAAATTGAAACTCCATGACTAGTAAACGTGGCAGATGTATAATTTTGGCATACATGACGATGAACCGCGATTTCAAGGAGGTTTTTGGAGGTTGGTCGAAAGTGGTGTGAGTATGTGGGGGTTAAAAGACGTTGCTTGGCAACCACTCTTAGCTTTTCGCAATGGCTGCCACACACGTCACATACATACTCCCCTTTCTGTCATGAAAGTCACCCTTTCTGGTTGCTAGCTTAATACATATCTTGCATCTTATGCGATTCTACCCGTACCAGCTAAATTCTTAAATTTTGTTCGAATTGAAAATTTCCATATCTTTCTCCTTTACTACTGATATGCAATGTCGCTCGAGGGATCCAAGTATGAGTCGAACGGAAAATTGAACAGTAATCTAAAAATATACTCTCTTTTCGGACCCATAGATACTGTTAAGCTTTATAGTATATAAGTTTTTGTCAGCACAGCTATTCGCATCACAATTTCTCCCATTTATTTCTCCCATTCCACTTTTTTAAAAGCATTAGAAAACCATTAGAAAAGCACTTGAAACTATTGTTTCAGACTAACCTTCAATCTATCTCATTTTAAATTTGACACAGATCTTTTAAAAAAAATTCGAATTGTTACTGCGAGATGAGCAAAAAACGAAAGCAGATGTTGGATCAAGTCGTGAATAAAATTAGCAAAGTTGATAGTAAATTAACTATAAATAAAATAAACTCCAATATAGAAGAAGAGACGATAAGCGCACAGCATGACAATCACCTGGAAGCTTTCCCAGAAGATTGATTCGTCCCAAAGTAAGCTTCCACAGAAAACTTGAAAGAAGCTTACACAGAGACAGCATTATATATGGAAATTTCAAAAAAAAAAATTTTCAAAAATTTTCTGCGTTAGTACACTATGAAGAATATAGTTTCATTCATTGCTGAATGTTAAGATAGAACCTTCCTCACAGAGAAAAATACAAAAATAATTTTTTCTATATTTATAAAGCAGATTTATGTATGTAATAATTTATGTAAACAGTTAAGACATCTGTCAAAAATTTAACTCCCAAACAATTTTTTAAGCACACGATAATTTTTCGAAACACTCGAACTGAAATGGTCTTTTTTATTAAAATTTTTATTCTCTAATATTTCGTTTATTGTTTCGATTGGAAACTTTTTATTTGAATAAAAGCATCAATAGATTGAACAATACCTTTAATAATAAATAAAATTAAAAAAACAAAAAATGGATATAATTTAAGAAAATGAAGAAAATTTGAACTTATATGTTGAACGAAATTTGAATAGATGATGAACTGAAAACTCCACCATTTGATGAATGTGCCATTTTTGTCGAAACAGCAGCATAGCTTTCGATATGTTCCAAGTTAGAGCCTGTCTTACGCATGTTTCCGTGCACGAGACAAGTGCAAACCGGGAAGGTATCGATAAACACTACTGTGCCGTACGCAAATATCATAGACATCCTCTTAACTGAGACTAATATTTTATAGCCAGGGCATATCTAAAATGTGGAAAAGTTGTTGCAAACCGATAAAAACGTATATGTATATATATATAGTAAAACGATTCTTATTTCCTTTTTTGCTTTGATATAGGGAGATGAGAAAGTTCTGAATTTTGAATCTAACACTGAGCAAGGCAGAATCGATTTCGTCGTCTGATTTATGTCTAGTTTACAATGGTCACATTTAAAATTTTTGTTAATCCATTGGCTATTTTTACGTCCAATGTAAAAAGTTATATTAAGCATAATTTTAATTAATGTAATTGTAAATATTTAACATTGAATTTTAAATCTTATTAAATAAGACAATAAAACAAGGTGTACTTTTTGTAGCAGGGTCGATTTTACTCTTTTAAACGAGATTAAAATACATATGAAATTATTTGATTAATCGAATTATTCGATAGGATTAGGTTTGTTACTCCTTCCTTTTACCCATAAAAATGAGTAAAAACTACTATGTTTTTCAGTGAATTGTTTTAAATTACAAACAATAGATGAGATGATAAAACGCATGAAATGTTGTTTTTAAAAATCTGAAACAACGAATTTGAATACGTGAAGAATCGATCTCCGCGGACCCTGGGGCTGCAAATCCAATAGTACATCCTCTAAGGTAGACATGCTCATGATAAATAAATGCAAAACGATCTTATAACGTCAAACTAGAAATAATTTTCAACTTTCTTTAAAATGAATGAAAATTTTTATGTGCAAAGGAAAAATTCTAGTTGCATTTAAAAATAATACTCACAAGTTTTTTATTTTATGCATCATAATTTAAACTATTAAAAAATGTTTTAGATTTTCACTGTCAGAAAAAAATTTGTCAAATTAGAAAAAAGTGATTTCAAATTAAAGCCATTTAAAGTTATTAAAATAAGACAAATAAAGGTTTACCTTTACTTATCACAATATAGGTGTCTTTTTTGATATTTAAAAATAAGATCTTTGAAAATTATTAGGATGCTGCGGCAAAAGATATTTAAAGTAAAAATTAATTTAATTTAAACAATTATTTTTGTTGGGTGTTTTGAAAGATTTTTAATATTGTAAATTCTATAGAAGTGAAAACTAAAACGCGTGGTATAGGTTCAAATGTAGACAAGTCATGAATTCATTCACGTGAGAGAAAACAGCATGATAGTGATAATGCACGCTGGTGAATGCGCTCTATGAAAACCGATTGAATTTAAACTATTAAGCACACGCATATAGAGGAACTTGGCTGTTGTAGCTGAAACTTTGCTGCCGCAGTTAAATAAGTTCGTGTTTAACCAGGGTTTCTCACAAGTTTCTTCTTACAAATAAAATTCTATGATTTTCTGGTGATAAATAATAGAATTTCCATGACACGTTAAAACAAAATTTTTGTCAGTCAAGTAAAGTAATAATGTAATGAAAAAAATTTTTTGTCAGGAAAAATTTAAAAATTGAGACTTTTTTAACTTTTATTTCAAACATTGCGACAAAATACAAAAATATTTAGTAAAAACAAAGTGCAACTTTATTTTGATTTTCATATCACAGTTCTCTTAAATGTATCAAATTAATACTAAAGTGGATCAAATCGATACCAAATATCTAGACCAATTTTTTATTTGATTCACATTTTTGGTATCAATTCGTTGCCATTTGATACTTTTAAGTTAACATGTGAATGCGAAAACTAACTATAAATAAATTTTGCAAAAATTGGTTTTGAATAGTTCAGATTTGTAAAATATATTTGAAAATAATTAATTTATTTCAAGTTATTTGTTACAATTTTTGAAAATCAACTTTTAATGAATTTTAATTGCAAATTTTGAAAATAATTCAATTATCAAAAATTTCAATGAAAAATCTTTGAAGGTAAATTTAAAAATGAAAATTAGCTTTTAATTTTTTAAAATTCAATATTTTCAATGACATACAATGTTCAAAATTTTTTTACAAAAATTCATAAAAAATTTAATTAATTTTTTAAAATTAATATTATACCTTATTAACTAAGAAAAAACTATAAATAGAGAGTTACAATTATTATAAGAAATCGAGTTTATTTATTATAACTGAATTTTGGAAGAAATTTTTGAAAATTTTTTAAATTAATTGATTCAAGAAGAAGTTTAGTTGAAAATTGTAGAACATATAAATGAGGGGTTGAATGTTGTAAGGAGACGCGCATAGTTTTCGTTGTCCCCTCACGCAGCCGCTGTCTCGCTGTACGCGGAGACTTCTACTTGCAAGCAAATTCCCTCATATAGCATCAAACCTCTCAATTAAATTTAGGAAGGGTTATAAAGTTTAACCTTTAGAAATTATTAAAATTCATAAAGTTTAGTAATGTTTTATAAACATTAATATTTTTCTTTGAAAAAAAATTAATTAAATATACAGGTACAAAAATTGTAAATAAAGATTTGAGAAAAATCTTATATTCAGTTTCGTAATAAATTTACATTGATCTGTATAGACTAGGCCAAAATATGAAACTGCAAAAACTGTCTAATAACAGTTCCAGGGATAAAAGTTTTAATAAACCTCTGACAAGTTGTAGTAACTTTTCATACTTTTTGAATCGTAAAACTTCTTATTGTCATTTCATGAACCCTTTACTTTCTCTATAAGAAAAGAAAACTTTCCAATTAAAAATTAAAACTGTCCATAACCATTAAAATTTAAATCGCATTACGTACTATATATAAACTACACTTTTTTATAAGAATGTTCCCTATTTTAAACAATAAAGATATTTCCAAAAAACGAAATTTCAAAAAAAGCATAAAAAAGCATAAAAGTTTGCAACTGTGAAATACGGTCAAAATGCACAATTTATGCTTTTAATTTTGAAAATGTTGTGTAAACATTTTAATAATTTTATATTATTTTCATTTTCCATTCCGAAACAGCAATGTGTCTAGAAACTAAAACTAGTCTTATCCGCACTACATTTTAGTCTTTGTAAATAAGAAACTAGTGAGAAATAAATTATAGACCTTCTTTACAGTGTTCGCTCGAAACAAATCGTTAGACTCGCTGATACTCTCCTCTCCCAGTATTCGCAGGTATTCCCTGTTGCTCCGATTCTCTGGAAATAGAGACAGATGACTAACCTCGTTCTCACTCTTATTCTAATATCCCCACTCTGGGCTGAGACAGTATATTCGCTTCAACTCTCTTGATACTTTCAAATATTCTCAATTTACAAGTAAATTTGCCAAACTATAAATCACCGATTTTTATTATTAAACTTTCCACCCAGAACATAATGTTTCAGATATATACATTTCAGAAATGTTTCACTCAAACTTTTCAAGTATTTCAATGCAGAGTGCCTGATACTTTTCAGTATCTTTGTTTTATTATTTCTTACACTGAAAAAAAATTTATTTGATTCAAATAACCGATTATCTGTCTATAATCAAATAAATATTTACTTGAATCAAATAATTTTTATTTGAATCAAATAAATTGTATTTGAATCAAATATTTCAGTATTTGAAGGAAATACTAATTGATTGATTCAAATAAAAATTATTTGATTCAAGTAAATATTTATTTGATTATAGACAAATAATCGGTTATTTGAATCAAATAAATGTTTTTTTCAGTGTATTAATTTATTTAATTCACTATTGTATGTTTATTTAATATTTAGGAAAATGAATGGAATTCTCTTGAACACAAAAGTAAATGTATCATCTTAATATGAAACTTGCAGTGGATACTAATTTCCTCACTTTTCTCTGAGAGGTTTTCGTTGTACGATCTATAGGCTTTTGAATATGTTAAGGCCCAATGACGCATGTGATCGACACAAATGCGTGCACTGAGTTTAGCATATGCCGCACATGAACATGTTTCGTGCCCGGAGTTAAGCCCTATTCACAATAGAATCGCGATCAGGCCAACAAACAATACCTTCGAGAAAGTCGTTCGCGAACGTCAAGTATGAGTTGGAAAAGGACTGACATATATTTGTGTTCTTTTCTATCCCGTACGTTTCGTTCGCGACGCCATAATTTACTTTCGCCACGCAAAAATTTTACTTTCATTTACAGTATAACATTTGTCTTACTTTTGTGTTAAAAAACAAAATAAGTTAAGAAACAACAAATCTAAATTATTGAGATAACAAAATAAATTTGTTACTTCTTTTGTAACAATCTCTTTCTCCCACGATACTGTACATTTTATGTATTTTTTATTACAAAATTTTTTTTTTAAATTAAATTATTAAGCAGTGATTTAATAATAATTAAAATTAATTAATTTTTAATAATAATTTTTTAAAATTAAATTATTAAGTAGTGATTAAATAATAATTGAAAAGAATGGTAATTATAAATAATAATTTAATATAAATATTTCAAGAGCGTAGTAATAAACACGAATTATTTTAGTTGGCATGATCCGCTTTAAAGGGTAGAAACCACCCCTCGAAGTTATAATAAGTTATATGTAACTACCTTAAATCAAGTAGACCAGACGCCCTATAAAAATCAGGGACAAAACTTCCAGCAGGTAGAGAATACGCTTTTTATGTACAATGAAGGCCTGAGACAAAGGTATGAAGTTTTCACCATCTAAAGGTATGATCCTTTTTTATAACAATAAGTTTGCATATATTGAGTTTAAACTTATAGACTGACTTTAACTGAAGAAAATCATCTCCAAATTTATTTTTGTATGTTAATTATTATTTTAATATAAATTTAATCATTTATTATTAAATTATTATTTATTATTTAATTTATTTCTAAAAGGCCTTTTAGTACAAGGTACTACAGAACTGACACAAAATATGAATTTGAAAATTCCAAACCATTTTTTAAAAAATTCCAAACCCAAAAATAAAATTGTTTTGTTAAATTTTTATCTAATGAAGAAATAAAATATATTTCATTTACTTGTAAAATTTTTAATAATATGAGTAATATAGGTAGTTATATAATATACAATATGTTGCTCTTTTAATTGAATTAAATTTTTTTCCAATCTTATGTTAGATACCCACGTTAGCAGCAGGCTAGCATTGCATCACAAAACATTATAGGACTTCCAACAATGCACCTATAGTTAATAAAGGGGCAATGTATAGACAGGAACAAGTTGGGACCAATTTTCAATTTCCACACAGGTATGCCTATATAATAGACAAAAGTTCACTCTGTGGCTTTTATTCATATGCGAAATAAAATATAATTATAGAATCTTGTAAGGAATATGCATAAAATCTTCTATTAGAATCTTTTCTGGGAATGTGACTGTAGAGTCTCAAAAAAATTTTTAATTAATTTTTTTAAAAGTATAAAAATTCTTATGGGTATTATTTATAAACATAAATTCTAGAAAGTAAAAAATACTGAAAATTAGTTATGTACAAACTACATAAAAAAATCAAGGATAGAGATATTAATAAATTAAGTTGTACCTCGTTATCTATAGATTTTTAGATATCATTGATAAAAAGGTGAATTTTATTTTATTTACTTGCAAGAAATAAACACTTATTAAATAGAACTAAAAATATGTTTTAAAAATATTTACTATTTTAATCAGACCCCCTACGATCGAAAGGGTTGCCGCAATGAAGGGTCTGTCAGAGGCGTAGTCACACCACTGACACATTGTAAAAACTCAGTCGAGTAAATATCGCAACTGGCTTTGCGAATAAAAGTTTCCAATTAAAAAATGATGAGTGAAATTGAATGAAAGTTATTTGCATACATTTCAAAAAAAAAGGTGAACACTGCAATTATTTTCCATTACCATTCACCTTAAGTCAACGTCTTAAACCAGTCTTTTATAATTTAAAAATTTTTAGAATTCAAATTTTGGTACCTAAATCACTTTTGAGATTCTAGAGGATTCTAGAGGAACAATCGTTTACTTTAATTAAGAGACAAAATTTTTCCCACATTCTATTTTATTAATTTGTTTATTTCAATAGTTTCGAAAAAGTTTAATTAGATTTTAAAAAATGGCCAAAAAATTTATAAATTATGTACTTCTGAAATAAATATTATATGTGCTTTCATTTAAAAGACACTTGTTTTTTTGAAGAAGTGTTTAAAAATAATTTTTGTTTAAACATAATAAAGTACAAGGAGTGAGTATGGGTATGGGAATAAAAACAAAAGAAAGTAACGGAAAATCTATAGTGTGGCAGGCAAAATTTTTTGCGGTATCTTTTCGTGAACAATGTTTGAAGAGTAATAATTGAAAAAATGCTATGCATCGTCGGGTCACTAAACATGCGTATGTTTATAAATACGGTCCAACCCACTGCATATGTTGCTTTTTTTATCTGACGTGTGTCTGTCTGTTTCTATTGCTTAGCAAGCAGGAGTTAGTTAGCGTATGTAGTCACAAATGTATGCAAAGACCCCGCAGGTAAAGAAAATTTATGTACGGTTCGGGAGAGAAACCTTTTTTTATCAAAGAGAGGCCGGCAAGGAACAAGAGAAAAAGAAGAAGGACCATGGAAGGGTTGCTTTTTATGGATAGTAAAAAATATGATAATCTATACTCTACTGAAAGAGAATATATAATTCATTATTCTGAGGCATTTAAAAAGAACGCATAGGTAACGACGACTATTCCCCTACGGGTGAATCCCGCCTGCTTTCAAATGAAGGGTTGAAAATAGTGGAGATTGCGATGAGATGTCTAATAATAGATTAAATTTCGCGCTAAAATTATTACTTTTTTCCCAATATTTCAAAGTGGTGTGAACTTACCTTTGTTTCAAGTATAAATTGCGCGAATGTTACGTAACGTTTCTAGAATAACACTCGTAGACAATCTGTTCCTCCAAGTTCTTACACTATATAGAACTTTTCTAAAATTCTCTTGCAACTCACTTTTTTAAAAATATTTCTTTCACACTTATCTTTAAGATGAAGAACATAAGAAGAAAGTGGAAATAAATTGATGTGAATTGAAATGAAGGTAGGATTAGGATGAATTAAAACAAAGTGTCAAGTGAAACTGGAAAGAAATTGATAACCCTATCTACCCTCACTCTCTAAATCTGAATCAGCATAAGTATGCCACTATTTCAATTAGCGTATATGCACTGTGAATTAGTGAAATTTCACTGAATAATCAGTGAAATTTTACTGATTAATTGGCGCATATACGCTGATTGAAATTAGTGGCATACTTATCGCTGAGAATCAGTGAAATTTCGCTGATTCAGATTTAGAGAGCAAGTAATAGAAATATAAATTATCTAATTTAATGTAATTTGTTGATTAAATTTCCAGGAAAGTAATTGACTTTAAGATGGAATGAATTGACTATATAGTTATTGAAACTATTAGTTGACACAAAATAGATCCGACCCTCATCTTCACTCCATACTCTACCGCAAGTAGGGGTTTAGAGTTATGAGCTAAAACTCAAACATGCGTTTTTCAAATATTTGCAGCACATACTCAAAAAATCTGATTAAAAAGGTTCGCAAATGGTTTTCAAAGGTTTATCCGCATGTCCTCTTAAATATTATACCTATTTGACTCAACAGAATCGCATGTCAAAATCTGGCATTGCGATTTGGAAATTATTAATTATTTTTTTCTCATATATTATACTTTCATTAAACTTAGATTTATTTTCTGCACTTTAGTAACTGTTCTTTTTTAAGCTTCCTTCAGGTAGAAGTTAACTCCTTTACAGAATGATGCATATGATAAATTCGTCCAATGTCGCCGAGGTTCTGCGCAACTGCGCAGGTGTGAATTTACTTGCACACTATTACGCATGGCTATACGTATACGTATTATTATGCACTACTCCACATGCGGTAGTCATTTCGAATTCCCACGAATTAAGTCCACGTGGGAATATGCACGAAATCGAATATGCATATGAATTTCGGACAAGAAGTAGGAATCTGCGTGGGTTCTTTTGTGAACTTTCGTGTAAACTCTTATAAGGAATCGTATACATACATAATGATAGA
Organism: Leptopilina drosophilae; assembly: GCA_032873175.1. Taxonomy (NCBI): domain Eukaryota; kingdom Metazoa; phylum Arthropoda; class Insecta; order Hymenoptera; family Figitidae; genus Leptopilina; species Leptopilina drosophilae. Next base: position 7,213,384 of record CM065485.1, on the reverse strand, counting down.
ACGTCCAAGCGCCCGTCCTGCCGGAAGGATGTTCCGAAAATAAGGCTTTTAAAAAAAGGAAATTCAATTTTTCTTTTCCCGAACTCCTTGGGATTAAAGTAGATGAAAAGACGAAAAAATCCATGTACTTGACTTTTTAAAATAATAATATTAAACCATTTTTCAAAGCCCTCAAACTTGCTGTTTCTGAAAAGTAAAAAAAAAACATTTTTTCGTAAATTTAATGTAAAATCCACAAAAATCAATATATTTTGGCCGGTTTAGTCTCTTTTTCTTCAGAAACGTTCAAAGAATGAAACCTATTTGTTTAATTTAAAAAAATTTCATTTTTAATGTTAATCAGCAAAATTGCGGCCAATTGAATAAAAACTCTCTTCAAATTTTCTTTATAAAATTAATATGGAAGCAGATAAAAACAAAAACAAATATATCGTTGGAAAGGTAATGAAACAAGCTTTCCAATGATGTAAATATCAAATTTCTAAATTTATATGACTAGGCTTGGTAGCCTTTTAAATAAAGCGAAAAGCATCCTGCCGGCAGGACCGGGTTTCATCATTTTGTGACTAAAAATTACATGAATTTTTGGAAAATTCAACTTCTTTAAGCTACCCTGCTCTTCGGTTTGAACTTACGTGCTCGATACTTATATGCGCTGAAAGCTTGTTTCATCACCTTTCCAACGATATATTTTACTTTTTGTTTATGTCAATCCATGTTAGTTTTATTTAGCGATTTCGGACGGACTCACCTGAGTCTTTTTGGTCCTGCCGGAAGGACGTTGGACGTTCTATCAATAAACATAGATCTTTGAAAATAACAAAATTATGTCGAGCAACTTCCACAGAAGTGTTTTTCAGTGCATCAAAACTATGGTCCGATATCAATAACTTTAGGGCAACTATAAAACCATTTTCCTAACCAATTACAATAATTTCTAAGCTGGTGAATTTTAATAGGAATTTTTAATCGTGATATGTTGAACTAACCTTTATATGTCTCCTCTTGAACTCCTCTATAGATGTCCAGGCGCCATGAATACCTACAATTAAACAATTAATTGCTTTAAAGTTATATCACAATATAGCAAAATTTGTTTTTAAATTTTTCAAACTGCGGTTGATGATTTTTATGGAATTTTTTATGATGAACGCGAATCAGTGAAAAGAATTGTTCAGTCGTGTAAAGACTTTAAAAGAATTTAAATTAAAGAATTAAAAATAATATGCTGTTTTTTTATTAAGATATAGGTGCAGAACATTAACGTGCAATATTAAAACAAAGATGTTTTTTGTGTATAAGAATATTGGATCCTGCATCATCTAAAGCAACTAAAAATTATATTACATTATTAAATATGATTGTTAACGAAAACTTAATAATAATATAAATGATAAACAAAAGATAGTAGAATATTTAAAATTTTTAAGTTGAAACAATGAAACCTGAATTTGTTAATACAGCTATGAAGCTAAACAATTCAGTTCAGTGGTTGTTGTTATCTGCCCTGATTAAAAAACTAACCTCAAATTCTTAAGAAACATCATACAAATTATTCACAAAAGAGAAATCTTCCTAATGGATAGAAATGTTAAATAATATTCAGGATTAAACTAAAGAAGTCTGCTCGCTAAGGAAAGTGATGATAAGTCTTTTCAAAGTGGATTCACTTGAATTCCACTCTAGGTGGATAAGTTGTCTCGGTATTTCAAGCCAGAAAAAGAAAGATGCAAACTCAAATCCTTATACAGTATCCCAAGCGATGATCCAATGTATTTGAGATTCGACCAATAGGAAATTTTGTCTTTTTTTCCAATAAAAATTAAATGCATTTAAGTAAAATCACCTGTGCAATAGTGTAATACCGCTATTTTAGAATACTTCTTATTAAATTAAGTTATAATTATTAATTAAAAATATTTATCAAATTAAATAGGTCTATTTAGATAATGATTCTTCGAGTATAACACAGAAAAAACTTATGGGTTAATAACTTTCCGTTTTGAACTGCAGCAAAAATATAATAAACCTGGTTTGACTCGTTTTTAAGCCTCAGGCAAAAAATGACAAAATGAACCATATTTGATACAGAACAAGTTTATTTTGAACAACCTTAAGTTTGCTGGTAACTTATTTTAATGCAGGACTCAAAATGATTAGCAGCAAAAATGAATTTATTTTTTTATGACAATAAAATTAAAAATTAAAACATTAGCATACCTAATAACTGCATCTAGGTCTTTTCGATGCAAATATTCACTAAATTTTATAATATGTAAAAAATGTGTGATCTTATAGAATATATTTTTGTACCAATATTAATGTTCTATCACTATATGTTAAATTTTTTAGAAGAATTTTATGTATATAATACTTTACGAACTAAGTTACAGAACTATGTTAGTTTCCCATTTTGAACACTACTTACATTGAAAAACTTGTAATGTTTGTTGCGAAACAATTTTTCATATAGAATAAAAATAAAACGTGACAACTGAGGGTGGTTGAAACGCTATATAGCGTTGCGTTCTAGAATCCCCGCCTAACATGCGCCTTGCATTCAACGAAACCAATTTTCTGATGTCTAGAATAAAAACCCAGTAAGCAGCTTTTGTCGTAAGGGCGAAAATCGATCGGCATGGCTGATTAACTTTCGCCCTCGTGTCGAATACTGCTTTCTAGTTTTTTAACATTTGACAGTTGCTTTCTAAAACAATAAATAATAATGGTAATGACAATAAAAATAACAACAATAATAGTAACAATAGTAAAAACAATAAAAACAATAATAATAATAATAACAATAATAGTAGTAATAATAATAACAACAATAATAGTAATAATAATAATTTTAATAGTTGTGTGTTTCTTACGTCTGTGTATAGTTGACAAACAGTCTATTAATAAAAAAAGGTTTTAGGTAATTTAAAAATAGATTTAAAGTATAGGAAGAGTTATCAATATTTTTTTTAATCATTTATCTTATCTATCATATTAGTAAATTAAGTGATGAAATATACAAGTCAATTTTATTAAAATTACACGGATTAAAGATTCAATATTCAGAATATATGTATCATTAACTTTTTCCATAAATTTTTACTAGAGTTAGAAACTTTATTTTTGAAAAAATATTACGAAAGTAAAAAGTTCAGTCGTTTATTTCAATTAACGAACGCAAAAAGTATCAGTAATTCAACTGACGTGCCCCAGTTATCGATCAAAAAAGTGCGTGAAATAATTGAAGACAGTAAAAACAAAGCATGAAACAACATCTCAAAACCAAAATATTTGAAAAATATTAGCCTATATTTCTCAAAACTATAAATTAAGTCAATTTTAGAAGTTAAAAGCATATTCTCAAAACTAAAGTTCAATAAAAACCGAATCATAAATTATTGCAGTCAAAAGTGAGCTCAAAGTACCGATAAACATATCACATTAATTAAAAATAATGATGTAATTTGACAAACGACAAAATAAATATGCTCCGTAATGGTTTAAAATTTAAAGAGTAATTGCTATAGAACTTTAATTTTCTGCCGCATATGAAATAGGTTCTTAATTAATTTAATCTAATCCCAAACTTATTACGAATAGCGTATACATAAATGGAAATATATTTAATAGAATATAAATGAAGTCGCGTTAATCTTAAATTTTAACAGTAAATATTGTATCCGATAACTGAGTTTCCTATATCCCAACGATTTTATCATTAACGACATCGATAGGCACTTCATAAAAATTATCGATAACTTTTTCAGTTAAAACACTTTAAGAGGCAGACATTAAGATGTTCGTACAAAAATCTCTTTAGTACCTCTAGTATAGTAAATGCTACTTTCGAAGGGCTTAAGATGTTATAAATTGCATTACGACTAAACCACGTTAAATACTCCTAAAGTCTCGATATAGTCAGATTTTAGAGGTTTAACAGCCAGTTTAAATTGCCAATCGGGCAACAAGTGTTTTTACAAATTTTAGTCCCCTTTAAAGTAGTGCAAAAATTTAACAACTGTATTTATGTTTTATTATAGGCTGTTTAGTAGCTTTTTATCAACAAAACACAATAAAACATTTTTTAATTTTCCAATGTTTCAAAATAACACGACCATTTTAAGATGTACTTGAAATTTGAACCAATTTCAACAATTGCAAGAAACGAGTGCTCAGAATGTTTCGCAGGGAATAGTTTAAAAAAATTTAATCCAACAACTTACCTTGCTGATAGAAATGTTTTCGTAAATCTTGAAATGCAGTCGCATAATGAAAAACTTGACAACAATCACAAATATAATTTTCGAAAATTATTCAACTTGAAGTGTATTAATATCGAGCACAGATTAGCATAATGAATTCACCATTTATGGAAAAGCGGACGGAAGATGAACCGAGGCAAACAAGGCAGAAGTGTGTCAAAGGAGGTTATTAAAGGCCAGGAGATTTGATAATGCTTTAATATGTACGTCTCTTTAAAGAATAGTTGCGGTTTCAGTTTCCGGAATTTTATTCAAATAACAATAACAATACGTTTACAATTTTTTCAAACTTTTGTAACAATTAAACAATAATGTAATTTTTTTTAACATCTAACATACTTAATGAGTAAATTATTTTTAAAATAACGTAACTATGTAATCTAAGTGCTTTTGAGTCAATCTAATACAATGATAGAAATAATAGTGTATTTTACGAAATATAAATAAATGTTGTTTTACAGTTCCTAGAAATTTATTTACATTAAATAACACTCGAGTCAACTTGTAAATGTAGAAAAAATATTGCGCTCAAGTAATAATAATTGTCTTCCTAAATCGTTAAAGAGGATGGATGGAGAAAAGAAAATAATTTGGAGATTTTGCAAATCAACAACAATGTGAACCGAATCGTCGTTTTATAGAAACATCGTGAAAGAAAAATCAAAGAGGAGACTGTTGAACTGACTCCTACCATCTCGCAGAACCGACGGGCGGGAACTGTACAGTCGAACGTAGCATTGGCTGCATCGGCTTCCATGTATCTATACAGAACCATTTTGAACAGTACTAACACATGCGTCCGATTCACGTAACTTTACTATGCGTGCGCGTCTTCTTTTCTAATCTAAAGATATCGAAAAAAGAATCGTAAGATTTATAACTTCTTCACTTTCAAGTAAATATGGCTTTTGGAAGAATATTAACTTAATCAGTTGGAAATATTGTACACTCATTAGTCAATTTCAAAGGCTTCTTCAATGAAATCGGCAATATTTACAAAATTAATCAATTTTTATGTTTATAATTTTAATAACTTGATTTTTTACAGATAGTACATTAGAATCAGTAACTTACAATACCAATCATCTTGAAAATAGCCAGGATGTTCTGTCGAGGAATAACAAAAAAATTAATGTCTTCAAGATACCGTTTGAGTATAAATTGATGGTTTTAGTAATTTATTTTCAATATTCTTATTCTTATCTAAACATGCTGAAAACTTGTTCAATTATGAAATTCCACTTTAAAGAACATCATTTAAGAAACAAAATAATATGGGACAAGTATTTTTCATATGTCTAACAACCATTTTGTGTTTCAAGTTTGAAGACATCCCAAACTACATACTTGAAGGAATAAAGTCTGTATTTAAAAAAAAACTTGCTTGGTTTTCGTGTCAGTTGTTACTCGTGAGCAATGGCGGATCCAAAATGTCGACTTTTGAATTTAATTCGTGTGAAGGTTTAACAGAAGAAAGAACGAATGTTTAAAACTATTTAATTTTAGAAGAGTTAAAAAAACTGGATTAATTTGTCACCCATTTTTCTTTAATAGAGAACTTAATGAGCAAAGCAAAACGACTATAAGACCATGTTCACAGTATGTTGCATTTGAAATGGATTTATTTGAAATATTTAACTCTGGAGATATTGATTCCATCCCTTTTACATAATATATAAAAGGGTAATTTCTACCCTAAGAAAACAGAGTCAGCAAAAGGAAGAAAAAATATATGACAAATATTTTCCAATATTTCAAAAATGTGTAAAATTTCAGAAGAATCAACGCGAGGCAGTTGTTAGAGAATAGAGACAATTGAAAATAATTACGAAATGTCTCGGTGTACTCTTTAGTTCAAGATAAATCCCTTTAATGTCTTCCAAGTGAGGAAACTAAAGGTGCGATAACCATATAATTAGTTTAGTGTCACGATCGCAACAAAAACAATAATGATTAAATATTTATTTAAAAATGAAATTATTGATGAATTTTATAATGGAATTTTCTAGTTAATAATAAATGTATAGTTTTAAAAACATGGAAAAATTCCGTTTTTTAACGTGGAATGTAGCTGGAAAAGTGAGGGGATTCGAAGATTCGAAAAGAGCAATGTTATTTTAAAAATTAGTGTAATGTGTTATTTCTAATTGATGGGGTCAAATGTTTTTAAAATTAGAGTAATATGTCACTTTAAAGAAGTGGAGTAACATGTCAGTTAAAACTGGCGTGCTCGCACCCTATAGAATAAAATATGAGGTTTTATATCATTTTGATTAGGTGGGGTAACATTTCTTACTAGATGGATTAATGTAGTGTCATTTTAATTAGATGGATCAATGAATTTTGCTTGTTTTGAAAACGATGGGTCAATAAATACATTTTTAAAAACTTTTTAAGAACTTCTATTTAGATGCTCCATTCGAGTCTCTGATGCTAAACTGTCATTTTATTAAAGAGAATTTCCAGAAAAGTTTAGAGAGAAAAAGAAGGAAACTTGTGAATATTGACATGCGAAGAAAACTATTTCCCATATTGCGAACATTAAACTAGAAATTTATTCATTTTTACTTTCGAGTTATTCGATATTCTCGCTTTTACTTTTGTTTCGAAGTTGACCTTAAAAACGATTGATGACAATTGAAAAATTTGTCGATTTTTTGTTAGAGCGATAGTTTAATTCCGCACTTGAATTTATTACCCTAGAAGAAAAATTCATTTTGAATTAGAGGCACAAACGAATTCCGCCTTCGGTTTGGTGTCTAAACCAAATTGAGCTGGTTTCCCGTATTATTTCCACTTGTGTGGAATCCAATTCTCTTGTAGCGTTTGAATTAAGGTTTTATGAGCGAGCTCACAATATAAATTAAAAGCGTTCTGAAGTGTAAAAATACCGGATGCCAAAAGGAAATGTGAAATTACGTTAAAAAGTAAAATGCGGCAGACATGACTAGATTTACAGTGCGTATGAATTAGCAACTTTTGCAACATTAAGCTAAACAAAATCTCGTCTTTCAAATTTACAAATTCTTTCTTTAAACTTTCTTTTAAAGTAACGAAACAAAAAATTAATTATTTTCCTTGAAATTAGCAATTAATTATTACAGCAAGGGCATTAGCTAAATTTTATTTTCAACTTCTAGGGAACTTGTGATAAATAACCAATAAGATTCGCATAGTCGTTCAATTGTCATTAAAATTTCGTTTCGTATCATCCCGTTTCGACAGATTCTCGTTCAAACGATCAATACCGAGCATTTCTTCAAATTCGTACACTGAATAAAAATATTTTACCTCTGAAATTTTGTTCAAAGCCATCAATTTTACTCATGTGTAAATAAACATTTCTTTGCAATTAGTAAAGTTAAACAAATTTCTTTTCTTTACTTCTCTTTCTCAATTTTTAACAAATGCAAATAAAATTGCAAAACATCGAACATTTTCGAAATCCACGATTCGATTTCATTTGTGATGAATAAAATTATTATTTAAAACAAATAAAACCATTTAGTATATGCTCTGAGAAAAAAGTTTTCTTATACAATAGAATAAAAACTACAATTATTTAAATTCCAAAAATAACTTGAAAAATCTGTTCCAATTACATTCGTATTCGTTCTTTCAACTAGTTTTTGGTATAGTTGCCAAAAAAACAATTTCACAGCTTTTCACATTTGATGTGGCTAATAAATATATATGACAATGTCGTGAAAGTCAAGATCGAAGAATTTCAAATTTAGTCGTGGTGACAAGCAAATTACCAAGCTTTACTTTTGGAAGCATCAATGTTAATGTATTCAAAGGACCTAAGTACATAACTCAGGGTTATTTTGTAATAGGACAACCCCTTACAACCCTTCCGGCCTTGCGCTATTCTCAAACAAAAATAAAGAAATTATTCAGGCGGCAAAACATGCAAAAAAATGAATAAGGATACACAATAAAAAGGTAGATATGCAAATATTTAAGTGATTTCAATATGAATATATCAATTCAAATGACAAACCGTTACGGGTAAAATTAATTAAAGAAAGAACCCTGGTGATAAGGGATAAAGGTTTTGTATTATCCACACGACCCATGAATAACAAAAAAAAATTCCAACAGTTGATTGAAATAAATAATATAATAAATAATACAGAAACTTCAAAAAAAATGCAAATTTTTAATATATAATGAAAGAGGCTTAATTATACCCGATTCTTTTAATTTTATTACAAGAGTCAAACAATTTGAATCAAATTGAAAAATAAATTATAAATTTATTCGCTTTTGACAATATTACCTGCTTAAATATCTATCATATGTATTAAACCAATTTTTTATAGAAATAAAATAGAAAAATTTGTTTACTGGTTTGTACAATTTTTTCAAAAATTTGAGTCCAGTATTTAATATTTCACAAAATTAAAAAAATGTCTAGTAATTGCGATAATTTAATTTTTATTTTTAAAAAAGCAGCAAATAAATTAAATACATAAATGATTCAATTATTTCAAATTTATTATGAGTAGAAAAATTTTCAATTAAAATTTTATTATTCATTAAAGAAGTTTCCATAAAAAATATTTTACCATTCATTTTTATTAAAAATGAAGTGCAAATTTAATATTAAATTTAACGATCATTTCGAGTCAGTAAATGTTTAAATAAAATACTAAGTATAATTTAGAATATAATTAATATTAATTTTTTTTTTCAATTAGAAAATTTAGACTGGACAAAAAATTTATAAATACGGTGGGTTTTTTCTCAAATGTCCCAGCTCAAAATTAAACGTCTTGGAATTGGCTTGATACGTTTATAAAATTGTTGTTCTATATGAAAGTAATAAATTTGTAAAATATTGCCTCTTTTTAAAAAAATTTATAGAAAAAAATCCATATAGGATTTTAAAATTTTAATTTTAAATTGATTTAACGTTACAATTTGAGTGTTTGCAAAAAGAAGACATTAAAAGGAGGAGATATGTGTAGTACGAAAAGAAAGAAGAGAAAAGTGGATGTCTGCCTTTTACGAAAAGTACATACCTATCCCTCACTACAAATGGGAATACACTCCATGAAGCAGGTTGAATATCGAAAAATCTCGAAATAATCGACTTATAAGTAAATTCGAAACCATTATTCCAGCAATATTAGAATCATCAGCAATGTACTCAATATGGATATAAGAAGTTATGTGTGCTAAGGGAATAAGAAATATCAGTAAATTCAGAATTATAATGATATTCGAAGAAACATAGACATTCATAAAATGAATTTCTTTCAACTAAAAAAATTAAAAGTAAAAAAACCAACAAATTTTCATGTAAAAAAATATTTTAAATTTGCAAATTAAATAATATTGTTCTAAATGTGTCACAAATGTTAAAAATGTAATTAATATTACATTAAAATTTTAAATAATTAAAATAATTGTTGAAAAAAGAAAAAATTTTCAATTTGATTTTGTTTAACACAGAACGTTTGTTAGGTTTATAAATCTCAACTGCGTGTTTGTAAATTAATTAATTTTCACAATTAATAAATAAAAAATAATGCACACTGAAAAAGATAAGATTCACTGAAATCGTGTCCTAACATTAGCACTTTAATTGAAGATGTACTCACTTTCGCTTCCAAATTTGAACTGCCTTGCACACGTGGTCTGTTGTCGCTTCCTGCACGCTTCATCCCTCTCCTCCGCTTGTTTTTACCGGTGCTCTCATACCCCTGCATAAACTTAACTACGTCACTCGCATCTCATTTTATAACACGGTCACTCACATTTCAGCAAAGCGCCCCACTTTATAAACACGTACGATGCGACGCTGCGACGTTGCGAACTTCATGTCAATTTCAGAACTACATCTTTCTTCATTACTTTCGGTTTATCTTCCAAATTTTCTCAAGGGTAAAATAAAACTTTCTTTCAGGACTATTCAAAATATTCCATTGTAATTAGAGGTTCTTTAAAGTGATTATTTAAATAAATAAAGAAATTTGATAAATTTTTAATTATCAATCTTTTACGTCCGAGCAGTTATTTGTATAAGGTAAATAAAAACGAATTCATTCGGAACAAATGTTATAATACATTTCTCCAACGTTTCGAAATCTCAACGATTTCCTCTTCAGGGAGTCTATCAACAATAATATAAAAATTTAAAATGTGATTTACAAATTAATACAATATTATGAATTATAATAAATACAAATTAATAAGAGTTTGAAATTTCTTACCGAAATAAATCAGTGATATTGTTTACTTCATCTTTTTCAAATCGTCATAAAAATATAAGAATCGTCACAAAAACAAAAATAAAATTAGTCAATTATTACGTAAAACCCAAAAACGATAGAAAACAATAGGAGTTGGAGTCAATTATAACTAAAATTGAGAAATAATAGAGTGAAAATCAAAATTAAAGTAAATAATAAATTGGAACTAATAATAACATAAAATTAATATATAAAAGAAAATTTTAAATTCACAAAATTAATTAAATAATAGAATTAAATAATAAAAAAATTATAAAATGATAAAAAATGATAAAAAATTATAGAAATAAAAAATTTAAATAATAAAAAATGAAAAAATTACGAACCAACAACAAAGAAAAAATCCATTCACAAAAATCACAAAAATTAAAATCCATGAATAGACAAAACATTATTACACAAGACATTAAAAAATAATAAATAAATAATGTAAAAACACAAGCAAATAAATTAAATTAAACGTGGACAAACGAGTAAAATTAAATAAAATTTAACTTGTGTCGGCAATCAAATCACAACATCAACTGAGCTCCAAATACTATTGCCCTCTTACAATAATACATGTAAAAACAATACAAGAACTGAGTATATTTATTGCTTTGAAATAAAGTCCAAAATCATTTCATACGATTTATCAAAATTTCCCAAATCTGTCATCTTATTTAAACTTTTATCCTTTTCTTTTTTTATAAAAATCATTTCAGCAAATAAACGTTTACTGAGATTTGATTCAGTGTAAAATTTTAAAATCATCCCATTGTATAAAATGAGGAACAGTGTCATTCTTGACATCTTTCAAGTGATTACTAATTAACTTATGATATTTTTCGTCTCTGTCAATATTATTCATACGTTGTTGTCTACGAATTTTTTGATAAATTTTTGTTCGTATTATAATACAAAAAAAACTTTATTGTACATTTCATATAGCTAATTAAGTTATTTTAATTTCAAGTCTTCAAGAAGTGTGAAAAATATAAATTCCTTTTCGGTAATGTTCTGGTTTCTTAGTATGGATAAAAGACAACATTGAAATTGTCATTAATTTTTTTGCCTTTATTCAATTTTTTCGGGACTAAAACTTTTGACTTTACCAGAAAGAGTGTTTATGGAAATTATTTGACTCAAAAGATTTGAATATAAGAATTTTAATTTAATACATAAACTTTAAATTCCCTAACAGCATCAGGATCACTGTAAAAGAGATTTTAAATTAAAGCTGCTTTCGGTATTATGATCCGGTATAGGTAATTACGGATATCAGGTTATTTATAGATTTCTAGGATGTTCCAGGATTGTTTATGGATTTCCAGAATAAAAAAATTTATCTTAAGCAATTCGTAGCCTCTACAGAGATAACAACAGGAAAACAATGTAAACCAAGGTACACAATGTGTATAATGTAGACTCGTCCTGAAGTCATTGGACAATTTTGGGGCATCCTAAAATCCTTTGATGCGTGAATTGCCCTGAAATGTAGGGTTTACCTGCCACAGAAAAGGGTAAAACCAATCTCCCACTTGATGTATCGGTGGAAAGATCAAGATTGGAATTGTAATAAATAATAGCGAATGTATAGGAGCGTCTAGTCTGGATCGAAAACTGTCTACGCTCGACTGCACACTCCGATAGCAGTCAAGTGAGTACCTCTTGGCCGCGCACTTTATATTAATAAGCCCCTTTTTCAAAAAGAGTATTTGAACATTAATTTCTGTAAAATAGAATCCACTTCTCTTTAAGAACAAGTCATTAATTGCCATTAGACTCGTGAGAAACAAACTATACTAATAAATATCGGTTTCCAGACCTTATCAATTTTATATTAATATTTTTTCCGAGAAGAAATGAGCTCAAAAAAATGGTTGTGAAGGTAAACTGAAAAAACTGATAAGTGAAGTTTTGAGAGGAATAAAATTGTCCGTTGACAAATGTACTTGAATGGTAGGATCGTGCATTTATATACATGCCGTTGTCGCTCATTATTTGCATATGTTCTTATACAAGGCAATGACGTGTACCTGCGCGACCAGAATGGAGCCCCTTAACCCTTCTTGGATGGAACCTTTTTAACTATGATGAAAAAGCATACCTCTTCTAACGTTTTCATTCCTCCGCATTTCAGCCGTTTCATCCCATCCTGCTTTGCTTTTTCTTTCAAAAGGCGATTGGGGTTGCGTTGCGTTGCGCTGCGTTGATTCAATGCATTCATAATTATATGCAAAGAATCACGGTTAGTCTGTGTGCCATTTTAAATATCTAAATCATTCTTGCCTGCGCGATGAATAGATTTCCAAATTATATCATATTTGATAAATGTCCTTACACAATACTCCCTTTTTAGAAGGACCACTTTCGTAACAAGTTTTTATTTCAACGTTCTCAATATTCTCCAAAATTCACATAAAAGGACTGCATTTGAAAAATGTTTCATCAAATTTTTATTTAGAAATGGGTTCCAGGCAATGCTTCAGAAATGTATTTCCTGTTCACATGATAACTCATAAATTTCGTTCATTATTTTGTTTCTTACATTACATTTGGCATCAATGGGGCAAATTTTCTATTATTTTTTTTATATATTAACCCATTAATGCCAGGACGAAAAAATGTAAAAATAGATATTGGGTTCTTAGCTAGAGTACTGGAAGTAATTTTTAACCTTTAAATTCACTATATTTAATTTAAAAATGAATTTCCTTGCAAAAAGAATTTTTAAAAGTAATTTCTTTTAAACAAATAAAAAATTATTTCAAGAACTATGACTTAATTTTTTTTAACTTTCCACATCTCTTCACAAGAGGTGTAACATTTTTTCAGTGCTTTCCTATTGTTTATAACAATTTTTCAAAACAGAATTGCTACGCAATCTGGAAACCTGGAAATGTCCGGAAATTTTATAAACCTTGAAAAAATCTGAAAAAGTCAGTAAGTATTAATTTCCTAAAAAAGTCACAAACTGTTTATTTTCTTATAACTGTTTAAAATTTTTTTTGCAATTAAATAATAAAATTTGGAATAATAAATTTATTTAATATATAAATTTTTCTGCCAAATAGCAAGTGAAAAAGAGGTTAAAAAATTGAAATTATAATTTTTGCAAGAGAATTTTCGTTTTAAAAAAATGAAATATTATTTAACTTCCAACAATTGGAAATAAATTGTTGCGTTAAAGAAAGGTGAAATTTTGAAAAGTGGCCATGAAATTTGCAAACAATGCAATTTGAAATTAATGCATTATTTCTATACCTATATAGGGGAGACTGGGATGAACCAGCCATATGACAGTTTCTTTGAATTAGTTGAACCGTCAGATGGGCCAAGGACAAAAGAGCAACCGTGTTTAACACACGTTATTTTCTCAGTTTTACATTTTTTACTTCTATTCTAATTTTTCATCTCTACCAACAATAGTTTTTTTGTGTATGAAAATGTTTTTCATCTCTAATAAAAATAAAAAGAAAAAGAAAAACAATATTGTTTTTAAATCTGATTTAAAGTTTCCCCACGCTCATTAACGTGTACAATTCCAATTTTTAAAGATTTGTAAACACCTTAAGACCACTTTTTTTAATCTATAATATAAATAATATTAAATTTTTTAAAAAAATTTTCCATATTTTTTTATTTAGTTTTAAATAAACAAATGCCAATTTTCATACACTAAGCAACAGTCAGTTTAATTCATACGAAAGTCATGAAAACTATTGCGAAATTGAAAATTTGAATTGAGTTCTGGCGCGAGCATTGCCGTAATTCATCGATTTTACCCTCTCTCCGGACAGATCAAGTCAAATAGTCACATTTAGATTTCTTAACTTTTTTTTCTATTTACAAAAATTATATTTTAAGATTATTAATTTTTTTAGTTTTTTCAACTCAAATTCTTCTATAAATTAATTATTTCTAAAAATTAATTAAATATCCTATATTAAAAAATTTTAATAATTTCAAAAGAATTTGAAATATTTATATTTTTCAAAATTTTAAGTTCTTTAAAATTTCTACTTAAATTTATTAAAAATTGAAATTTTCTAAAAGTAAAATTGAAACCTTTTGAAGTTTATTTATTTATAAAAATTGTATTACTCACATATATGAAATAAATTCTATCAGTAAATTGAATCTAACGAGTTAATAACTTAGTGGGTTAAATAAATTGATAAAATTCATTCAAATTTAGTATGCAAAAATTTTCACTTTAATTTACAACAACACAACAAATTTACCAAAATTTTTTTGGAAAATTATTAATATAATAAAGTTCCACAGTAATTCTTTTATCAATAATTAGGAGTAAAGAAAATTGATAAATTTCAAAGATAGTGAAACTAATCGTAAGTTAAAATACAAAATTTTAATATTAATCTAATTAAACATAAAAGATATAAAGAGGAAACGACAAATGACTAAACAACCCATAAGTTTATATGAAGGGTCATATATTAATTTTTTAACATATTGTACAAAATGGGTTTCTAAATAAGTTACGTAATGTACAAGGAATGTTACATTTGTCAGGTTTTACCAGGATGTTTTCTATTTGTTTAAGTGGAATTAAATACATACAAATTAATTTAATACTTAGTGTGTACTAGAAACTACCTAAATGAGAAACTATCTTTATTTTACATTTAATTGAATATTTTTTTCTCTTCACATTCATAGCCCGTAAATTGTCTACCCTAAGTAGTAAATTCTATATATCAGCAAAAAAATCGCTCGCTTTTCAGAAGTAAACAAATAATTATCACCTTAGAAATGTCTACAACAAATTATACAACAAATGTAAAAAAGCATTTTTATAGAAAAGCATTCATTTCACAATAGTCAACACAATAAAACCTGATTATAGTTTTCTTATAGTATGTATAATTAATATTGATAAATTGATAATATTTCTAAGGACTGAATTTATTCCTTATTTCACGTGAAACGATAATTATTCTTCTTATACTTGAATTCATTTTATTTTTTCAATCGTTTCGAGTATGAACCGAAATCTTCATCGGCGACTAACATTTTTTTAAAATAATGTACTTCAATTTCTTCTATTTTCATAGAGAAATTACTTTTTCCACCAGTCGAACTGAAATAATTTTTCATAATAGACAAAGATTTCGGTCCTAAATTGAAAGTAGAAAATAAAATAAATTTATGTGAGATATAATGTTCCTTAATATCATTTGAGTTATATACGCGGATAAAAGTTTGAAAATTTTATATTTTTTACATCGAGAGAATTAACAAGTCTCAGTTTATTTGCACTGGAGCAACAACTAATTTCAACACAGTCAATTATTTATATCCAAAATTGTGGACAAAAATACTAGATAATTTTTTATTGGAAATTTTTTGAAATTATTTTCCTCAGTGCAACTATATATCATACTTTCTCTTATGAAATAAAGTATTGGAATAAGTACTGCATTAGGTATTGGATTAAGTTTTGGGACAATACCGAGTTACCTGAAGTGCATTAAGTTTCTATGGCTGGTACCGGAATTTTTTTTCTTCTATTTTATATTACACAACATCAAAAATACGATCCGTTATAAAACCTACTGCACTTAAAAAAATATTTGGCATCCAGGACTTAATTTAATACTAAATTCGCTACTTAATCTAATACTAAACCCAGTACCTGATCTAATACTAAATTCATCAGAGTGGCGACCTCGACTATTTGGCAACTACATTTCCGCGATAATTTCGAAAAAATGCCTTTTTATCAATCTAAAGACTTACTCTACTAGGTCCAATACTTATTGAGTATCTGCTTCCAATACTAAATTTTATACCCAATTGTCATTTTTTTCATAGTAGTTATGAAATAGTAACTTGATAAAAGAACACTAATCCTAGAGAATCAATTTCCGAAGAGTAGAAAACTATAACTAGTTCATTTACATTCACTGCGTATTCTAAGACTTTAGATAAATTTCTAATAATAGTATTGTTTTATATTCAAAGCTTAGTTTACAAAATGAAAACTCGCGTCTTTCTCTATAAAACAATATTACACTGAAAATGTTTATATTTGATATTCAAGATTTTAAATTTGCTTTAGACAGCAATTCGCATATATTTTACGGATCCATATTCAAGCGTACAATAGAAATAAAATAATAAAACGATTAAAATATTTTATCTAAAATGGCACAATCTAGTATTTAAAGGGCCATTCAAATACTTTCGAGAAAACGGATGTTACATTTGGGATAGGATGTAGAATGCGGATTAAAAATAGACTCAGTTATTGAAAGGCCCCTTGATGCACGTAAAGGACAAGTTAAGTTGTTCAATGTTACAGCAGGAAACATACAGTGTAAAGAAAATAAAACTTAAGAACAAAACGGTTATTTCTTTTCCATTTGAGAGTAATTTAAACTGCTTAAACGGGAATTCATTTTCTACAAATAATTCAAAATTTTACAAAAATTATATTCTCAATTCTAAACTCAATGTATACCCTGTAGAAAAAGAACTAACTACGATTTCTCATCATCTTCATCACTAAAAACACTTTCAGTATATTCGTAGCAATTCTGTAAATTTCAATTTTCAATTCTTTTTATGTGCCACAGTATAAATTATTCAATTCTTCATTTCAAAGGGGATCAAAAGAACAAGAATAACAAGTAAAATATTTCATCTGGCATAATAAATTTTCAATAAAATAGAATAGAATTGTTACCCTTTTCATCAACGTATCCTCAAACAGCAAACAAAACTACCAACAAGCATTGTTATGCATTAAAAATGTTTTTAAAGTTATATATAAATATATATATATAAATTTTTGTTAAAAGAACAAGATTACTGTTAAAAAATCTATAAATCTTTAATAAATTTCATTCGTAAAACTTGAAAAATAGTTTAAATTAACGGCAACATATTATTGACAATCTATTCTTGTCCATTTTCATACGAGCTTTTAACAATATATAGCAAAATATTTTTTAATAAAACTTCCAGTAAATAAAGAAGCGTTCTCAGCATTTTCTCATTTCGTTCGAGATGAGACGAAATGTGATATTCAAATCCAGAAGGCCAGAATAAAGGTAATATCATAAATTCATTAATAGCCTTTGGTAGTATACTAAAATTATTAGTAATAATTCATAATTGAACATCTTCGGCAGAGGAAATTAATTTCTAATCAGTAACTTACACTTAAAAATCATTAGTTCCATCAGTGTATGGCTCTGTTTAATACCACTAATTAATATACCTTTACAATAAATACTCTAAACTTGATTTCAAACTTGAACTAAAGAATTTTGTTAAAAACGGAAAATAAAATTATTTTTCTTTTCAACGCCCGACTTTTAATTAATTTCAGAAAAAAATTCTAATAAAATTTTGATTTACAGATGCTTTCGTTATTGAATTTTCTAATATGCGCCTAAACGAAGAAGCAAAAATCAAACTTAACTAATAAAATATAAATTTTGTTCATAGTTTATTGGTTTTTTTTAAAGAGAAATAGAAGATTCAATTGTTTGACGAATGGACGGATTTTTAGGAACGATTACCTTGACTTCCTCCCATTCTTTGCTGCATCATCGAAAGTAGCATATCCGAATATTGCTGCATCATGTTAACGATTTTACTCTGATCTTGACCTGCAAGCAATTCTTGAAACTTTTCCGTCGCCTCGTTAACGCTCATGTTGTCCGAAGAGTTGTTCTCATTCTTGGCAGCAACTACGAGGCGCAGCGTTCGCATGGCTTCGTTGACAGAGGACTCCAAATCACGGAGCATTGTGTCTCTGCCAATTGCCGCGCTCGACGGATCATCACTGTCGTTTAAAGTTAGTCGCTTGTAAAGTTGAACAACATTGTCAGCCGTGCGAGTCAACTCGTCTGCTACCGTACTGCACAATTGTGTTGATACTGCAAAAATTATGTCTCATTAAATATTTCTCAATTAGTTCGTTAAATTTAGCTACGGGAACCGTACCGTTCTTCTACATTTTTTAATCTCCTGGTAAATTATTAATTTAAGTGACTAATTCATTCAAACTCACCCCTTATGAATAATTTTCATTTTTAATTTTAGTTTGCTTAATTAATTCTAATTTTTCAACGACATATCCATGCAATATAACCTACATCAATGATATAAATTTATAGTTGGATACAATTGATGCACATGCGCGTATTGCGTATTCACATTCGGTGTCCTAATGAAAATTTCCTTTCGTTCGCTATTCTTTTACTCTTAAAATTTTCATAGATCGAACTGAATCGAAAAAAATTAGTGGATTTATATAAAACTTGATACCTAGGAGTATTTACCAAAAACCCAACATAATTTTTGAAATCAGGCAAAAGTCTTATGATCCAACAAAACATATATAACAAAGATATTGCGTAAATATTCTTAATCGGTTATGCAAAAATTTAAATGGGTCATGGACCATGATTACATATGTTCAGATAAATTTTAAATATTTTCACAGTAAATAAATGAATAAAATTATGGAAAGCCAAAAATTATACATTTTTTATGAATAGTTAAATTTTTAAACACAAAATACAACCCGACAAATACGAGTACAACATACATCAAATAATAAATGTAACATAAGCATCTTTTTCTACAGTTCAGACAAAAAGTCATGCAGATTAAAATATTTTTCCTAAAAGGTATCTTGTATTTGCAGATTTGTACCATGCATATAATTTAAAAACATTTAGTAATTTTGATCAATTATCTTCGTTTACCTAAATCTTCATCCACGTCTACTATAAGCAGAAATTTTTAATGAATTTCTTTAATTTACCAAATTTCTGGGGAAAAATGTAAATTATGCAATAGAAGCTATAATATTATATTAAAAAGCTTTCTTTCAAATGTCTGTTTATCTCGATTTCTACAAGTGACGGTATAATATTTATTAAATTTAGAAGCCGGTCGCGCTGGTTGTGAATAGGCTTTACTTTATTATTTATTTCTTGATTAAAATTTATTTAACAAAATTTAATAATCTAAAATTTTCTATTCGTCTCACAATTTAAAATTATGCTTTGGTAGAGATTAATTGAATTTGTGGATCGTTTCCAAATCCGAACGACGTCGAGTATTGAAGTCAATAAATAATGTTATAATAAAATAAATTCCTTTTTGAAATTAATTAGCAACAGTAGAATAACTTACAGTCTGCACTAGTAACGTCAATTCCCCGGTCAGTGTCTTTAACAGGAAGTTCGTGAGGACTAGGTTCAAGTTGATTTCTATTCGTTAAAGAAAATCTAGAATTATTTTGAGCGCTCATTCCCTCCACAGGCCGATTGTTTACAGTGTAAGAAGAGCCTATTCTCTTCATTGATTGTCCGGACATACATGCACTGAAACAAATCAATTTATTACTATTTACATTAATAATAAATCATTTTTTTATAATTATTTCATTTTACCCCTGTAGTGATTGAATTTTTAAGAACTAAATAGGTTATTATTTACCTAGTAGCGGAATGGTCGATGCTGATACTCCTAGGCCGTAAGGGTAAAGATGGCTTTCCATTTCCGTTAGAAGACGTTTCTTCAGAGCTCGAGTCCTCTTGATTACTAATTTGACACAAATTCACTGAAAACAAAATATCGTCAGTCGAACGATCAAAGAAAGAATGACAATTAAAATGAAAAAAGTTACTTGTTGAATAAGCTCCCTGCATGCCTCTTCTTCGCAACACAGATGGAATATTCGAACCAAAGCAGGAGTTGGCTTTTGCCAAGTGAGTGACCTTATTCTGAGAACTGATCGTAGGTCTCATTAGCGCATTTATTCTACTATTTACAGGTTTACTATTCCAGTCTCTAACCACTCCGCTCGCTCCTGCATCCGATTCAGAATCACTCTGCAATTTTTAAAAATAAATAATACATCTTCATGTAATTTTTGGCTATCTTTTGGCTTCTAGTACTTTTTAGAAGAGTAGTTTCTCTACCTGATTAAGTACACCGACACTGCTGCTTCGAGTCATGTGAGACGAGTGACTCTTCGCAGTCGAGTGCCTCGACGAGCCTACGTTTGGATTTCCGCTTCCCGCCCGTGAGGAAGTGTTGACAACTTTGTTGGGTAATTTTCCTGGAACTAATGAAGAACGATTCTGTGTATAGAGGCAAATAAAAGACACGGATTTGGATAGAAATAAAGAATATTTAGTAGCAGTAAATAATGTAAATAGAAAGAAAAAACGAATACCTTGGATTAAACCATGCAATAACTTGTTGGGTGGATTGATGGACAGATCACTTAACGAACAGGCACGCCTCATGCCAGAATCCTCGTCTTCGCTATCAACAACCTTTGATGACAGTCGCTTCCCAACAGTGCCTACTGCTGACAACACACATACACACACATGCACTAAGCTACAGTTCTAGTACAATTAAATTATAGCAAAGTGTTTTTCAAATTAAAAAGTAAGTTTCCACCTAGGGATTCAAAAGAGCCAACAAAATTCCAATTCGTTTGTTCCAAAGTTTGCGTTTTTAGTTACCAAAATACATATTTACGATTGGAGCAAGCTGATGCCAGGAGCATGAAACATCAACTCAAATTTGGGCAAAAAATTAAAAAAACTCGCATGCTTTGTTAACAAAGAATTTGGAACCTTTCGAACTTTTAATCCTTGGGACAATTCTTTTAAAAGTAATTAATAAAAATTAATAAAAAAAATGGTAAACCAATAATGGTTAAATAACCATTTTCGAAAGAAATAAAAATTATATAGGTAATTTATTAAAATCGTTATGATGCATCAGGGAAAAAGGGACCTATGGATAAAAAAATTTCCTTTATGTTTTGTTTCAATTTCAACTTGATCAAACTTTCATTTTTAAGTATCTGAAATCACAATATGTTTTTATTGAAAATTTTATATTAAACAAGACTTAAACTTAATATTTTATTTAAACAATTAATCTTTGTTTATTTTCACTTCAAAAATCACAAACAACCTAGAATTTTTTTCCATAAGGTCCCTTTTCTTGTGAGCGTGATATAAAAGAACTGATAATGAAAATATAAAAACCTAATTTTGAATTGATAAATAAAGAAAAAAATTGCTTGAACTGACATCATCAGTTTCCTAAATGAGTTAGTACTTCTCTCAAACATTCAAGAGTTGAAAGCACCAGCAACTTAAAAAAGTTATAATTTTGGCTGTATACGATTTCACGAGGAATGGAGGAGAGCATGCAAGACAATTAGGAGAGAATTAAGGAAAAATTAAAATTAAACAGAATTCGACAAGCACAGAATCAACGAACATCACCTCCTTTGAACTGAGGAGTTCTTAGCCAAGTTTCTCAAAAGTTTTTTTCATAATTTCAATTTTTTTTCTTCAATTTCTTAAATGCATTTGAAATTTAAATAATTTTTAAAAATATTTTTTACGTATCTACAAATCACTGAATTTTTGGGAAGAATTTTATAAAAAAAAATTTTAAATCCTGATTGAATTGATTTGAAGAATTTGATTTAAAAATAATGGACTGGATTGACAATGAATGAATTCATGTTTCTTAAATTTGTATTCTAATTTGAATTGATGACGCATTCAGGTAACATAACGTAAAAGATATTTTAAATATTACTGATTATCCATCGTGTAATTCTTAAAAGGCACTTTGAATTCGACTCTAACGTGCGTTAGTAGCGTAGTGGCAATGCATTAGATTGTATTGCGTAGGACGTAGGTTCAAAGTCTTTCATGCGGTAGAATAATTTCATTCATAATTTTTTATTCCCTTTTTTTAAACGTCATATTAGGTATGCCTATTACATAAGTGAAAAAGCTATCTATGAATCTGATTTAACTGTTCTGGAATGTTAACCTAGGCTTTCTCCCACAATTTTTCAACTCCACATAAATTAATTTTTAGAGAAAAAAATTCAAGAAACTGACGAATTTTTTAACAAATTATTTTTATAAATAGCAAAATTCATTGCTGAAATTCGATTATTTATAAAAATTTTTTCTCAATCCTGATTTTCAATATTTACAATTTTAATAAAATTTCCCCAAAAAAATTAATTATAAAAACAGAAAATTTGATAAAATTGATAGATTACTTTCCCAAGACCAGAAATCAATTTTTCATAAATTATCTTTTCACTAGGCATTTTTTAAAATCTCTTTATAGTTTCTAATAAATCTTCTCTTTGCTAAAATCAACAAGATTAAAAATCTTTCGAAACAATTGGGTGCAAAGTTTTGATCGTGAGATCGTAATTAAAATAATTGTATAACATAGCATAATTGCAGGGTTTCATCAAAGAAGAGAATTCGACTGACGAAATAATTTCCAATTCACGGCAGACTGCAAGAATCTTTTTTTATCCCCTTCTTTGATTTTAACGAACAGTAAAACAACAAATAGAATTAAGAAATAAAATTTGCTTCGTAATTCTACAGAAAGCTTTTACTATTGAAATAAACCTAAAAAACGGAATTCTAAAAACAAAGAAAGCTTCGCTAGCCGAAAAAGTGTGAAACAACCGAAATAAAGAACAGTAACAAAAAAAGATGCACAATGCTGATTTTTTCCGAAAACTTGGATACCTGAAAATTGCTGTTTTGAAGGAATATTCGATTGACAGATTGTTGGCAGTGTCTTTGAGAACTTCATAAAATTATGACATCTCGAAGCGGGTGGCCACATTCTTTTCGGAGAATTCGTGCAACTCGACAGTGGCGTCGAAGAGCCACTTTCCAACAAAGACTTGTCCATTGTCGACAAGTCAGTGCAATCGCTGTCCTCACCTCCGGAGTACTTTTGCACTTCTCTATTCATTTTACCGACGTCTCTCTCCGTGTCCGTTTCGGCAAAACTCTTATTATTCACTTCCTTGAGACGATAATTTTTCGTCAAGTTCTTCTTCTCGCGTAAAACGAGATTTTCAAATTCCTTCGACAGCAGTTTCACTGTTCCCTGTATGTCTCTACAAATTCTAAGATCAGCCTTTTTATCTACATTCCCACTAATGGGACTAAATTTACTCTTAACCTGATCGATAGTGAGCAGTTTTTTCTTCGACAAGTCGGTCTGACTTTCGGCATCGAGGAAATTGTGACACTCAGTGTCTTTTGTCGGCGTTTCCTTCTCGTAGCAAATTTCAGTTCGCGTCTTCGAGTCTTCTTTCTCCAAATTGAGATTTTGATTATTTTTCATCTTCCGACTGGCGTAATATTTTTCCTCGTTTTGTGGGTTGCCGTCCCGAGATGTTTTACAATTCCTTCTATTTTCGTTGACCAAATAAGTGTCCTGTAGAGTCTCTATTGATTGGAAACATTGATTCCAGTCGGGTCTCGTTCTGTTCCTCATACTTTGCGTTCTGAACGAATTTCTCTTTGGTTTCGGCGGCTTATGAGCTACGTAGTCGTTAAAAATTAACGTCGATTGGGGAACTCGGGACTTTTTGAAAGCCTTGCTGCAGTTATCGGATTTTCTAACTTTGTCGTTGTTGAAATTTTCAGCAGCTTGAAGTTCTTGGGGACTGTTTTCATTCATCGAATTTATGAGATTGCAACTCGTGTCTTGGAGCGACTTGGACCTGAAGACAGTGGCGCCGATGTTTAGATTCTGATTGTACGTTGGGGTTTCCTTCAGTTTGTCAATGTATGTTTCAAAGTTTCGTTGTTTTCGTTTGTCGTCGGAATCGAAGAGCACTTCTAGGGGAGCGGACTTGACTAGCAGGTCGGAGTCGTCGGTGAGAACACTTTCGGTACTTCGGTTATTGGCATTCTTCTCCAGCGGGTTCATCTGGTACTCTGACTCGTCATTGAGCATGCTCTCTTGACTCCGCACTGACTTCATGTTTCTTCGGGACAGGAAGAAACTGGCACTTGAGTGTCTATCGTTGTTGTAGTTATTGTAGTCCAGTATTTCCATACTGCCTTTCGAGAAAGATTCAACGGAGACGTTCGACAGGATACTTTCCTCCGATTGGGTCAAGACTTGTCGGTAAAAGTTCTGATAGCTGAGGTAATTTTTGTCCGACTTCTCTACATTTATCTGATAGTCACTGACGCATCGTCGTGGCGAATTGTTGAAATCGCCTTCCAACGAATCGTCGCTGAAATTTCCGTTGCCGTCGTCAGGTTCGTCGAAATTTTGATTGAAATTCTCAAGACTGTACTCATTCATCGCAGGGAGACTCTCGAAGGACCTCGCAATAGTTTCTACATTCTCTTCGTTATCCTCGAGGCCGATAAAGTAGCTGCACGACCTTCTTTTCTGTCCGAATTTCTCAAATCTAGTCATATTCCTTTTGCAGTGTTCTTTGAGGGTTCTAAGCTCCTCGCAAACTGGCGACTCAGGTAGGGAGAGGTTGGTTTTGTTCAAAGATACCTTGTACTTTTCGGTTTTTTTTAAAGTTAACGTTACAGGACGCTTCGAAGTGTTACTGTACTTTTCACTTATGCACGACGTGGTTCGACTTTTGGGAAAGAGGCTTTCTTTCTGCATTTGGAATTTAGTTACGGGATTGCCAACACCTGGGATTTTGTTAGTTAGTGATAGAGAGTTTAGTTTCAATTTCGGGTTTGGTAGAGTTTTGGATTTATTTGGCTTGGTTAGTTTTGTTAAATTTTTACCAAATCCGTTACCTGTGTTGTTTCTGTTTTGACGGTGGTGTTTGTCAGTGAAATGGCTACTTAGGTCCGAAATACTCTGACTCGTTTTTAATGACGACCTATGACCGACCTGAAATAATTTTCAAATTTTTAAAAACTATTTTAGATTTTTCAAAGATGATGACAGTAAAATGACACTTACACTTTGTAGTTTTTTCCTCGTCTCTTCTATTCGTCTCTGCAGTTCCTCTCTCTTTCTCGCCATGTCTACGTTGCTTTTGACCTGCTTCGACGCATTCGTAACAGGCGCGTTACTTAAATTATAATTTGATTTTTCTCCACCACTTAATCTGCAAAATCAACATTTACAGCTACAATTGGAAATTGACTTGGAAAGTATTTTCAGAAGAAAGAAATAATTTCCGACAATGAAAATTGATAATTGAAAATTTTTTAATGTTCGGCCTTGCAATTGAAACAATAAATAGACAATAAAAAATAGTCTTACCTTTCATGAAACTGTGAACTAATACTGGTGCTTTTTAATCTACTAGAATGATCTTCGGTACCACTGAGAGATTCGAAAGCGTTTTTTAAAAACTTTTCTCTGTGAGTTTGATTGACTAACTGATCGAAGCCTTCCGAACTTGCTTCAGAGAGCATTGATAGAGGATTTCTTTCGGCACTTGGCGTCGACGCTCCTCCTTCTGAGTCAGAATCATCTTGACTACCGGAAGCAATAATTTCACTTCTTCCTCCTTCATTGGACTTTAACTTTTTGACTCGCCTCTGAGATCTACAAACAATTAAAGTTACTTGAGTGAATTCTTTTACGTAATTGTAAAAAGCGACGAATTTTTTTTAAGAATGAAAATTAACCTTCTGAGTTCTTCAACGTCCATGGCATTAACAGTGAACTGGTTCGATGAGGTATCTTGAGGTGAAGGATAATACATGAGACGATGGTGCGACTTTTCCGATCCAGTTGTTCCGTTTTCCCCTTCAGAGTAATCTTCTACATCTCCATCATGTTCGGTACTTTCATGATCCTGAAGAAAAGGTACAGAAATTAGTAATTGGAAAAGTTTGTAAACAATATTTGAGTTTTTTTGATTCAATTTCTAGTAAATTAAAAGAGTTCTTAAAAAAAGTTATGATTTCGGAGAATCATAAAAGTAATAACTACCTCAAATTTAAAACTGCCCAGACTACTGTCGTCAGTGTAATGTCGACTTCTGGATTGTCGGGTTATTTCTGTGGCATCATTGTCCCTCAACAGCACTATATTGCTGTTCACGATCTAAAAAATTACATTAAATGCTTTTTAGAAAACGAAACTTTTACTCAATTGTTTTGTACTAATTGTAGAAAAACACCAAGTAGTACCTGTTTAGAGTTTTCAGTAATTTCCCTGTATCTTTCTTGACCTGACTGGAAAATTGTTTCTTCACTTTCCTAAAATTTAATAATGCAAAGTTTAAACAAAAGGCACCAAAATTCAGAATTTTGTTATGAATTCTGTAAATTTATATTTTTCTAGTAGCGGCCTCTACGGACCTAGTTTGAGTCCTAGATAATTAATATAATTAAATACAACCTACCCTTTTGATAATTATAGACTCTCGCCGATAGTCGCTACTGCACTTGGTCTCGGTGCCACTGTCGATGGAGCTGTCCTTGGAACCGCCGCCTCCACCGTTCCCGTCAGAATCCGTGCCTCCCCGTGGAGGCGGAAACGGAATCACCTCGTCGCTGTCGTAAACAGACTTGACAGTGATGCCATCCCCTTGCTGCACTCTCTGGGCCCAGCGACCTTTCGGCAGATCGACGCAAAGGGACCTCGCTCCCGAATTACCAGACGTCCGACCGTCAGTGTTCGTCGTGTTTATTTGCTTCTTCGCCCACTGAGGAAGTTGCCCGATACTGAAGCGATAGTCAATTCCCGGATCGTTGTGCGCTTGGTTGGCATTCGGATCCAGAAATTCCGCAGATGGAGGACCGAATGTTTCATTGTCCAACTGAAGGTCCACTGCGTCACCATTCATTTGTGCCGAACATCTGAAAACGAAAATGTCAGTAACAAATGGAAAGCAAACAGTGATAATAAAACGGTGACATAAGAAGGTAAAAATAAATAGGAAAGCAGAATTTGCAAGTTGCAGTCTACTCACTTTCCAGCGCGCATTGCTTGTTGGGCGAGTCGAGCGTGCATTGTGACGACCATATCGTGAGGTACTTTCCAAATGAATATACATCCGTCGCCGCTGGCGGAGACCAAGTGACGGCAGTCGGAACTGAATCTCAAACCGGTGACCAATTCGGAGTGACCCAGCATCGTCGCCATACACTCGCCACTGTAGTAATCGTAAACGCACAAAGTTTTGTCCGTACATGACGTGGCGACGTATATTCCTGAAGCGTCTGTATCGAATAAGACAATTAAAAATCATAAACAATATAATTTTGTATTTTTAAAAATACGAAATTTCTGGATAAATTGTAAAGTTGAAAGAATAGAAATCAGAAAGTCCCCTTAACAAAGCATAGAATAAAAAACCTTAAAATGAAATGTGTGAAAATACCTAATACAACTTTAATGAGCGATCCATCTTCACCAATAGAACCTTTGAAGGTCTTGCTGTGTTTTCCATTCGCCACATTGTAGACTCTGATATTTCTATCTTGACAAGCAGTAAGAACGTACTTTTGACCAGAATCAACCTCCATGTCATAGAGTGTTGTTTTCCCCTGCGCATTTTGTCCCCTTGTAAATTGCAGTGATCCTCCCGATGTCTAAAAAATTCGCAAATAATAATTAGTACAAAATGTTCAGTTTAACACACGAGTATTTCCAAAGAGTTCCATGCGTATTACAAAACTTTGCTGTTAATTATGTTTCACAACTTGTGTCTACAAATTAGGTTGTCTTTCTCAAAACTCTTTGGAAATAGAAAAATACTATTCAAGCTCTCTGCGTAAAGTGTGTAGCAGATTTTTCTCCACTTTACTCAAAGTGTACAGATTAAATGTAATTAATTACTTGTTAATTTTAATTTAAAAATTTTAATTATAATTTTAATTTTAATTACTTCTTGAAGTTGACGAAAAATAATACTCTTATCAGCGCTGCATGAGACCATCTGAAGTTGATTGTTTTGATTTGTCTGATTAAAGAAGCGAACGGCTGTTATCGACGAACTGTGATCATCGAGTGTTTGCAAAAAATTGTACCCTTCATTGACACAGAAAACGTGAATGAGTCGATCTCTAGAAGCACTTGCCAGCAGTTTTGGATTGTCTAGAGAATGTTGGGAAAATTTAGAATACTCCAGGCACAGAACTTCCGCATCGTGAGCTTCTATGCGACACTGTTCTTCCAGGGTTGAAACATCGTGAATCCTAATGTTACCAGATCTAAAAAGAGAAATTGGTAACAATAGTAAATATTTATAATGTACCCAGAAGAATATTATTTTATTTGTCAGAAATGCATGTTTAATGTGAATATAGAAATTCATAAAAAAATGAGCAGTTACCTATCCCCTGAAGCTAAATGTTTTCCATCTGGACTCACTCTAATAGATCTAACACCATTTCGACCATCATACGAGGCATCGTTCTTCTCTGTCGATCCAGCAGCAGCTAAATCAAGGTCTTTTAAGTACGTCAGCTCTGGATCAACATACAGAACTTTCAATAATTCCTAGAAAAAAGAGTATTGACATTAGGAGAAATAAAACCTAGAATTAAAAGCGTTTTGTTTGTTTTTGAAACCCACATTGCTGTATATGTTCTTTTTGTACAAGGTGTTGTCTGTCGAAAGTACTTTGTCTAAGTTCCAAATGCGAATCGTGTCATCGCTAGAGCAAGTGATGAAACTTCCAGTTGGCATGGCACCGATAGAGCTCGCTCCCACGGGATACATTTCCACTCCCCAAATACAAGCCGAATGGTAGAGAAAAGAATGGGACTTGCCCACTCTCCTGATGTCTCTGACGTCCCAAACGTAGATGCTGTGGTCGTTGTAGACGCACGTTAACTTGTTGTTCTTTTCGTCGAAAGCAAGTGCTATTGCGTCGGGATATCTTGCATTCGCCGGATGTTGTGACATATGACTGAAAATATTCATCAATAGACAATGAATGGTTTTCAAACAGTCTACAGCAATTTTAATTGTAGCTGCTTTAAGTTTTGATGTTGGGGAAAAATCATACCTAATTGATAATCCTTGAGCGACATCTACTCCTAAATAGTGCGTCCTAGGTAGTGTAGTGATAAATTGAAGTGTGACAGGACTAAAGCACCTTATAATTCCTTCTGCGCATCCGATAAAAATATATTTGTCTCCCACTGTCATACAGTTAGCACTAGTCGTCTGAAAATAAATAAAATTACCAATCTGGCACATCTCACTTTTCATCGCAAAAATGCAAAACTTACTCTCAATTCAACCCATTTATCGAGCAATCTTCTATTGTTGAATTCGCATAAAAGACCCGATTTAGTGATAGCGTATGTGGAGTCTGCCATTTCGCCCTTACCACAAGCTACATCGACAAAGTCATTATTTCTTTGCTCTCCTAATATGGCAGAACGTCCCATCAAAGGCACTGGTTCTTTGTACTGAAAGGTAAACAGTTTTTTGAGCAAACTCCATTTCAAGAAGAACTAGCAATTTGTTTCTTTCACTACATTACCTTGGCACTACGGGAGTATTCCAGGTACCAAAATTTTACGTGCCTGTTGCCCACCGTAACAAAATAATTTCCACTCTCAGCGAAAGACACGGCTTTTACTTTACTCGAAACCTTGTTGGAAGCTACTTTTACGTTGTTCCTCCAGTCCCAGACATTCACTATCATATCGTGTTGGGAACCAACCGAGACTACATATTTACTGCTTGGTGAAAATGCCTGGAAGTAGAAGTAAAATTCACCATCTACTACTTGGAAAATCGAGTGTTGAATTTCAAGGCTTTATAGAAACTTGGAGAAACTTACAACGCAATTAATGCCATACTTATGGCCAGAGAATTCTGTTATCTGAATGGCATTTTGTGGATCCGAAATGTCCCAGACGCGGACATTGGGAACGTGTCCGCACTCGCCAGTGGCCAAGTGCCTGCCATCTCCCGACAGGGCCAACGATGTCACCGTCTTTCGACAGCCGTTTAGCACATGCGTCTGTGTGTTTTTTCGCGGATGAAAAAGCACCACAGTACATCTACAATAGACAAAATTATATCATTAGGCGCAGAAGATATCAGTACAGTCGGAAGAATAGAAATTAACAAGGTCATCAAAAAATTATTTAATAAAATAAATAAAAAATTAATAAATTATAAGTTAAAAACGATGTGAATGTAAAAAGAAGTCAAATGTAGAGTCGCAATTAAACGAAATAAAAACTAGAAAAATCCATATGCAAGAAGTGTCAAGAAGAAAACTAAAGTAGGCGTAGATAACTCGTTCAATTAGATATTTAAATAATTATTTCATGTAAATATTTTTACTAATTAACAAATAAACGTGTTTGTTCCTTACTTAAAGTGTCTCATTTCCCGAGTTGAATGCAAAAAACAAAACTTGTTCAACTTTAATCGCTCAAAAGATATGACCATTGAAACAACTTTGAACAATTATATCCTATAAATAAACAATTGTTTTGACTCGAAAGGTAGATTTTCTGGATCATTTAACAATAGTAATACTGCCAAGATTGATTTTAATTGGAGAGGATGCTCCGAAAAATAATAAATCTCCCATGGAATGACGCTGATGAGGATAATTTTTTTTTTATAATTTATTCTTCCAATTAAAAAACTCATCCTTTGCATTCAGATCATGTCGGTAATTTTCAAGTATACAGAGAAAGAACTTACCCTGCAGGATAAGCGATTAACTCGCTGGTTGAATCACAATCTAAAGCTGCATTGCTTGATACGGTTACACCCAATACTCTTTCAAGCTTTATCTGCAACAAGTTTTTACAAATTCAGTACATCGACAACCATAGAACAAGATACCACAAATAGTGTGTTTACTGTTCAAAAAAAGTATGCGATTTGATATTGTTTGTACTTCTTTTTTTGGGCTAACTAATTAGTACAACTTACAATATAATTATTTTTATTTAATTTCAACTTTTCAGTATAAGCAATTATATTATCACTCGGTCGTCAAGATTGTGGGACACTTTTCCCAAAACAAGTTTTCCAACGATTTTTTTCCCAATCAAAACTTTTACTGCGATAACATATTGTTTTCCCAAAAATAAAATGAAGGCAAAAGAGCAAATTTGTAAAATTAACTTTTTATTAATAGAACCTAAAAAACCGAAGTGCAAAAAATTCTATTTATATTAAAAATCCAATTCAAGTAGAAACATCGGACTTTTAAAAATTCTAAATTGTTATATTTATGCGTCTTGAAAATTTGTCATGGAAAACAACTATAATGTCTATGCTGCCTTTGCGACGTTTACTGCTCACGTAATTCTGTCTCGAGGCTATAGAACTTTTCCGTCTACAGTAGTTCCAGACACCACAATATAGTTTTAACACAAATTCATGATTATCTGAATAAGAAAATTTCAATTTTTTAAATTTTTATCTATTTTATGAATATTAAGTACTTTTATAATTTTCTGAGCTCCAGAGTCTACTCCATCGTCAGGGCATAATTAAATATTTCTATCTTATTTGCCTTATTTTATAAAAATGTCACTGCTACTCAATTAATTAACTTTCTAGAATGAAAAATACGAATAGATTATTGACCTCGAGGGTTTTAAAAAGCACAAACTGATGGGTAAAAGCAAGAATAAAAAATAAAAAATTGAAGAATGAAATAAAACGTTTGCAGTCGAATATAATACTAATTTCCCTTCTTGTCAAACATCGTCCAACAAATTGGATATAAATACTATCGGCTTTATCAGCGCCATCCAATAAAGTAGGTCTGACAATTTTATTGCTTGTCGCTAAACCTTATAATCCGATATGACAACCGACTGACTGCGGATGTGGAAACATTTGGTTGATATTTGTGTGACCAAAAACAAATATCACATGCAAATTATATGCTGAGTGAGTATAGTGTCACTTTAAATTATTCTACCACAAGAATAGTGTTTCGAGTGATAATTATGTTAAACAAAGTTGAATGAAACTTTTACTAAATCGACATTATGTCAAATGAGAATTATTCTGTGGATGAGGATTATTATCCCAAATAAGAATTTTAAAAAATTATGCAAAAGAAAATTATAGTAATCAAGATTTTCGGTCATGTAAAGTAAGTCAACTTGAAGTCATGTAAAAAATATTTAAAACACTCATCTTTTAATGATGAATCCGTGGGTGAAGCTTACAACGTTTATCATCAACGCTTGGAAAAAAAATATTTTTTGCTCGGAAAATAATAATCTACGTTGACAAATTCTTCTTTTCTAACTTTCTGATCAAGAAATACTCAAAAATTAAAATTATTTAAAGTTACAAAAGATTTTTATCAAAAAAAAATTTTAATTGGAACAATGGAATAAATGGAAAAAATTCACAAATTTCGGAAAAATAAAGAAGTAAATTTTTGAGAATTCAAATAATACGGAAATATTCTCAAATTATGTAAAAGTTGGTAAAAGATATGAAAGTAAATTGTAGATAATTTAATTGCAATAATGTATTTAATTTTCTTTAAGTCATTTTTAATGAGTTAACCCAGCAACCTAACCTCAATAAATTGACAGTTATACCCATTTGCTTGATTGTAACGATTTTCTATATTAATGTATTTTCAACAAACGTTTCTTTGAAAATTGTAATTTACAATATACTTATAAAAAAACTTCCATATAATAGACTAAAAGATATAGATAATAGTTTTACATAATTAAACAAGCTTTTAATTAAACTAAATATAACACAGACATAACCTTAAAATAATTTTCTTCATAGCCACCTTTCTTCAACGCATGTTACATAAAGATTTTTATGAATCCTAATAATTAAATTTTTATAATATAAAAATTTTCATTTAGTATAAGAGTCGTTATAAAAACAAAGTAAAGAATCTCAAATTTTGATCTGACTTTATTATTGAATTAAAGTTATAAATTTAATGAAATAATTTAGCGAAATTAGAGAAAGCACAATAACGGCACAATAATGGCCCCATGAGGGGAGCCAGGAATGCCAACACTGATAAAATAATGGAACACAGCCAGTTTCCTGAAGATCTCAAAAGAAGACCAAAAAATGTATCAAATTGCTGCGAAGCGAGGTTTTGATGCTGTTAACGACCTCAATTAAAGATCCTTAGAAAAACTGTGGTAATACTGGCAAAACATTGTCAGTTCGCCATGTTTATTCGCAGAAATTATTAATGTCGGGTCATTATTGGGTTCCATTTTGTTGCATCAATATTGGCATCAATATTGGCATTCCAGGCATCCATCATTGGTCCATTATTATGCAGAAGGTTTTTTCCTTAGTTTTTTATCCGAGAACATAGTGATTTTTTTTCTAAAAATGTCATCTCTATGAATAGTGCCGCAAATTTGCAAGTAGATAAGATTTTTCTCAGAACAGAGCTACTCCCACTTTATACGTACTTTTCCTCTTCTCTTTCTAAACCGAGCGTGAGAGTCCTAAGCATCACGGCAGCAGGGATACGAGTAAAAAGAAGGAGAAACAACTCTACGCACAGAGTGAACTAATTTGATTAAACTATTTTTTTCTTTTTATTCATTTATTATTATTGCATTTACTTTATTTTTTAATTTATTATTTTTCATTTTCCCAATTAATTAACGCTCTTATATAAGGCTATTAAACTACATAAGAAAATACTTTCGGAGTTTTATAATCTATTTTCAGCTTCGAGGAAAAATTATATACAATTACGCAATAACATAAATTAAAATTAGTAAAAAATTCTTTTTTGCAACATTGAGTTATAAAAGATTATTATTACTTCAAATTTTATATTATTTATCATCTATCAAACTGTAATCATAGAGAAATTCGAACTAAATGAACAGAGCGCGCTAATAATTATTATCTTCGGATTAGTTTTCAATACTGTAAAAAAATCGGAAAGGAGGCCGTTAGAGTAGAACAACTATGTATTAGTCAAAAGTTTATTATTTCTTTCATTCTTTTTCACGACATTGTACTTTATGTACTATTTTATTGTACAAATGAAATTTCTTTTATCATAAAAATATTTTTATTTGATAAAATTTTTTTTATATAAACGTAAACTAGCAAACTAAAAGCATGATAAATTTGCAAATATCACTCAATAACTGAAGATCAATGATTACTATTGGTAATAATTTTATTATATATTTGACATAAAATTTTAATTATAATCTTTAAAACCGCCATTTATAATTTAAAAAATGTTTATAAAATAATGACTCCAAAAAAACCTTCTTGAAAATAATTTGTTCACTTGTATGTGGAATGTAAAAACTTGCATACTTTTAAAGTTTAAATCATAAAGATAAATTTAAAGGTCAAGTTTATTTGAAAAAATGTTTGGTTCTCGGGCAGTTTAGTTGATAACGTTAAGTTATCAGTTAAACAAAAAAATATTACAAAAAACATACTGTTTCTTTATCAGGAGAAACCTAGGTTAACTTACACACACTTCCCCTAATTCGGCTTTTTTACAGGATTTAAAAAAAATAGTTTTCTAGGAGTTTAATAAATAACTTACAAAATTAGTTTTAGCTTTGTGTATAAAAAGTATTAATACATAAAAATAATAAAAATTATAAAATTATAATAATTATAATTTTATATAATTAAATTTTTTTATTTGTTAAAAAGTTTTTTTTAATTTTTTTATTATAAAATTTTCTAAAGTAATGAAAATGATATATTTGCTACGGGAAAAAATAATTTAATGTAGATTATATTTTATAATCTGTTTTGATGGTGTAAATTTAAATTGCGGCTTTTTAATATCATGTAATTTTCTGTGATGATAATCTTGTTATGATTTTATTGGAAACTATAAAAATATTAAAAATATTTTTTTCCATTTTCTACTACAAATTAAAATATTATTTTTAAAAATTATTCCAAAGTACACGTGAGCTTATAGATTTATTTTATGCTCAAGTCACGTGATGTGGTCATAGGGTGGAAAGTTTGTAGCACCGGGAAAGGGTTAAGGTCTTTATCATGTTGTCTTACAAAGGCTTCG
Organism: Leptopilina drosophilae; assembly: GCA_032873175.1. Taxonomy (NCBI): domain Eukaryota; kingdom Metazoa; phylum Arthropoda; class Insecta; order Hymenoptera; family Figitidae; genus Leptopilina; species Leptopilina drosophilae. The sequence continues at coordinate 7,178,057 of CM065485.1, read as the reverse complement.
TCAACACCCCATATGATTCGCACAAAATAAAAAAAAATTTTCAACTCATTTTTATTTAGTTAAACTTTGTAGTCATCTATTTAGAATTTTTTTTAAACTTATGAAACAAATTTAAATAATTTGAAACACAGAAAATAAACATCCTACTCGAGAACCAAATTTAAAGATCGAATCTTCAAATTTAAGGTTGAATTTAAGGTCAAGGTTGATAAAATATTTTTTTATTGCTCAAATTATAATTAAAGAATTCGAAAATTTTTGGTGAATTAAAGAATGTTTTTGATGAATAAAAACAATATTACGTACATCATAAGCTGGGACGTTTTCCTTGTCCCGAATCATTGAGGAGCTGTTCTTTGGTGTGATCAGAGTCATTTTTAACACTTCTTATTTTTCCTCCTTACATTAATTATTCGCCCACTTCCACTCTCATCAAGTATACTTCGAATCCACCCATCTTTTAAAAAAAATTCTCTCCGATGATGGTATGTTTCTAAATGTGATTCAATATTTTCTTCGATTTAGTGTGGGCTTTAAGGTCAATAAAGCAGAATTCTATTTAAATTACTTTTTATGTTTACGAATTTCGATGATATGAACGACAATTTTGATTGCATTTTAATGGACAATGAGCACTGGTTTTATACACAATATGTAATAGCACTTCACTTATAGATTCATTAGTGTTGTAATATATGTAGATAAAATTTGTCCTCTCTTATTATCAAAGCTATTTCGAAATAGTAATGTTTCAATTTTTCGAGCATTAAGTATTTTATGGAAATATTCTAAAATCAATTAAAAAAATAAAGGAATACTTAAATTTTGTATGAACTACATTTTCTGAGCCCTTCCGTCACTTTTTACTTCTAGATGAATATTTTGCAACTTGGATGACATATTTAAAATAGTTTCTCATACTCTTTTTTCTCTAAAAGAACTACTATTTCGCAAACATGTGTCTGTTTAATTAAAACAGTTTCCAAATATTCATCTTGGACACGAATTGCAGAGATTGCGCACAGTTTTTGCAATCATTTCTTACTTAGATAATAAAGTTTATTAGGATGAAACTTTGAAGTTGAAATAAGAAAGTCTGGATTTTATTAAGGTTTCACTTGCTGCTGAACTGCTCCATTCATCCATTAATAAATATTTGAACATCTTTGCTATGCTCGAGGCAGGAGAATACGTTTCTGGTTAACAGTACTAAAAAATTGGGAAAAGTTGCAATTGAGATTACTGACTCCCTTCTCGTGCAGAAAGTAACTCACGTAACGTGTAACGGTTCAACAAAGTTCCTCAATGAAGGTGTAGTGTGACACTTAGAGCAGTGTAATTAGTTTTAGAAATGCAATTCGATTACTTGATGGACAGTGTCAAGTGTGTATGATGGAGAGCGTGGGAGAGAGAGAATGCTGATTAATGAGGAATTGGAATATAAACAAAGTGTGCGAGGTGAATTGTCCTTTTATAAACACCGACACGAAGAAACAATACGGGACCATCGACGATTGACGGCTAACTCTGTACTAAGTAAGGCTAAGGTGTGTTTGCTGATGCTGGCTGGTGCGCAATACTGTCGACCACGTTGGCTCCCTACTCCTTTCTTTTCGTATTACACACACCTGGTATAGGTACACACTACTCGGCATACCAAGGCCATGGATTCGATTCAATGCAGTCATTTCCATGATTGTCATAACAATTTTTTATAACGAGATAATATAATAAATAGAGTTCAATTACTTCCTACTTAATAAATACTTCCACTTGCAGTGCCACACCGCACCATTTCACTCACAGATCCCCAAACAAAATCGAATCTCAACACCACAATTACCCAAGGTCTGAAATTTTCAATTTTAATATGATCAATTTGAAAACAATATATATATGATTTGTAAACAGGTTTCATGTAGAAATTGCTTCGTTTTACCTACTTTGAATGTAGGCTGAAAGTAGTTCCTATATTAGGTATGTCTACGTCTACGTCGACAGTGTATATGAGTTTGCTTTCGGACGAATCTTGTTTATTTTCTCCTGAATTTCTTTTTTCACATTTCTTCCGAGCAAAAAAAAAAACTCTCAACTAAATAAAAATGCTAATGATCCTATACATTTTCACTGAGATGAAAAAAAGAATTTATTTTCTTCAATTAAAATTCAACTGCCAAATAAAGATTTCTTTGATGAAATATATTTCGTGTTCTGAAGTCATAGTTTCCAACAGTTCGCAAGGACCAACATCGACATCGAGACTTAATTTGTAAGACTTGCAAAAGCCTTGTGCAACATTAGATTTCCAGACTCGACTTTTCCTCTTCAAATTTTTATGGATAAAAAATATAATAATTATTTACCATCTTTTGTTAAAATAAAAAATTATGTTTAGTTGTGAAAATTTTTTAATCTTTTAAATGTTTTATATAAATTCAAATTACTTTAAGCCTTTTCAAATTATTAACCAAATCATTTGTTAATCATTGGGAAAAAATAATCTTTTTGATGGATTAAAGTGTTGCATATTTTAAGTTTTAGAATTCCTTTCATTTTCTGAAAAATCGATTTTAATTATGAAAAAGTCCTTATAAACTTGGAACATGTAGCTGTGTTCAATCTTTATCTGTTAAAAATTTAAAGACCGCCTGTGTAGCGAAATTGAGTTATCAAGAATTAATCATGAAATTCTAGCATAGTGCAGTAAAATTCAAAATCTGAATACGAATCATTTATTTCGTGATGAAAAGAGTCCTAAATACCAAAGGAACAATAAAATTAATAAATAATAATGGAATAATTTGAGTAAAACAAGTTTTGATATTTGAGAAGTACACCGAACTAATTTACAGTTCGGATAATAGATGGTTCAGATGATAGAAGTTGGTTTAATCACAGTTCTAACTATATTGTTTTATGCTCCAAGAATACAATACCTATAATTTACGACTATTCTATTAATAAAATTGTAATATCTCGAAAGCACATTATTCGTGACCTAGGAGTTGCATTTACAGGTAATTTAAATTTCAACTCACATTTAATTAATATTAATATACATATGTATAACTGCTTCTGAAGCCTTGGGAGTGTTTATGGCCGGCACGAAGAGTTCACTCTATTCAACATCTTCGTCCGATCTATCCTATAAAATGTATCTATTGTTCGGGATCAGTACATGAAAAGTCTTGCTTGAAAAACTCGAAAAACACTTTCTCAAGTTCTCCGCGTGTTTCCTGAATCCCATTTCTGCCCTGATCTTGGCACTGATTATGCAACGAATACACTCCTCAAGTACGTCGCGATATAAATGTTGATGAGGTTTCAATTTATTTACAGTTTAATTAGCCACTCTATTGATGGTCCTTCACTATAACAGCTAATTAGTTTAGAATGCAACGTTTACATTCTAAACCCTTCACTAGTTTACTGCCTGAGGCACAATGGGTTTCCTCACATGTGTATAATTTGACAGATTGTAAATTATGTCATTCTGAATTCAAACGTAATCCACCTTTTTATTTCATCTGCAGACAAAATAAATAAGTTATTGAAAGGTTGTCTTTTTCACACTTGGAGTCTAAATAATGCTGAATATGTAAATTCTTCGTCTTCTAAATATATTACTTTGTGTACACTACCTCCTTCGTTTCGATTATTCTTATTTATTTATTTATTCAATAAACGGGCGCATAAAAAGAAGCCTTTCATACATGGTTACATACGTACATCTGGATAGTGATGTGAATGATGATGAACATAATGACAAAAACATACATATATATTGATGAATATTATTAAAAGCGTAATAAGAGTAAATAAATTAATAACCACAAAGATAAACTCTCTATTACCTATTGGAACTATTGACAAATGTCGAATAAAACAGAAAAATGAAAATTCCAAGACTGTAGAATACTCTAGAAAACATGGTGACCTCTTATCCGAGAGCTCTGACTATATTGTCAATCGTGTAGGAGATACAATGAACTTTCTTTAGAAAACCGAAGGGCTATTGACGCGGTATTGTTTCCTTTTAAGATCATTAAGGTATTCATTTCTAGTCATCCTTATTTCTTGTCAGCTGTTCCTATCTTGTTCCTCGCTATTACTCTCGGGAGTCACGACCTTTTTCTTTTCTAGTGGAACAACGCCTATGTCAAGAATTTCTGATACATTTAATTATATTCATTCTAACTGTACTACCTACTAGATTAGACATTTTTGATCAATCGATGCGAGTTCTTTCAGATCAGAAGTAATTGGATTTCTCAAACAGGATATGTTTCTGACATGCTTCATTTGAATAAAAATTAAAGAACAAAGTGAAGAAGTTTTAAATGTTTTCACTTAAACTACAATGAATTTAATCTGTTCAACGCTATTATTGTACAATATTTTCATGTACATTGAATACTCAAACATTCAAACGTTCAACACTGTAAAAAGAAGTATCTTAATTTAAAACGTTTTGGCAATAATTTCTAAGATATTTTGCTAAAGACACTTTTTAATTAATTCAAAAATCTTAATTTAAAATGTTAAAATCATCTTGATAATTTTACATTTGACATTGATAATTTTAACTTTACATATTTTCGGTATATTTTTCGGCAAAAAAGATTTAGGGTTAACTGTGAGCTTATATGTAAAACATTTTATGCACTAGCTTCTTCATTCGGAAAGCACATTTTTATATTGCTTTGATGGCAATTAAAAACCCTTGAGGATACTATTAGAAGTCAATTTTCCTTTATGAAATATTCTTTTACTTCACAAAACCAACTTTTTAAATTCTCTTTAGTTACTTTAGTTCTCAAAGTTAAAAGTTACAGTTATTTACTTACACCTTATTCACATGAATCATGGATAATACCTCGCATGTTTCATAGAGCAGTACAAGTTTTTAATACTTTACCTCGATTTAAGACAAAGCGTTTTATTGTCTCATAATAAAACACGCTTATCGTTTTGTGAACCTATTATAAGACACGTCGTTTTTTTCAAAGAAATAATTTAATTTGAATATTATAATCTATAGAGCAAATCTTAAAAAAAAGAGTACATGAGATGGACAATTTTCTTAACCCCCAGAGTATAATAATTATAAACTGAGCCAATTTGAGCCACAAAAAATTATTAGATAAATTTGAATTAGATGAATTTAAATTTGAAAAAATTACTTTTTTATTAATCTAACACACTTTTTTAGAACAGATATTTATAAAAATTTGTAACTTAATCTATAAAAATTCTAAAAATGTACAAGTATTATTTGACAATTTTTTAACTTATCTAAAAACATCAACAGAAGCAGTTAAATTTCGTGTAGATTATTTCTATTGATTCTAAAGTGTAAGTGAGAAAAGTTTGATAGCAATCGATTGGATCATTTTGTAATTATACAGATTAAAAACGTTGTGTCTCTTTTTTTAAAAAATATGTAAAATAGTGTTCTTTTCAAATTAGACATCAAATTTAAGGTGCACTTTGAGAAATCGAGAATTGAATTTCATATGGAAATTTCTTCATGAAATTAAAAGTTATTTTGAAAATATTAAAAATTGATTTAAAGTTTATTAAGTTTTCTTTAAAAATAATTTAATTTTGAAACATATAATAAATTTGATTGCAAAAATCATCTTTGCAATCTTCTTTTGTTAGTAAAACGTTTTAAGGTAAAAAGTCCCATTTATTGCTTGTAATAATTTCAAGTGTATATACTTCTTAACAAAGCGTTTAATAACAATAAATGGCGACATTTTTGAAACATAACTGCACGATAAGAAGACACTAGTCTAAACTAAACAAAAAGTAATAGCGCGCGAATTTTATCAGCACATAAAATTTTCATTTAGGTAGAAAATGAAAATCGATATAATAAAAATTTAAATTTTGATATTAAATGTAATTGTAACTATATATTTGGAGTACACTTACGATTGAATTAATGTTAAATATTAAAAAACGTTCGACTTACCCTATCTTGGATTTTTACATTCTCCTGGCCTCTCTTTAAACTGGGAGCTCGCAGGACTTTGCCTGTTAAAGATGATTCCATAATGAAAATTACGATTATTAAGACATTATCCTTAAAGATGAATTGTTTTCCTTCCTTTCATCTGCAAAATTGTTCAAGTATAAATATCAATAAACTTATAGCAACGTGGTAATTGAAACAAAGTTATACGAAAAAATGTTTAATTTAAAAAATTGTTTTAATCCTACAAATTATTAATTTTTAAATTCATTATCCATCTTTAACAAAATTGAAAAATAATATCGAAATTCATTCGAACAGTCTATTTGCAAAATAGGTAAATAGTCTCTTTACCTAAATTACTGCTTACGAACGAAAATAACAAAAATCGAATTCACAACCCGTAACTAAGGTGCAAAATGGACTTGATAATATCTAGTCTGTTAAAATTAATTTACATTTCTTTTAGTACTATTTAAATTATATAACTACTTATAGGTAGCTGAGAAAGAAGCTATTATTTGATTTAAAAAAAGAGCAATTATTCTATCCGACATTTTAAAGAAAAGAATAAAGAAAACAAAAAAAATGATTTTTTGGGAAATGTACAAGTGTCACGAAATTTAAATTTCTCACAATTTCAATCAATGACAAATGAATCGCTAAAATTTTGCTAACGGAGTAATAAATGAATCATTTGCTAACGGAAACACAGGATCATTTCTGTATGAATATAAAAAACCAAACACCGTTAACTATAGGTTATGCACGATTTGAACAGCATAATTTACCTTTAACTGCAAAATACATTCCTAATAACAGAAAAAAACCAGTTTCTATGTGCTTGTAAATGTAAGAAAAGAATAAAACAAACTGACTCTATTTGTTAAAATTTCCTATGTACGTTTTGCAAAAATCTACTTATGAATGGGATACGTGAAACGATATAGGCAAATTGGCTCTAAAACATTATGACACTTTGAAGGGCTTGATGGGATAATAAAGATCAAGTACCTTAATGGAAGCAAAAACGAAATCGAACTCCGTTAAATATAGGTTATACACTACACGAACTGCATAATTCACTTTTAATAATGAGTTAGAACTACAAAATATACACGCGTGATAACACCAGAAAACAGTTTAAAACTGCCTGTCTGTCTATAAGTGTAAAAAAATAAAACAAATTGATTTCACCGATTACACTGTTTCCAGTGTTTACACGGCTTAAAAACTAGAAAAAACTAGGATAAAGACTAGATGCAATATTGAAAATGCACGATCCAATAAAAAAAGGTCTAACCATCGAGTCACACCGTGGAAGTTGAGTTGAGTGAAATCAGTGCATCTAAAATCTTGAAATATTACCGCGTCGGTATGATTCAAATGTTTAATAAATAATTATTTACAAGTAAGTTTTATTAGCTTGTGTCTTTAATTGTTCATGTTTAATTTTCTACGGAGGAATAAAACATGCTTTGTTTAAACAATTTTATAATTGTTTGAATTTAATTGCAGAATTAAGCTGTATTCATATGCATGCGCTTTGTGCGACTAATGAGTGTGACAAGGGTAAAAGTATATGAAAACGCAAAACGTGTTTTTATGTGCAAAATGTAAACACAACCTTAGTCGGCAACGTAAAGGTGCAGACACAACTCTGCATCTTGCATGCAGGTTGTCATGGTAACGTTCAAGAGTGAGAGAGATAGAAATCATTCCCTCTCTCACTCTTTTACGTTACGATTCGTCTTCATACCAAGCAGTAAAGGTGTTTCTACAATGACTTGAAAATGCATTTGTTTTGTATGATTTAAAATAATTATACTACATTATGCATATAAATTTACTTTAATTAAATATAAATAGACTTTTTCGTTAATGAAAAAATTTCTTATTCTTAAAATGCTTTTAATTTATTTACATTTTCTTGATTACATCATAATTTTCCTTTTAAATTATACACAATTATATTTAATACTGCAATAAAAATATTTGTTTACCATGACTTTCGTAAATTTTATTTGCTTACGCAAATATTCCAATAACTATAAAATAAAAATTTGTATTCCTAATTATTTGGTAACTAGTTTCATAAAAATAATTTTAAAAATACTAAAGTTTGTACCTCTTACCCTCTTTTTTAAAAAGGTAGAAACAATAATATAAAATGACATTTAAATAATTTTTTTTTAATTTTACTGTAATCATTTTGTATATACGACCTCTATTTACTGGAATGTCATTTCATTCATTATTCAAATTCAAAAGATTAATTGAAAGTAAATATTTTGGCATGTCAATATTGTACACATTGTTAGAAAAGTATCGCTTTATGCATATGTGTAGAATTCAACTTTAAAGGTTCAGAGTTGCAAAAATATGTTTTTTATCCCACATGCAAAAAAATGGCGCTTTTAGATAGCTGACGACAGGGAGTAAAGTCATTCATTTGTTCGACCGTATGAAAATGAACGCCATGTTTATCTAATATGCAATTGAATCGATAAGAAATGCTTGAATAAATCTTATAATTAAAAAAAATTTATTAGTAATGCATTAATATTACTTATTTATATTTAGCTCCAAAAGTGAAGTGTCATTTTAGTGGGTACGGCTTTGTAACAACTCATCCTTTAGCTATTTACAAACAACACGTTTCCCAAAGAAATTTCAAATTTTCTAAACAACAGCAAAGATTAATAATTAAATTAGTTGTGTTATTCCGCTCAAGTCCCCTACTCACAGAGGGACGGGGAAGAAAACAGGATTAGTCAGTTTTCTTCAGTGTAAATTATAATATATCTGTAAACGTTGATTCTCTGTCAGTCAGCATATTAATTTTTAACTTGTGCTTTTGTTCTTTATGCCTTTCTTGAACACCAATGAAGTGGTTTAATAGTCTTTTAAAATCAATATTGTGTTTATTGAAATTTTCTCTTCGAAAATCGCTCCTTGTCATAGATACAGGATTGAAGCTTGGAGGGATTGCTGTTAATCGTCGATGCAATGTATCGAACGCCTCGCTTTGTGGAAGTATCATTAAAAGTCCATACAGAGCGTGCACCAAGGATTCGTTTCTCTCTCTTTCTAGTAATTCTAGTCGGACATCTGACAATTTTTCAAATTATTATTAAATTGTATTTAATTATTAATTATTAATTATTAAATTACTATGAAGAAGATACTTGTACTGACATGTAAATATCGGGGATTCGATAAGTTGCACCAATTTGTCAATTTCTGTTAAAAACTCCACAGTTACTTCAATGTTCCCGCTGTATAATTAAGTTAAGGTTATTACAATTATTAAAGTATTGAAAACATTAAATACCGAGTGTAAAAAATTGTACTGCTAATATTTTAAGAAAGGATACAATGCTTTGACAAGTTCACAAGCATGACTGTAATTTTGCGTTAAAAGGCAGAGAGACACAGTTGCTACTGGATTGTGACTCCAGGATTCATATAGACAGATGAATAATTTGCAGCTTTCCTGAAAGATTAAGATATAAAGAATAAAAATTTAAAAAAAAGGAATAAATTTTCAAAAGTAAGATCAAATGCCTAGTACCTCTGAATCCAAATCCTTTAATTTGTTTCTTAATTCAAATAGTTCGGAACTGGTCAGAAGAATTACATTTAATGTTTGAATCATTAGACCAGCAAACCTCAGGTTTTGTTCTTCCAAAAGAATTTCTGCGACAGTCTTATAGATATTTTCCGCACTCAGTAATACACATAATTCTCTTATTATAAAAGCACCCCTTTCTTCCAGAAGATGTCTGTCAGTTGAGAATAATCTTAATAAATTAATAATAAATTTTGGAAAATACTTATTTTGTACAGATGAATCGGACTTTCCAGTTGTCGATTCAGGGTATTTCGAACCAATTATTTCAGCTAAAACTACTAAATTCTGCTGCACCACTTCATCTGAACTGTCACTCAAGGTGCGCATTAGAACAGGAAATAGATCGTCTAAATGGTGGAACATTTTATCTGAAATGTTTGTAAATAAGTGATGTATCCATTTTAAAACAGCTACTTTCGTTTGGACTGACGTGTGCATCAGGTGCTTGGTAAGAACTTCCACGACACTTGAAAGTTTTAAACTGTCAATTAAATGACGATTTTGGGTTTTGTCGGCTGTAAAAATATTACATTAGAGACAAAGTTTCTGGATTTTCAAATATAGCAGAATACACTAATTAATTCACCTGGAAGATTTTCTTCTTTCGCGTGCTCACTTAAGGGTAGCGATCTAGTCGACACATCGACAGACTCAATAGTTATTAATTTCATAAGATTAACATTAACTTGCGTGGCTGTTTCTTTAATGTTTTTCCTCGAGTCAACGTCGTAGGCTAAACATGGCAAAACTGCTGTCAAAATTCCAGAAACATGAGGCAACATTAGAGGTCCAGATAGATAGACAAATTCCTTAATCCACGTAATTGCTGTCAACTGTAAAAGGTCATCTGTACTTTGTGCGTGAGTGATGAGAATATTTATCATGCCAGAAAAATCGACGCGCGATGAATTGGATTTAATTGTCCGTAGAAATTCGCCAAGAACCGTATCGGTGATTTTTTTGATTTCAGGTGCTGGGTCCTCAAGTATTTTAAACAGGCCATCAAGAATTTCTGGCAGGAAGATAATGAAATCTATTTCAGGTACTGCGTCCAACACCGACACCCAAGAAATGACAAATTGTCTCCCGAAAGGACTCTTCGTGTAAATACGTTCTCGCAGCGAAGGCATAAATCCAACCAAGTCAAACATTCCACTTTCAGTTACAATGTCCTAAACAATATAGATACTTTAAAATTGTCTCCAATTCTTTGAATTGTGTCATGTTCAGTATAAGGAATAATTTTGAATACCTTCATTAATCTGTCTAAAAGTTCAGTGGCATTTTTAATCGTTTGTTCAGAATCACACGCCAGTTTGCTAAGTGCAGCAAAAATATCCGTGAATTGTGGTAAGACAGCTCCCCTTGCAACTTTAACAACATTATAAAGACTTTCGCAAGCATAGTATCGCACCCTGAGATCGGGATCACAGAAACATGCAAGAATTGGATGAATTAGGTCCTCTGTGTATTGACCGGCATCTTTGCCAAGACCGACAGCTATGGCTGCAAGTCCAATCAAGCCTCCTTTTCGGCTGTGAGGATTTTGAGAGGTTGCAAAATCTTGACCTAATACTTTTAACAGGCGTTTTATTTGTGACGTGTTATTGTGGGCAGAAAATTCTTTTACCATCCTAAAAAAGATACGATGAACAATAATTAATTCCACATTTAAGTAAACTTCAAGGGACATACAAAAAATCAGTAGTTGAATCTTGTATTACTTAAGAATTCTTAGACCGTTAATTAAGAATCTGCAGTCAGATTTTAAAAATTCAAAATGGCGGATCAAATATGGTGGAAACATTTTTTTAATTATTTGCTTTTCATAAAAATTACAGCCTAGGGATTTCTAAGATCACTATTGTTACCAATCTCAACTTAAATGATACATTTGAAAAGTACAATAATTTAAGACAATGGTATTGTAATTTTATTTTTATAATTTTTCAAGTGTCAAAATAAGCGATAACTTAAAGTGTAAAAGTTCTAGAGAAATATGCCCATTTATGAAATTTTATATTTGAAAGTTGGACACACTGAAAATTTTGATCTGTAAACAACTTCACTCCTTACAATTTCCTCTTTTAGAAAGCAATAATTAAAAGAAAAATTTTATCAATAAATAAATAAATACAATATTTAATATCACTTTTGTCCACGAATCTATTTCCTAGTTTTTCAGAAAACTCTAATTAGAATTAAAAACATGTAAAATTTTTGTATTTCACAGATTATAAATACATGTCATATAACCTTACTTTTCTATCTCCAGAGCAGCAGCTTTTCTTTTCTCATATAATTTGTCGCTGAGAGATCGGACACAGGCTGCACTCAACGGTGCATAGTCTCTTTCGGTTGTCATTGTACTTTTTAACTTTTATATTCAAACAATATTGCTGATTAATTTTTATAACAAAATAATTGTTGACATATACACCTTCCCACGGCGGGGAAGTTCAGAACAACCAAAATAAAATTGCGTTCACACGCTCTTCTTCTTGCGTTCAGACTACAGTTTCACTTCCGTCGAAATAAACCGGAATGCCGCAAACGCCTTGCGTATTCCGCAATTGACCCATAAAAATACAAGCGAAAATTTTACATTTCGGATGCTCTGCTTTAATTGAGGAGTAGATTTTAAATTCGCCTATAGAGTTTGCCATCTTCCTTCCTTAACATCGTGCCAATGTTCGAGTTTCTCCTCCTGTCACTAGTCTACTTGAAATAAAATATACATATAGCAGTGCGCAGCTTGATTCTCTTAAGATTTTTTAAACTCATTATCATTAAAATTGTTAACAGTGGTGTTGTGCTGTGATTTATTAAAGAGAGGAGTCATTTAATCAACAAGAGCTAACAGTGATTTTGAGTGATGTAAAGTAATCCGTAATAATACATTTAACACACTTATTGGAGGCTTGTCAAGTAATCTGTTTATGAAAATTTCCAATGCAATAAATATCGGTCTATAATTTTTCTGCAATTGTCAGTAATTTTGAAAGTGCCAATAAGTAAATGTAACTTTTAATTTAAAGTGTTATTGGAGTATTGCTTTCTTGTGTAGAAAATGATATTTCTCCTGTGTCATGTCCCTCCAATAAGTGGTTGTAGTTTTACCGAAAGTGGAATTTAAGTTTTTTTCGTTTCTCGTATTGATGAATATAATTTAACTTTTTTCAATTTTTTTTTCATATTCAAGTCGTCTCTAAACGAATTAATTTAATTATTTTATATGCACTTTAGTTCAAATAGTGATTCTAAATTTTCATTTTGTTCAATAGTTCAAATATTTAACTATTTGAACTGCTGTATTTAATATTCACTTGAAAAATATGATTGGTGATTTATTGAAATGAGTTAGGTCAACTGAAACTAATTTCCGGGAAATTGAAAATTAATTTTTATTAGGGCACTCGTAAACAAATGGCTTTTTGTCAATGTCGATTTATCCTGTTATTTGAATGTTTGATGTAATGCAGATAACTAACCATTAGTTTTAATAGTAAAAATGGTTTTCCACATTCATCAATTCCATTCATAATTGAGGAAATTGTTTCATTCATAATAGTTTAAATCGTTTAAATATAAAATGTATCGAAAATTTCTTGTGCTTTGACATGTAAAAGCGCGCGAGAATTTTTTTTCGTTATTAAATTTAATGAGATGAAAAAAATTCTTTAGCTTGGTTTTTCTGATAATTCATACAAATACCAAAGTTTTCACATAATTTCATTAGCTAATTTTTTTTTGCAAAGTGACAAAAATTTAATTGAATTTTTCAATTTCTCCCAGTGAAGTTTTTACAAAATGAAAATTCATGTGAACATGTGCGTTTTTTGACGCACATACCATGAACAAGCTTCTGCACATATTCATGTATGCAAAATTTTGCACTCATGTATCACATACATGAACATAACATGATTATACGTCACAATTTTTTCTATTGAAAATTTGTGAAACAAATTTACAGTTTATTGTAGAAACAATAAACTTAAGATTTTAAATACTTGCCAGCTTCTGAAATTTTTACATTAATTACACTTGGACATAATTGAATATGCGCATGTCATGTACAAGACAAGATTTTATTTAAATAGATTAAATAATTAATTAGTTTAATTTGATTAAATTAATTTTTTTATTAATTATAAATTTAAATAAATAAGGTTTACTGTCATTTTATATTTAATTTCGATTTTTACAGTTTTCTTACATATTAAACATTTTAAAAAAATGTTAATTTAACATTTTTAATGTTAAACGTTAGTAGGTATTAGTATAATATTATAATATTAAAAATCTCAAGTTTTCAAGTTGACGATTATGATGCTTAGCTTTGAATGAGTATACTTATGCTAAGCTCTAGCTGATGATCGATTAAAAAAATTTGTCTGCTGACTTAGAGCCTCGATAAAAAGTTTATCAATGATTAAAGCCAGTTTAATTAATTAATTATACAGTTTATACATTATGTCATTAATTATTACTGTACTCGTAAATTTATTTATTTTTTAATGAATATTTAGAGATTGCATGTTAATAAGTTATTTGAGATTTTATTGAAATATAAGAGAGAAAAATAATTGATATTGCAGATAGAAGAATGGTGGTGCTTAGTAATTTTTTGGCTCCAGTGGTGGGAGTACTACACGAAGAACAGCACACAACTCTATACATTAATGACAGAGAGGTTGGAAAAGGGACTCTTTACATCACTGAAACGTAGGTTCAAAGAAAGCTTTTAGGGGTCTAGTGTTGAATGTGATTTAATTGTAATTACAAATAATTATTTGACAGCGTTCTTTCCTGGAACAAGAATGATACACGGCAGGGATTCTCATTGGAGTATCCTCATATCTCCCTTCATGCGATTTCACGGGACGACACGGTTCATCCTCGACAGTGTCTATACGTGATGGTAGATGCCAAAGTAGATCTTCCAGGTAATTCTTTGACACTATTTCAACGTTTTGCAAAGATTATAAAAAGAAAAGAATAACTTAATTTCCTCAAACGAATTTTCCTAAAGTAGAATGTGATTTTTTTCATTTAGACGAAGCCCAAACCCCTGAAAGCAACTCAGATGACGACGACGACGACGATGATTCAGATGGACCTATGACAGAAATGAGGTTTGCACCTGACGATACAGATAGTCTAGACGCTATGTTCCAAGCAATGAGCCAATGTCAGTCACTTCACCGAGATCCACAAGACAGTTGTTCAGATGGTAAATTTTCAATTAAAAACTACGCCTATTACAATTAAAATGATTTAGAATTTAGAATTCATTTGAGATGAAGATTTAAATGAATTCATTTTTGCGTAGCCGAGGAAGATATTTACGAAGATGCAGAAGAAGATGAATTTGAATATTGTGCTGGCGATGCACCTCCATACATTTTGTCTGCAGGTAATATGCTGAGGATTCTTTTTTAATAAAATTTCCTTCACCCTTTCTGTGCTAAGTCACCTTTTTTTATAGGAATTCAATTATTTTCATGAATGACAAATTTTTTATTTTCTGTAATAGTATACTCACTTCAGAATAAATTTGCAGAAACAGTTGGAGAGAATCACAATGGAGTTGAAGCAGAAGAAGCTATGGACGTTGAAGCAGGTCAATTCGAAGATGCAGAAGAAGGTCTTTAAAAACTGAAGTGCAAGCACAGCAGTTGAAAATTTTTGCATTTGGTTGGAGTAGGTTTATTTATTTTAACACAAATACCAAACTCATTTCTTTGCAAATAATAATCTCTTCACTGGAAACGTGGTACAATATATAGAACACTCCACACATTTAAAAAAAAAAACACAAAACTTTATTTATATTAATTTTGTACGTGCTTATTTTTAGGTAAAAAAAAGAATAAATAATTTTGCACCGTCCAACGGTGTTGTTTAGTTATTTCCGTTGAGAAACTCGATGCACTAAACAAAAAAAAAGAACTGATCAAAAAGATTCTGGGAAATTTTCTATATGTATTTAAGAACCCCCAGGCAAGATAGTTTTTAAAAAATACTCATTGTATCACAATAATCATAACGCATTTATCTATATTAATCAATCACTGGCTTTTTCAAAATGAACTTCATTTTTGAGATAAAAGAGAAAAGAACTATGTTTGAACAAGACACAAAATTTTTTAGATTTTTATATGTATTGTAAACAACTCTTTTTATGAATAATTTACACCGCGCAATGCTTAGTTAATAGTTTCGAATGAACGTGATAATATCCTTTCTAGCGTTATTGATACACAGTCTTATCTCTCAAAATAGAATTAATTTCCTTTTTCTACGATTGTTCTCTGTAATTTATCAAATATTTACATGGAATATTTTCAGGCAAAATGCGATTGTTTCGTTTTCGAATATACTTTAATTGTCTACTATGAAATAGTTTACAAATTCAGTATAATTGATATTTCAAACTACATCTTTTGCTCAATACACTTTTTGTTAATAAATTATTATCTTTTGCATTCTACGTAATTCACGGCAAAAGACGTGTTTAGTTGATATTAATGGGATTCAAGTTGAGCTAGTTTTCTTTTTTCCCTCCAACTTTCAAATTGTAGGTTTTATTAACTAGTTTCAAAGTTGATAGAATTACCGTTGATGTAATCACAAATTTTAGTGTTCTTAGGTTTTGAATAAAATTTTGGTTTCTTTAACCAAACTTTAAAGTTTCTGTTATAAATATTGTTTATAGTTTTTAATATTTAAAATTTTCTATTTAAAATTAGAGTTTTTGTTAGAGTAACCAGAATTTTCAAAGCAAGGGAAATATGTTAAGTATAGCTTAACTTTAACTCGTGTTAGGTTCATTCCTTTTTTTTAAAAAAAAAGTGTATCATTCAACATTTAATGCTTGAAAAATAAAAAAATGATCATATCTTCTGCGAAATTTCAATTACTTCTAGTTAGACAATGTAACAGCGCTTAAATAAATTCCGACATTTTAACAGTTTCTCCTTTTTATGAATTTTTTACCTGTCTAAATATATGTAAAAATATATTTGTAAACATTCTCTAAGTTTTTCCAAAAATTGAATTTTTTACGGATTAAAAAAAATCGTAAAAATTGAAGTTCAAACAAAATTTCAATTGTAAATTCTAAAAACATTTAAATTCTCAAAATTTTTCATTAAAAACCTATGAAATTATAATATAAAAAAAATGAGAAAAATGAATAAATTAATTACAGCTGTTGCAGTTTTTAGAAATAATTAAATTTTAAAAGTGTGAAAAAATGAATATAAGAATAAGTTTTTAAATTTTTGTTTAAAGAAAAATATGGAAATTTTAAATAATTTAATTTATAGAAATTCCGAAAAAATGAATATAAAATTTTTAAAAAATAATTTTATTTCCTAAAATAAATTTAAAAAATTGAAACAATATATATTTTTTTTATTGAAATATATTTTATATCTTAATATATTTTATTTGTTTACTTATAAAACTTATTTGGAAATATAATTCTACTTTTTAAGAGATTTAATTGAAAATGTGAAAAATAATTTTCGCCAATACGATTTTTGAAAAGTTGAAGTTAATTTTTTAAATGTTTTTTAAAACTAATTTTTAATTCTAGAAAAAATGGATAAATTTCCAAAGAGGTAGTAGTTTATTAAGAAAACTTTTATCGAGGTCTTAAAAAATGTTTATTTTCAAGCAAGTTTATAAAATTAAACTTTGTGATTATAAAGAGCGCACTGCTGCATTTTATTCCCTAAATGGTTTCAATAGAAATTGAAAAAATTGTAATAGACTTTTTTTCACTCAACTTCCTCACGTTGTGTCACCATTTTAGCTCTTTGGAGTCTAAGCTGCGTTTGGTGAAGAAACAATGTAAATTAATTTTATTCCATCATTATAAAGTTTTTAAAATAATTACCCTTTCAATATACATCTGATTATACAAAAATTATTCTGAAAAATATACAAACATAATACTCTGAATTTAAAGGCAATTGAAAAAATTTCGCTCCTTTAACAAAAATTTATCAGAATAGATATTTACATTATCACAAGTTTGTCATACATAACAAGTAAATAAGATAACAACGTAAAGTTAGTTCTAATTGCTCTCCCAGTTGGAATTAATTCTACGATTGGGTTTCTCCCAATATTACCTTAGCGGATTTTTTTGGGTCCAAAAATAAGATCTGCATCGGGAGCTCCTTTCGGATGGTTGTACTTCTGCCTCCTTTCTCTATTCAAATTGACGGTGACTGGTCGAGTTCCCTGATTAATGGTCTCTTGATAGTCCTCCTCCTCTTGCCTTTCGGTGATATTGAGGGTCAATCTCTTGACTCGTTCCTTCTCTTCTTTCTGCTCTTGCTCCCGATTTCTCAAGTTCATTGCCAGTTCGGAAGAAACGGGCACTGCCAGATTTTTATACTGCTGCTTGTTTCCTTTCCTTAGCATGAGAACAAAGTCAACAGTTGTGTTGTCCGTGGGAACTTCTTGCAGTTGTTCGTAGGTTTTCTTTGTGCTTCGAACGTGAAGAGGAACGGAAATATCGACTTGCTGTGGTTTCACCGAGTCCCGCATTCTGTCTTGAATGTTGTCGGACACCATTTTGTCGAGGGCTGATAGGAAGTCGTCATCCTCTGGACAACTGACTCTCTTGGGTCCTGACGGAAGGGCGGCATTCAATTCTGAGGAATCCATCATGGCCACGTCGTTGCATCCCTCGGACAGACTCTGATCGCCTTGCGTGTTTTCCTGAGTTCCCAGGTTCTCGTCTCTCTCGGCGTCAACGTCCCACTCGTCGTCCGACTGGCCCTCGGAGTAGTCCTCGGACTCTTCGAAGTGCAGCTCGACCATTCCCTTCGCATCGCCGCTGCCATTCCTCGGAGCAGTCGATGCTTCCTCGTCAGCTTCGGGAATCACTCCCATCTCGGTTTGTCCGCATTGCTGGTCTCTCTTGACGGACGCGACGAGGGAAGGGTACAAAGTATTCCGAAGTTCCTCAATAGCGACTTGAGCTTCTTTGTAGCTTTCGAACAGTTGCATTTTCGGCCTCAACATGACGAGAGTGTCGCGAAACATGTAATCGATGTCGACTGGGAAGGGATTCTCGGCAGTCCACATGGGATCCGTGCGCTTGAACCAGTAGTAGTTTTGGAAGAAAATCAGGAAATAATCGAGTTTCTTTTTGCTGGAGCCGCCACTGAAGTACTGTCCACAAGTCTCGAGGAGAGTGCAGACAAGCCTGATGCGGAACAGATGCTCTGGAGGGTCCAGAACGCTTGGGGCGCCTTGCTCCAAGCTGACTCCGAAAGTTATGAGAAGATAGAGAGTTCTGAATATGTCGCCGCTCTCCACCATTCGATAGTTGTAGAGTTCTCCGAGATATTTGACCATCGCGACGCGACGCTGATTAAATTTGGGAAGATTCACCTCCATGCATACTCTAATGTCCTCCAACACTCCGTCGACGACGTAGGGTCCGACAGCTTCGTAGTGGGCCACAAGCCCTGCTAGCAGACTTCCCACGCATCTAAACAATCAAACAGTATTTCGATATTCAAAAGACATTTTTTCTTTTAAATTAATAAAAAATAATTATACGAGTGGTAAAATTTAAATTGTTGTGCATAAAAAAATGAATACCTTATATTCAAGTACTTGACGTTGTAGGCAGCGGTTAAACATTTGACGGCATAGGAAGATATTCCCTCATTCTCCCAGTCAAGTTTCCTCATCCATTTGAGAACTTTATCAGTATTGGTTTTCGATAAGTCTTGATACAAGAGTTTCCTGATAAATTCGTGAATCGGAGGTCTCTCCTTTTTCGTAATTCCACCGGTGGATTCAGGAGGATTCACGAAATAATAGGCGTTTTCAATAATAGTCACGTACCTAGAATCAAGAGCAGTTACAGCCTTCTTTCTCATCATTTGCTCCAAATAAATTTTCGTCCTCTGATGCGAATCTGCCGAGCAGAAGAGAAACTTCCCGCAAGTTTCCAATAAATTACAAGCCATTTCAATATGATGATGTGTGAAGTCGTGCAGCAAAACTTTTAAACAATACAAAGCCTCGATTTTCGAGTAGAGTTTGAATTTCACGAGTTCGCCTATGTACCTAACAACCTTTATTTTGGACTCAATGTTAATTTGGTCCTTCTTGTGCACGTGGTACTTAAAGTCGTGCTTCAGCATGAGGCACAAGTCGTTGGCAACGTCCGGCATCACGGGGTAGAGAATGGCCGCGAGCCGCGAGTAGAACGGCAGTAAATCTAGACGAATTCGCGAAACGCCGAAGAGGGCTTTAATTAACTTCCTCTTGTTGTGCTTGGTATTGAGATTCATGAGAAAGTCCACTGCGGCATTGTCAATCAGCTCTCGATTCACGCAGTTCGGAAGGTGAGTGAAAAAAGCGTCCAAGAGAATTTTGTTGCTAATGTTCGACGTCTGAGGTTCCTCGACTTCCTGCTCGGGCTCGTCCACTTTCTCGATTTCCTCCAACTCGTCGAATGTTAATTCCTCGTCTAGAGTCTCCTCAGTTATCGGTGGGTCTTGTTTGACGATTTCCTTCAAGTAGGAACCAGGCAAGAAGACCGTCAAGTCTGGCAGAACTTCGTAGAATCTTCTCGTTTCTTCGTCGCCCCACAAGTCTTCCATTATTGAACACTCCTCGCCTTCGACATTTGTCTTGAACGATTCCTCAGTTTCCATTTTGACTTCAATGTCCATGGGCAACTCCATCATTGGCTCGTCCAGTGTTTCTGAGAAACTTTGAACATTTGTGGAAATTCGCTCATAAGAAAGTTGAAGGGCCTCTAACTTTTCCTTCCTCTCGGTATTTAACTCGCCTCTTGTTTGTAAAATTTTACGGTTTTGCCTCTCGAAGGCTTGTAGATCTTTGTGATCCTTGAGCAAATGTTTGCAGAGGGAGTTGTAGTAATCTCTTAATAGTAATTTCACGTTCTGTTGTTTGTCAGGGGAAAGTAGTTTACTTTTTGGTATAGAGACACTTAATTTTTCCGATAATATGCGAATCCTTTTAGGTACGAGTCCGGCGTAATCCTCTCCGCAGTGCCGACAGAAGCTGAGTATTATACTGACGTTGCTGTGTTCTTCTTTGTCCATGTTAATCAGGACTGTTAAAACCGATCCCAATAGAGAGAGGCCCTGCTTATGTGTAAATATGCCAGCGTTAACGAGTTCAGCGTAAAACCTGAAAAAGGATAAAATCTCATAAATTTCTTTCGAATTATAGAAAATTTTCCAAGCTCTCATATATCTAGAAAATAACTTTTACAAGTCTCGGATCAACTTTAAGGGTCAAAAAAATTTCTTTTTATGGGAAATAAAATTCAAAAATATATTGAAAATAATATAATTTAAAAATGTTAGAATGAAAATCTTCAAAGAATTAATTTTTTTTAAAATACTTTAATGTAATTTTCTAAAAGCTAATTTTAATTAACAAAGAAATTTTTTTCTGGCATAAATAAATGAAAATAAATTGAAATTAATAGACTTTACTTCGTTTTACAATAAATTTTGTAATAAAATCAATTGGAAATCCTACCGGAGATCAACTCTCAGTTTGCTGGGATTAGAAATTTTGTCTCCTATCTTCAAGGACAAATTCTTCTGCCAATTCTCAAAGAGATGACTCGAGAATTCTGCGTAAGTTTGGTGCAAATAGCTGCAAACCTTGATAGCGGGCACAATGTCAGTCATTTTGAGTTTGGCCTCCACCAGTGCGCTCGCAACCTCACTCACGTATTTCGTTAAATTTAAATTCGACATATCTTTCAGAACACTGCTGAGTTGAGGAGCACTGAAATTCTTCAATTTTTTAACGAAAGTTGTATTTTTCTTTAAACTCGAGTCGAGAGTGGTGAAATATGATTCAGCTGGTCTCGTCACATTTATATTCGAGGATCGAATTTCCTCCTTGGTAGCAAGTCTTAACTCCGCCTCCTTCACATAATCCTGCAAAAACTGCTTGTCCTCTTCGGTAATGATGTTCGGATCCGCACTCTCCTCCGCATTCACTTCAGTTTCAGACATGTTTGTCAAATTTTTGGTAATTATCGGAGACGGGATAAATTTCGTGTATTAATTTAAACTCCCAGAATTCTTCTTTTTGACACTACAAACACAGCAGAAAATTAAATACATTAAAATACATCCAACTTTCTCATACGGAAATTATTAATGATAAAATTAATAGAAAATATGAAAAAATGATTAAAAAGAAATTTCATTAAAAAAAGACTTCATACCTTGCGCGAATAAATACTATCAAAAGTATCAATAATTTGATTTATTTTAGTCCTTCCTGAATGTGATAATCTGACATACTTGACAGCATTTTTCTAAAAAAATAATTTGAATTAAATGTTGACATAATTTTTGTCATTTTATGATTTTAATATTTAAATTTTAATTCATTAAATTTGACACTTTTAATAGATAGAAGCAAAATTTATGTATATGTACACTTTGATTGGTTTAACTTAAATAAAAAGTCGTAAAAAAATAAATTGTACCATAAAATAAATACTAATTACAAAATATAATAAATTACCACATTCAAAGTTATTGTTGACTACACTTTGACTGGATTTAACTTCTTTCACGGCATGATCATACCACGGTGGTATAAAGGTGATTCTGCAAATATTATAATTACAACAATTGACAACCAACGCAAACTTTTATGGAGTGTTCACATTTCGCCTAAGAAGCAACGTTTCTTAAATCTTAGAGTGCGTTCACACGCCAGATCCGAAGTTATTAGTTACGAAAGTCTTTTCTTAACGGGAATTCTAAAATATGTAATTTTTAAAAAATAATGTATTTGTCATAAAACGGTAAATTATTATTATTATTAACTACTCCGTTTTTACCAAAGATTTAAGCGACAGGGAAGATTCTTCCGTTCAAGAGCTCACCTAAAAAATGAGAAATATGTAAGCACCTTAAAGTTTATTCAGGTTCATTCACACAGACTTTACGTTCGCTGCGCTCGTAGTAGTGAATTTTGGAATCATTAAATATAAGAAATAAAAAAATGCCAGCATTCTCTCATCTCTAGCACTATAGACATTGTTTAAGCCACCGTGGTTCGTGGCGACCGGGTCCAGATGGCAGTAAATCTGCAGGGAGTGACCCGATTGTTTTCATAGCTGGTTGAGTCACAGTTATTTAATGTCTCCCGTGAATCACAATTCATCAATTTGACAGTGTTAAACATCGAAAAATTTGTTATTATTGACTTGAGAAAAAAACGATGTTATGATGAAAGTTCAAAAATATTTTGTGCTTCTCTTCCTAGTGGTTATAAGTCCGATTGTTCGATCTTGTAAGTAGAAAAAAATTCAACTACCATGTGAAACATTTACTTTGATTATGGTTTATTAAAAATATACATGAGTCTTCCTGACCAAGCCCATTACACGCAAACACTCTTCAGTTGAAATTTATATTATTTTCAAAATTAATTAGTACAGAAGAAATAAATTCTTCTAATTCAGTGAGAATCTGTTGAAGGGAATATTATTTATAATTTATAATTAATAAGTAAATAAATTATTGTAAATTTTTTTTCCTTCAATTTTAGAATATGATTTGTGTGCGATTTAGGAATTTCGGTATGGAGAGTTGTAATTGTTGTGCAACTTCATCTTTATGGAAGTTTAAATCCACACTCAATATTAATCTCAATAACAATATTGTTTTAGATATCAAAGAATAAATCATAAGCGTAAATATTTATTATTTTATCATTCATAGCAATAGTAAGTTTTAAAAATATTTTTAGAAAAGAAAATTTTTATTCGAAAAAATTATGCAAAATATTACTAAAAATAAATCACTTCAAAACAATGCTATACAATAGCATTGGTAAAAAAATGTTATCAATACTTAAAAGACAAACATTACATTTTTAAATAAAATTAGTATTTTTAGACAAAATATGATTTAAAAACCTAATCACACTATTTTTAGTAGCTGCAAAAATAAACTATAGATCTTTAGTACTGTATAATTCCGAATAAATTGAACCAAATTAATGCGTGATTAAGCAAATGAAGTATTCATCACTTTTAAAATACGTTTAACGACTGAGGTAAAAGTCTCAATTTCTTTGTCATTTTTAAGTATCTCAAGAATGTAACTCTCGAATTACATAAAATTAAGTACGTTTTTCATTAGGACGGTTCGAAAAACAATTTTATTTTCTTTTTTCATCTAACAAGTATTTTAATATGTTGCAGAATTATTGTTTTTTTAATGTAAACATTACTAAGTAACTATGCAAGAAACTTTAAAAATTTAATAAATGATTATTTTTCCATATGAATTTCCCTTTTCAGTGAAAATTTCAAATTCAAACCTTTTTGAAATTAAACAACTTATAATTATTAAAGATGATCGAGTGATAAAATCAGTATTTTATATTGTTACTGTAACTTCTTAAAAATTATTTTTATACACAATTATTATCTGAAATTTAAACTAAAATTTATTTGTAAATCACTTTTTATTAGAAAAAAACCAAAAAAATTTAGATCAATACATTCTATTCTAAATTATGATATTATATTATGATTACTTAAATAGAAATCATTTTTAAAATAAATTTGTCTTTTTTTTCGTTTCAGACGAAGAATGCAATTTCCCTTTGCTCGAAAATGCTCATTTAGATGCCACTACATCATTATCTGAACGTGGACCGAACAATGCTAGACTCAATGGTAAATAAACTCTCTTACATCTACAAAAACAGTTTTGGATTAAAGTAAACTTCAACTCTCTGGTTTTAATAGAAAATTAAATTCAATTAAAATGTGTTAATTCTATGCTGGTGAAGACATTTCTTTATAATAACAATCATATTATATTAAAACAAGACCATTGCAGGTTATTTTAATCCAACACATTTTTCTGTTTTATTACAATATAAAAAATTGATAGATTAATCTAAGTATAATGCTTTTTTCATAATTGCCAGTTATTGTTGTAAACAATTGTCCCACAATTTAAGTCTGATTGACTTTTATTTATAAGATGTAAATGGAATTATAATCAAACACATTAAAGTGACTGAATTCTATTGTCGCAGTTTACTTAATAGTTAATAATATTCAACTGTTTCAACTTGAACAATTTCTGGCAAGAATGTTTCTTATAAAAAACTTTAAAAATTTTTTTTAAAGTTTGTTTAAAGTTTACTATTGTGTGCACTTATTTATAAGAAAGCACATGTGGCATGCAAGCTTGTATTCTATATAATATTTATATATACTTATAGAAACTTGTTTTGTTTATTTTCATAATTATTAATTTTTAAACACCTTTTAATTAATTTACAATTCGTTAAAAAAATAAGGCAAGAAACTTTAATCATGTTTCGGATATGTAATAAAACAAAATTTTAAGTAAACTTTGTTTCGAGTGTTACAGCGAATCAAAGTAAAGAAGAATTTTGTTTTGATTTATCCATCACTTTAATGAATTGGGTCAATGTAATTAAGGCTGTTCGGATATTTCTACTTCTTGTGAACCATGATAATGTAGATATACACTAAAAATTAGATTTGTAATTCAATTGCTAACTAAGTAATGATAATTATAGTTATGTCGTCAATTAGGGTAATTTTTGTACAAAAATTAAATGTTTACATTTTTTCCTTATAAAAAAAAGAAATTTTATTATTCACCTATTATTTAATTCATTCTGTATCTATATCTGTTTTTTAAATTTATTTCTATAAACTTTGTGAGATTCTTTCTCTTTATTTATGACAATAAATAATAATAATAATAATAATAATAATGCATTTTAATTAAAAAGAGTGTATTTCAAATTCACCACCGATTGACGATATTGAAATTGATAATGCCAAAAAATTATTAAATTTAGTAAAAATATCCTTACGTCCGATTTTACTTTTCTCAGTTCTTAATAATTAGTTTTTCTTTATGTATTTCGAGTAGGGTGCTAATACTTTTCAATATTTTACTTTCAAATCTCCAAATTTTTGCGCCCGGATTTTTTATTTTCGGAATTTCAATTCTTCGTGTATTGATTGTTTTATAAATTTCATTTTACAAATCAAGTAGTCGTTTAGCAGTTTCCTAAAATTTTAATTAGTTCAATATTTCAAGTGTGGCGTGATTTTTGTTTGCTAAAATGACTTTGAACTTGTGAAATGATGAATGGTCAATTATGCCATTGATAATTATTTTTTCATTACACTGGAGTAACTTTATGGAAAAATTAATAAAGCATAAGCTTTCGGGTGTGTTCCAAAAAGACAGGATCCCTTTCTTGCGTGATAGAAAGCAGTTATTAGATTTGTGAAATAGTCTTAAAAATAGACAGACAATAGTTCACCCTAGTGACCGTTATTGTTAAATCGAAAGTTTCGCGAAGATTACAGAAAACACATCTTTTCCTAGAGTCAAGATAAAATGAGAAATAGGATGAGATTAAGCAGTTCTGGAAAAAATAAACTTTTATGTCACCCAAAGTTATTTCTCGATTTTTCTCAGTTCTTTCTTTAAACTCAATAGTTGAAATAAAAAAAAACTAAAAAGTTTACTCTAAAAAAATTAAATTTGCAAAAAATAGTAAAGACACCTGTCTGTTTGCCGCAGGTGGATGCTAGGAAATAACCAAGTTTACCTGAGTGATCAACGTACAAAGCAAATCTGCATTCTTTGATCGAACGACGCAAAAAGATTGTTTTAATTTAAAAATGGTTAGCGTTAGATGGGCTTTCAATTGGGCGAATTGGCACCCAACGGAGAAAGAATTTATGCGTTTAATGTCGTACATTCAAGTCGATGAAAAAGAGAGACTCGGAAAATTTGTATTTAGAAAAGATGTCAAAGCATCCCTAATAGGTAGATTAATGATAAGAAAATTTATCAGTGAGTACGCTTGCGTTCCATACAATGAAATTGTTCTCACACGAGACAATCACAATAAACCTGTTTATGAGAATGCAAACAAATCACTGGCATTTAACGTCTCCCATCAGGGAAACTTTACAGTACTTGCCGGCGAGACCAGAAATGTAAAATTAGGCACTGATGTTATGAAACTGGAGTACACAGGTGGAAAGAGATTATCGGAATTCTTTCGATTGATGGATAAAAATTTCTCATCGATAGAATGGGCGGAAATTAAGGGCGATTCTTGTACTCCAGAGTCGGCGCAAATTGCAATGTTTTGCAGACATTGGGCATTGAAGGAAAGTTACGTTAAAGCCCTGGGAGTCGGTATTGTAATCGATCTCCAAAAAATCGAATTCAGAACAACTAGTAAATTGAGTGAAGATGATGTAGTGACGGATACGAGTTTATATTTAAATAATGTTAAACAAAGTTGGATCTTTGAGGAATCTCTACTGAATTCTGAACATTGCGTCGCTGTAGCTACTGAAAACAGTAATTTAGTTGATGATCTGAGGACTTCATTATTTGAAGAACTCACTGTGGAGAAATTGGTAGAAAACGCTCGTCCTCTTATAGAAGAAGATCCCGAATACTGTTCCAAATACTTTGCTAAAAGCGAGAGGCCATGAATTTGCAATTTTGAATATTTTTCTACGATATTCTGTATTTTGAAATAATTACTGGAAATAAAAATTACTAAAGTATTGTTGTGTCTGTTCTAGAAGTGTTAATCCATGCCTGATTAGATTATTTTTGTTTTGAAGATTAGTTTTTTTAGAATATCTGACGAAGTTGAAATAAAATGAAGAAGATTCGCTAAATGCTAAGATTCATAAAAGAAACTCCAATGTACTAGGAAAGTGATTATCGAATAGGATGAAAGTAAAATATTGAGATTGTAAATAAGTATTTTCTCGTAATTATTAAATGAGTTTAGTTGTTTCGCTTGCATGCGTATTTTTGTAAGTGTTGTTGTGACGTAGGCGGATTCGCATGGACAGCTAGCAAAACAGATTTTGATCAGTACCTTATTATTGACCTGGGGCAAACTATGAATATCACTTCCATCGCGACCCAGGGCCGGGCCCATCAGAACGAGTTTGTCATGGAGTACGGTGTCAGTTATGGCACCAACGGTCGCGATTACGTGTCCTATAAAGAAAAGGATGGCAACATAAAGGTAAGTTGGGTTTACTACGTTACTTTATTTGCAACTGCTTTGGCGCTTTAGATTTGTAGATGCTATTTATTTTCTAACAGACGCTTTCGCCTAACTTTAAAAACTGTAGTTTAGCTGACTAAGCTTAAAGTATTTCAGAACACCATGAAACTCACGGTCGTTGTAGAAAGCACAACATATTATTGATTGTATGAATTTATTGACTAAATCATGTTCGCTTTGCTTTTCACCTACCTTAACTTTTACGCTGGACTTGGGGTTGGGCTTTGCAGGGGATTCTGCGTGGTCACCAGAAGTTAGCAGTTTTTATCAGCACATTACAATGGATCTTGGAGGTCGTTTTGAAATTCGCAGCATATCAACTCGAGGTCGTGCACATACTAACGAATATGTCACTGAATACATTGTCCAGTATTCTGACGACGGTCAAGCTTGGATCAGTTATGAAAGTCAGGACGGCGTTGATGAGGTATTGAAAAATATAAACGATATTTATCACGTCAATTCTCAATGTTTTGTAAATCAAAATTTCTTAACTGGTCCACTTTAAAAATTACTTGTCTGCTTTCAAATGTTTATTTATTATTTTCAACAAAAAGTTGATTTAAAGACATTCCTTAAAGCTTTTCCGAATAGTAATTTCTTTAGTTTCTTATTTTATAAATTAATCTCTATCATTTTCTTCTTAGATTTTTTTTTCTCTAATCTAATTTTATCAGAAGTCTCGGTTAATAGAGTGCCGCACTGGCGCTACTCCTTCAGAAACGACTATCGAATTAAAGTAATATTGTAACTAGAAGTTATTGAAATTTTTCTCGTTAGAAATGATCAAGCATGTTGTCCAAAGTTGACTTTAAGCGGAACTGAGTTCCACTATAGGGCTGGGTTAAACTTTAAAATAAATTGGGCTTTTCGCAAGAATACAATGTCCCATCTGGTTATGGCATTCAGAAAATGTAGAATATAGTGATTGGTTTTTTGCCTTCTATCTTATTTGGAATATGGATTACGTTGTAGTTAGGAAGAATTAGCAAAGATGTAAGATGAAAAAATTTAATTCTTTAATTTTATTAAAAAGATTAAATTCTTCTCATCAATCGGAAAACGATGTAGATTTTTAGATTATTATGGACCATTATCTTGATAAAACTACTTGACCAACTTGGTTAAAAAATAAGACCCCAGGAGTTCTAAAGCAAGTTCTGCTGTGGGCTAAGAAAGTTATTGAATTTATTTTTAAAAAATTAATTTTGTTCTCTAAATACTTTAGATTCGCCAGTACAGAATAAATTGTAAGTCAATATTAGTTAGACACCATTCGAATTATACCATCAGCCGACTTAAAAAATTCATTAACTATACATTTGTCCGGTTATGGCAATCATTCCTTTTTTACGTGTTAAGGATTTAAAATTTAGCATGCCTCTTTACTATACTAATAATTTGACAAAGGTTTCCATCATTTATCCTATTAATTTTTCATTCATTAAACTAATATTTTTAGGTACTGCAAAATGGATTAATGTAAGGACATCAATTTATCAGTAAAATTGCTATTTATGCTTAAAAATTGTTTTAGAGTTAAATTACGAAAAGATCAAGATTCAAGATTCCTTTTTTTCATTTTATTCATAAATTAATAGTATTTTGCAATAAACAGTGTCTAAAGTTTCTACTAATGCTTCTTAACTAAAATTGTCAAAATAATTTATTAGACTTAAAAATATAAATTGGAACATTTTTAAAATTGTTGTAAAAGTCCAGAGTTATCCCAGTTTGCAGTACATTGATAGTTATAGCGGACACGCTTCATTTGTTTATGATTCACTTTGCATTTAAAATTAATTTATATTATGATTTACATAATACTAACACTTACTTTTTTTATAAAATAACATTATTATTATTAAAAACTAATAATAATGTTATTATATTATTAGTTCATTCCATATGTCGTGGTTTCGAAAAAGTAATTAATGACTTGTGCGCTTTCAATATTGGTTAACGAATTAAATAAGAAGGAAAAATTCCACGAAATATAGATTTTAAAATATGAAACTGGTATGAAAATAGATAATAACTTTTTATAAAATTAAATTCAGAATATATGAAATTGCATTTTATTGTATAAACAGACATCAGTTGACGTTTGAAATTGTTAAAAATATTTATGGAAATAATTTTTATTATCAAAGGACTATTTCATGTTTATCAAAGATCTCGCAAAAAGTCATAAATATTACTGTAACCACTTCATATAAAATGGATCTAAAAAACCTACTTATCAAAAATTTCCCCATAGTAAATCTATATTCAAGTTTCTATTTCGAAAACTTTCATTTAAAAAAAAGTATTTAATATTTGAATGAAATTTCTAATTTAGTACAAATATTTATGCTGAGATGTAGAAAATCCCTTATAACTTCTTTTTGCCAATTTTGTTCTGATAGCGGTAATAATAGGAATTTTTCATAGATGTTTAAAGGTAATGTCAACGGGGATACAATAAGATTGAATAAATTTGAAGTTCCAATAATCGCACAATGGATTAGAATAAATCCTACAAGGTGGAGAGACAGAATATCACTTCGAGTCGAACTCTATGGATGTGAATATGGTAAGACAATAATGATTTTTTTTATTAATTTCACGTAATAATTGGTAATAATACTGATAAATTTTGATCTCTTTACAGTTTCTGATGTTTTATCCTTCAATGGCACTTCTTTATTACGGTTGGATTTGATGCGAGAACCAATTGAAACCGATCGACACTCCATCCGCTTTCGGTTTAAAACCAACAGTGCCGATGGTGTGATGGTTTACTCCCGAGGCACACAGGGAGATTTCATAGCACTGCAATTGCGGGACAATAGAATGTTGCTCAACATTGATCTGGGCTCAGGAATAATGACAAGTTTGTCAGTTGGAAGCCTTTTAGATGATAACATGTGGCACGACGTCATAGTTGCCAGGAATCGCAGAAACATTGCTTTCTCAGTAGACAGAGTCATAATAAAGGGGAAAATAAAGGGAGAATTTCACAGACTGGACTTGAATCGAGTGGTAAGTTTTGAATAATTTTTATTTATGTCAAGTGCAATGGAATTAAACTAACGGAATATTGTGTTTTAGTTTTACATCGGAGGCGTTCCTAACGTACAAGAAGGCATAGTTGTAACACAAAATTTCACCGGCTGTATAGAAAACTTCTACTTCAATACGACGAATGTAATTAGCGACGTTAAGAAAGCAGAAGAATATGGAGACTACATGCGATATCAGAGAATAAATTCTCTTTACAGTTGTCCAGAACCGCCAATAATTCCAATTACTTTCTTAACTGCCAATTCCTATGCCAAGTTGAAGGGATATGAAGGTGCTGTGTCCCTCAACGTTTCCCTCTCGTTCAGAACGTACGACGACGAAGGAGTCATTTTGTATCACAAATTCACTTCTCCCGGATTTGTTAAGGTAATTCCTGACACAAGACCTTCTTCTTGTAAATTGCACCTTTTTCTAATCTCTTTTATATTTTTATCCCAATTTCTGTAGATGTACATTGAGGAAGGTAAATTGAAGATTGATATCCAAACTCTCGATTATCCGAAAGCAATTTTGGACAATTTTGATGAATCTTTCAACGATGGAAAATGGCATCAAATAGTATTGACTATTGCTAAAAATTCTATCATTTTGACTGTCGATGGTCGAACAATGAGAACGACGCGTCTTTTGGAAATATCGACCGGCTTAATTTACTACATTGGCGGTCTGGAGAGTAAAATCCCGAACATGATAAATCATCGGGGTTTCGTCGGTTGCATGCGAGTTATAAGCATAGATGGAAACTATAAATTGCCGACCGACTGGAAAGAGGAGGAATACTGCTGCAAAAATGATATAGTCATTGACGGCTGCCAAATGGTGGATCGCTGTAATCCCAATCCTTGCAAGCATTCTGGAACCTGTCACCAAACTTCTAACGAATTTTTCTGTGACTGTGAAAACACTGGTTACTCGGGTGCTGTATGCCACACGTGTGAGTCAAAAATACATTTCCGAATTAGTTACTTTAAACTATAGTTTACCCTGTTTTTAATTTGTAAATCCTTTATTTTTAATTCTCAAAAATTTTCCAGCAATGAATCCATTGTCCTGTGAAGCGTACAAAAATACAAATTCTGTTAATCAACGGGCAGAAATTAAAATCGATGTTGATGGAAGTGGACCTCTGCGTCCTTTCCCAGTCACTTGTGAATTTTATGCAGATGGACGTACTCTCACTGTCTTGCATCACGAAAGTGAACTCCCCACTCCAGTAGATGCTTACGAAGAAGCTGGTTCTTTTATCCAAGACGTTAATTACGACGCGGATCTCGATCAGATTGAAGCATTGTTGAATGTATCGTCAACCTGCAGACAGAGGATTAATTATGCTTGCAAACATTCACGACTGTTCAACACTCCAAGTAAGTGACGTTTTTGTATTTAAAGGGAATTACTTATGAAAAAAAGGATTTTAAATTTTGTATTTTGCACACTTCTTATGAGAAATTTTACTTAAGCTTTTGCATATTAATAGTTAATATTGCCTTCTGAGAGGGGAGATGTAATCTTGCGTTATTTCAGTACCGCAAAATGAACCGTTCAGACCCAACTCTTGGTGGGTGAGCAGGCGGAATCAAAAAATGGACTACTGGGGCGGTGCTCTTCCAGGATCTCGAAAGTGCGAATGTGGAGTCTATGGAACTTGCGCAGACCCTAACAAATGGTGTAATTGTGATGCCGGCTTTGAAGGTTGGCTGGAGGATGGTGGCGACATTACTGAAAAAGAGCATTTGCCAGTGAAGCAATTACGATTCGGCGATACAGGCACAGCTCTAGATGAGAAGGAAGGACGCTATACCTTGGGACCACTAATCTGCGAGGGCGATGGTACGTTTTTAAATCTCTTCTCTAGTTTCTTTTCGAAGAGTAAAAAAGAACAATTTGAAACTAAAAATTAATATCCTTTGCAGACTTGTTTATAAACGTGGTAACTTTCCGCATTACCGACTCGACAATTAATTTACCAACATTCGACATGAGCCACAGTGGAGACATTTACTTTGAATTTAAGACAACGATCGAGAACGCAGTAATGATGTTTAGCAAGGGACCCTCGGATTACATAAAAATATCGATCAACGGAGGGAATCAGATTCTGTTCCAGTATCAAGCTGGAGGAGGTCCTCTGACTGTCTCTGTTCAAACATCCTACAGACTGGCTGATGATCGCTGGCACACAGTTTCCGTGGAACGCAATCGCAAGGAAGCGAGAATAGTTCTCGACGGCGCGTTGAAGAGCGAAGTGAGAGAACCCGAGGGTCCAGTTCGGGCACTTCACCTAACTTCTGACTTGATTATTGGTGCTAACGAAGATTACAGAGATGGTTATGTGGGTTGCATTCGAGCATTGCTGTTGAATGGACAACTTCAGGATTTGAGAAGTCACGCGAGGCGAGGATTGTACGGAGTGAGCGAAGGCTGCGTTGGAAGGTGTGAGAGCAATCCTTGTTTGAACAATGGAACTTGTCACGAGAGGTACGACAGATATACTTGTGACTGTCGTTGGACCGCTTTCAAGGGACCAATTTGTGCTGATGGTGAGTAGAATACTTTTTGGGTCTAAGAAAAAGAAACATTTGTTTAACAAGTTTTGGAAAAACTGCATTATGGCTTGTTATAAAAAATGAATATTTTCCTTTACAGAAATTGGCGTGAACCTACGACAAAATCAATTGATAAAATACGATTTCATGGGTAGTTGGCGGTCAACAATATCCGAAAAAATCAGAATAGGCTTCACTACAACAAATGCCAAAGGATTCCTCCTAGGACTGTTCTCGAACATTTCTGGAGAGTACATGACAATCATGGTGTCGAACAGTGGACATCTCAGGGTAGTATTTGACTTTGGCTTTGAGAGGCGAGAGGTGATTTATCCCTCGAAGCGTTTCGATCTGGGACAGTATCACGATGTTCGAATTGGAAGGAAAAACTCAGGAGCCACTCTAGTGATTCAAGTCGACAGTCATAAGACAACAGAATTCGACTTCCCCATCAAACAATCAGCTGACGCTCAGTTCAATAACATCCAATACATGTACATCGGAAGAAACGAATCAATGACTGAAGGTTTCGTTGGCTGTATTTCAAGAGTGGAATTCGACGACATTTATCCACTGAAGTTACTGTTCCAAGAGAATGGTCCAGCGAACGTGAGATCGGTTCCTGGCGCACTTCCCGAAGACTTTTGCGGAGTGGAACCCATAACTCATCCTCCTGACATAATTGAAACTCGTCCTCCTCCGAATGTCGACGAAGACAAAGTGAGAGCCGCGTACAATGAGACTGACACTGCTGTTTTAGGCAGCGTCCTGGCTCTGCTCTTCATCCTCCTGGCCATAATGGGCGCGCTGATCGCGAGATACATGTCGCAACACAAGGGTGAGTACCTCACGCAGGAAGACAAGGGCGCGGAGATTGCCTTAGATCCAGACTCTGCAGTTGTTCATTCAACGACTGGCCACCAAGTGCAAAAGAAGAAGGAATGGTTCATTTAAATTAAATGCAACCAATGTAAAAAATGCTGGTCCGTGGATAAATTAAATTTTGTAAAGATTTTTATACAAATACTTTAAGGTAATTCATCTTCATCGTCGACTGGCATACTTTTTATAACTTGTACTTTAATTTCAATTTCATCGATCTGAATATTTTTTTCAAAAATACTTCCAAGTATTTTAAACAATTTTCGATGAATACATTTAAGACTCGACTTGAGTGATTTTCCCGAGAAACTTTGTTTACAGCAGAATTCCCAGAATTACAAGAAAGGAAAAGCATTCCTAGTGTGTAATTATATACACCTTAATTATGAATTAAATCTCTTCGTAAAGTAACGTATATTTAAGATATGTTAACTTTATAATTAAAAATCAGTTCCCTTACAAACTGTAAAACAGTACGTTTATTTAATGAAAATGTTCGACTATTTTAATGTGATTTTAATTAGTCATTTTTTTAAAAATCAAATTCAGTCTTTCGGGAAAATCACCAGCATGGAATTTTTCTTTCAAGTTTAATGTCAGATGAGGATTGCTTTGCTAGTTATTAGATTAGATTTTTTTTATTGTACATTTATGAAGTAATTCAAAACGATCACACTTAATTAGGAAACAAATTTAATTTGTGACTTATTCCCAAAAATTATTTAGGTGATCTTTTTGTTCTTTGTGTCAAATGAAAGTTTACATGTTTTTTTATATTTTCTTTTTAATTACTGATATTAGTAGACAATGAAAAATGAGTAAATATTTATTTTTTCAAACTTTCCAATGAGAATTAATAGAATTTTGACAATTTCAGTAACACAGGTCTCTGATGAACTTTAACGAGCAAAAAAAGTCGTTTTAGTCGATTAAAAATAGAAAAAAGTCGAAAAGTTATTTATTGAGTGCTGTCACAAAAATTTTATTTTTTATTTCCCTGATTTTTAAATTCAATTAATTAAAACTTGAATAATTTTGCTAAATAAATATTTAAATACTTTTTATTTCATTTTTCATGGGAAATAAAAAAAAGTCAACTTCTGAAAAATAATTTCTAATAATGAAAACTAGAACCCTTCGGAAAAATTAGTTATTTTTTACAACTTCTCACTAAACTTCATCTCTCAAACATAGTTTTACAATTATAAACAATTAAAAAATGTCCAAAAAATGACATTTTTAATATCTTTGTGAAAAATAATTGAAATTTGATAAACTTTTTTAAAAAATAATTGACTTTATGTAAGAATCGTATTTTTAAAACAATCGACCAACATTTATCTTTGAAATTGTGGTATTCTTCACGGATTTTGAAAGTTTTTTATACCAATTATAAAAGAAAAAACGAATATTTTTTTTTAAATTGTGGAAAGTTTAGAATTAAAAATTATTTACTTTTGATAATAATTATGTTAGTTATGATAAAGTAAAAAAAATACTGCCAGCGTCCATAAATCACAAGATCATATTTATTAAAGAGTTTTAACTTCTAAATAGTTTTATATTTAAAAATAACTGTCTCGAAAATAAATAATGGTAATAATTTTGATACTTCAATAGATATAAAAGTGAATGTTTTTAAAAAATATTTTTATACCATAGCAAATTGGAATAATACACTCGATTGAATTGTGGTTTATAGACGTACTCATATTATCTAACTATAATTTACTTTTAAAATTTTAAAAGTAACGAAGACTTAATCGAAGTTTTAAACGATGATAAAGTTAATTTTTTGAAATGTTTGAACAAGAAGGAAAAGTTTGTTCATTGTAACAAACTAGTAGTCATTTCTGGTATAATTAAACGAAATTTGTCTATTTAATTTTATTTTCTTTAAAAAGCTGATATTGATTTGTATTTTTAAAGAATGTTTGTATTTTAATACATTTTTAGTTTCTTTTATATTTTAAAGAATAATTTATGATCATGAGATCATAAACTATTTTTTAACTACTAAATCTCTTACATTCTTTTAGCACTTTTCACTATCAGCGTAAACCAGTATTTGTTGTAATTTTTACCGTCCAAACTGTATTTTACTTTATTTTATAATTATCCGTTAATTTTTGTTAATAAAATTTTAAGGAAGACGTATTTTCAATTTTAAAGAAACTAAAAGCTTCATTTTGATTAACATCTAATTTTTCATTCTAATCCTAATTTCATATATCTTATTTTTTAATGTTTTGACGTAAAAACTGTCAACTGATAAATTCTTATTAACTTTCTTCTTAGGATCAGATTTTAATATCTCAATAATTTTAATCTATAATTAATCGTCTTCTTTAGAAATTGTTTTTATTTTCTGTTTATTAATTTGCAGAATTTTAGTTTTTAGAGTTATTTTTTTTTGAATAACGACGAAAAATTAAAGAATGCCTCTAGTAACGAGAAAGTGATTGATAGGTTTAATAAAATCTTGTACATCTGTGTGTCAGAATTTTTCCTCATTGGTTCAGATATAAATAAATGAGCCAACTTGGACAAATCTAGTAATTTTTTTTACAAACTAGTAGAAGCCTGCCACACAGGTTTACTATATACTCGTATACATATAATAAATTATAAATAAGATTTCTATGATTTTAGTTTTGAGAATTTTGTTGTATTAAAAACTTTAATAAATAAACATGTACAAAAATTTTTAATTATTTCGAGTTTCTTTTTTCTTGCGCAGGCATGCAATGAATTTTCTATTTTTCATACCGTTTACTCTAAATTGGATAGTTTTTGTTCTCTTTAAATTTATTTTATCAGAATAAATTAGTTCTGTGCAATCATTGCTTAAACTTAAGTTTTCCATGTAGTTACATGCAGTTTAATGAATATACTGATTATGTGTCATAACCTCTAAATATGCGTCTTTTTCCCTGAAAAATTGACGTCTTTGGTCTTTTTTCTGTTGCTTTAATTTGTTTAAATAATTTTTATAAAACATTATAATTGTCGAATTTTTTATTTCAAAGGCGGCTAATGAAGAATCGCGATATAATGGCACATTTATCCTATTCTTCCAATTAATAATAATTTCGCGAAAATTGTTCGCGAACGAAACGTATGAATTAGAAAAGGACATAAATATATTTCTATCCTTTTCTAACTTATATTTTTCGTTCGCAAGCGGAAAGACTTTCGCGTAGTAGTTGTGTTTAGACCTTAACAGTCAAATGTATTGTGAACTTAATTTTACCGGTGTACTTTGTTTAGATCTCAGGGCCAAGTTGAAATTGGCATGTTAAGTATTTTGTAAAAGTTAAATTTATTGCAGTAAAAAATAATTTGTTTGGGTCCTGCAGTAAGTGTGCGAAAGGAAAATTTCCAAGTCGACAATGTTTGGTTACGGAAAGATCTGAAGGAGGATATAAAAGCATTCAAAATGAAAGAACTACAGAAAAATGTTAAAGTTGGTGCAAAACTGCAAGGAAAAAATACCCTTTCAAAAGGTATGTATTTATGTTTTCTCTTAAAGTTAGAAAAATATAATTATGTCTTTACATATGCATTGTACGTAATATTTTAAAAAGTAAAGACTGAAAAGTTTTATTTCGAAATAACCATTTTATTAATTCTTACTAGTACATAATGGTACCTAACGGACACATTTTTAGCAATCTGCACCAGTAACATTGCCGTAAAAGTTGAATAGAAGGACAAGTGGCGTTTCGCCACTTTTTGAATTTGTCTTAAACATACTTACTGATCCATGAATTATTCCACAGCCAGGGTTAGTGTTAGAATATTTGTAAGGTACTCCTGTCTTGAATATAACTTTAGTTCCCTATAATTTATAATTTCAATTTTTATTTATATTTCCTTAAAATTAAATATTCAACTTTAATCTTTCACCCAATTTTTACATCCTATATCATGTTAACCCATTCTATTATTTATTTTTTATGCGATTTTTATGCAAGAAATACAATAAAAGTTTGCAATTCTATACGCACTTTGATATCTGGTATATATTAAACAATATTTTTTTCTCTTACCTTCTTTATTGGACACTTATCAGTGTTTGCTAAAAATCCTAAAACGTAAAACTTGGCAGCATATTCCGGAGTGTCTTTTTTATAATCGGCACATAAATTATCAAGTTCTCGAATTTGTCGTTTTCCAGTATTTTCAAAAAAGTAATTAAAATTTATCTATAATTTAAAGTAAAATTTTTAATTCTTGAAAGACGCATTCTCGAGTTAAAGATTTTCAAAACATTTGTTTTTTAAAAGTAGACTTATTTTCGAAAAGAAAAAAACTTTTAAATTATTGAATTTCAAAAAATGTTGTTAGCAGAAAGAAAGTTTAATTTTTTGGCGATTTCAAAATTTTAGCAGAAAGGAGTTGATGCAATTTTAATTAGAAATTAATAATTTTTTTTTTAAATTTTTAACCGGAAGTATAAATTTGATTACTTTTAAGGGATTTTTATCGGCATTAAATTCTTCCGTATATAAAATTTCGTGTGTAGTATTGTTTATTTTCTTTACATTCACGCCCAAAGATTTAAAACCTGTTTTAAAATAGGATTTAATTGTTGTTGCACTTCTGATGAATACCTTAAATAAAAAGTATGATTTTAAAGTACATATTAAATGTAAATTTTTTTTTTTAATTTGAATTATTGCAGGTAAGGATAAAAATTCGTCAGTTCGGTGTATATAATATATAAAGACTTAATTTATAATAAATAATATTAAACTAAAGTATCTTACATCTGTGCTGTTGACAGCAGCCAAAATTAAAAGAACATAAAATAATTTTTGCAGCAACATATTTATTTGTTTTAAAAAAAATTTTTTTTAAATATATAATTTTAATTAAATAATATATTTGAGGCAAAATTCTACTAATAGTTATTATTTCTTTGTTGAAAGAAGTCTTATATACAAAAATGATATGACAGTTGATATGACAGTCTCAACTTAATATTATCGAAAAACATTGTTAACGTGTATATATTCGACAAAGATGATAAAATATTGTTACACATTATCACAATGTTTCACGTGTAATAATTATCAAAGCGAAAAATATATTTTCTAATCATTCTTAAAAATGGGGAATTTGCAATGCTATTTTGCAGTAATTCTTTGTATAAATATTATTATTTATTTTTCGAATATAAACGCGGGATAAGTCTGGAAAATATTTAAAATACTTAACTTAAAATTTAATAGAAAAAATTGTCAAATAGTGGAAATTTTCGGAATGTTTTTATTTTTTGGTAACATTGTACAAAATAGTTTACACTCCTTAGTAAGTCATTTATAGTTTTCACATTTTTACAATTCTTGCATTTTTTGAAACTTATTTCCCAAACAATAATTTTTCGATATTGTAAATTATTAAAAGATTATGTTTTTAAAGTTTTGATTAAATAAAAACTCTCACATATTATCAGAATCTTCATTCGTCAAGAAGTCACATTTATCAATTGGATTCATAGATTCTCCTGCTTGACAATTAAATGCTTCTGAAAATTCCTTCATGTTCTTCAAAGGTATATTTACTCTTGTAGAACTTAGGAAATGGATAGAGCTTGGAAACATATTATGGTCTTTTCCTTTACAGTGCGTCTGTAAAAATGTTGAAAAAGAAGGTTTATTTTTTAATATGTTTTCACATATCCGATAAAAAAAGATGCATAATCAAATTTATTTACCATAATTAAAATTTAAATGAAATGTTCAAAAAATTCAGAAATTAACTAATTACATATTTTAATTAATACAAAATTAATAAAATTTATTTTAGATTAAGACTAAATAATTTATACTTAATAATTACATTTGCATAGGAAAGAAAGAACAATTGTTCAGATGTATATCCTTGAAAATCTGGTAGACTATTCAAATTTTCTGACATTAAATTGTTGGTAATTATATACTTCATTGTATTAAATGCCACTTTTATTGCAAGATTATCAGCACAATGTTGCTTCAGGGTTGATAAACCGTTAATCTGTAAAATTGACCACAAAAATAATTTTCTAAATTGTAGAAGAAAATTTTAGAATAAAAAAGTAATTAAAAATTATATCTGTCAATAGTATGAAGAATGCTCTATTTTAAGCTTCTAATTACACCGTGATTGTTGTACTGGTCGATTAGACATTTAGTTTTTTGAATTTTGGTAGATGTACGATTGTGGGCATTACTAAGATAATCTGCAACTAATAATTGTTTATTTGTTAAAACCCAAATTGCAAGTAATCTTGCAGCAAGCCTAAAATGTTCCAATTTAGGAATAAATGGAGCCATGGATAAAAGATGACAAATTTTGGGAATTATGGGTAACGATGGCGAAATGTGGCACTGAGTTTGACAATGTGAATGTATAAAAATGTTCTAAAATTCATCATATTTACCATAATCTGGTGATACAATTTTGTTATAAATAACACGCGATAATTCATTGGCAACTAAAGTTCCTAATCTTCCTAAATTGTAGGCACTTTAAAAATAAAAATTCAAACATATTTTACAATTCTAAAACAAAAAATTGTAATAACTATAATGAAGAAACTTACAGTGGTGCTAATAAATTAAAATTGGGTGTAAACAGCAAAGGTAGTGCCATGTCTGAAATAATGAGAAGTCTTAAGAAAAATATGTCATAATCCTCTATTTCATTTATAGAAAAATTTAAATCTATAGATTAAAACTAATTTTTTTCTTTTACACTTTTTGTCCCTAAGGAAATATTCTTCTGTTTTTACTTACTTAGTTTCTCAATATTATCATGTTTTAATACGTCACTTATATGTCTCTTGTTTCTTCTAAAAATTCAATTTAAAATATAATGTTTCATTTCATGCATAAAAGATTATGTGCTAATATGATAAGAAGAATTATTTTAGTTTCGACGAAGCTAAATTTTCTAATTATTTTTATTTGTTTATTTAAATTAACTAGAAAAGAAATTATTTAAAATGGTTTTACATTAAATTCACTTGAAAAATTTACCCATGAGCATGATGAGTTATGGCATGCACTTGCGTTGAATAGAATTGAAAATAGTTAACCATTTGAGCTTTTTTAAAATTAATATAATTCTGGAAAGCATTACCAGTAACATTGAACTGTAAGCATAATGTGAATAAAATATATTTATAATAATCTTAGAAAATTATTTTTTTACGAAGATACATGATAATGCTTACGTCGTATGAAATTATATCATAATAATGTTTTATGTACCCATCTTTTAAATTCTTATTTTTTATTGGAAGAATATTTATCACCATATCATTATTTATTATTTCCGTTGTCAATCGTTTCAATGAATCATCCATCCAACTGTATTGCATTTCTTTTTTCAACTCTTCTTTTAAGTAATCCAATAGTTTTTTAAACTAATAAAATTAATACATAATGTGTTAAAATATATTTTTATTGACGAGTTTTTTTTATTACTCACATCAGTTTTCACATCAACAATTTTCTTTACGGTTAGTAAATTTTTATGAAGACCTTCTTTCATTGGCATTAAGTTTATACAATCAATTGATCTAGTATTAAAAAGAAGTTTATTTGAAAATCTCTTATCAATATAACCACGATTGTTTTTTTGAGTTAAGTAATTAACGGCACATTATAACATTGTGCCAAGAATTTACCTTTTGAAAATATCTGTCTTCGTCTTATGCAAATAAAAGTTTACATTTTCATCAAACATAAAATTGAGGATTATGTATAATTCTACAAATTAAATTATATTATTAATTAAATAAAAGAAAAAAAGAATATTGTTATGTTAAACCTTAAATTAAGTTTAGAAAATATTAATTACCAATTACAGTACTCGGTGTTCGACCCAAAATATTTGATAGTTCCATAAAATAAATTTCATCTACCACAATTGTATCCAAAGGTGTTAACAATACTTCACTGTCCGTAGCAAATACTTTCAGAATTTCTAGCCAATTTATCTAAAAATTACACATATTAATTTTTTCAATACTTTTAATTGAAATAAATATTAAATTGATAAAAATGATTGTTTAGATAGCACAAAATCTTAGTTATTAAATTTTTAATGCTATTTCCGTTTGTTCAAAAACAAGTCTATACCTGCAAATTATGATTGACATTTAATGAATGAAAATTTGAATTATGCATTTCTTGTAGATGTCTTATTGAGACTGTCTTGAATCTTGGATCTGCAGTATGAGCGATCTATAAAAAATTTATTTTTCTAATTATTACATTTTAAAAATTTTAAATGACAATAAATTTTAAAAATAAGTAATACACATTTTTCTATCGTAGAATTATAAAAAAAATGTTTGTTACCTCATGCATTTTGCGAGCAAAGTGATAAAGTCCTTCTTTTATAATGTCGTAATGAGGACAATGAAAGACATTATTACAATTATCTTTAAGAAAGTAATCTATCAGTTGCAAGGTTATTTCACTATATGATATTTTTATTAACATCAAATCAAGTGGCCTTGTAATCTGAATGAAATATTTTTCCATTATTTTTGCAACATTTCTGCTTATGAATTTTTAAATATATACAACCAATCTTATAAAGTGATATAGAAAAAGAATTAAATTTTACTATAATTATATTACCAGAAAATTATTGTGTTTTAGGGTAAGTCGAAAAAGAAACGTTTCACCCATTTTACTAGCATAATATGCAGCCACATGTTGCCAACTTGATCGTATTCTGATGCCTTCATTTAGAATATTCATATATAGTTCCATCGATTCAGTAACCGAACGATCTGTTATAATTCATAATTTTTAAAAACTTTGACTACTTTTGAAATTTTTTTTTAGATTTACCTGTATCAATACAAGCGCGATAAAATTTTCTTTCCTTTTGCAATTTTAAATTATATCTCTCATTGGTATTTTTTTCAAGTATAGCTATAATTACAAATAATTATATAATTACAAAGGGATGTTTCTAAATAGACTGTCAGTAATTAAAATTTTAAATTTACTTTTTTGTAAATTTACAAATAGTATGTTTTGAAAGGATTGTTAATTATACATAAATGAAAAATAACACCCACATTATTTACCTTTAAGATAAGAAATAAACTTTATTTTAGTGTAGTCCATAGCATTATCTGCAAAATATTTCTCTTCTCCATGATTATTTTTCAAAGCATTACCACAAGCAAATTTATAAAAATTCGTGCAAGAATCTTCGCTATCATTTATAGACATCTTTAGAAAATGAGCTAAAAGGTTAATTAGTTAGTGTAAGAAAAGAAAAAGATTTTTAATAATTTAATCGACTAAAATATACCTACATTTTTCATTTCATAATGTAGTATTTAAAATAATAATTGCTAATCTACCCTTCTTTTGTCGCGGTTTAAAAAATAAGAAATAAAAATTGTTTAAATAATTTTGAAATGTAAAACATCAATAAATAATTTAAGTGTTTTAAAATACTTACATATCGCTAATAAATCGCTCTTCGAACAATAGTTGGACGATAATGTAAAACTGGAAATAAATTATTATGAAATTTGTACTTCAATCTTGATAATTAATTTTGCTGCATGGTTAGATGCTATCAGGTTTTTAATGTAATATTAGTCAATAAAATACTTACAGAATTTGAAGTAACATAAACT
This sequence comes from Leptopilina drosophilae, assembly GCA_032873175.1. Taxonomy (NCBI): domain Eukaryota; kingdom Metazoa; phylum Arthropoda; class Insecta; order Hymenoptera; family Figitidae; genus Leptopilina; species Leptopilina drosophilae. Next base: position 7,134,117 of record CM065485.1, on the reverse strand, counting down.
GCCCTTTGAGCCACTTCATTTTAGAAACGAAGATTAATTGATTCAGTAGACGATTTAAGAGAAAATAAACAATTGTCATTCGTTTAAAAAATGAGGATTCCAATGAATGTTCACCTACTTTATATACATAAACCATAGCCTTGTTTTTTTTACCACTATCATAGGTAATAAAAAATCACGCGTACAAAATTTTTTGATAAACAGAGTTGTTACTTTCTTAAAAAATATTTTTCAAAGGATTTTTATGTCTAAAATTTTAAAGTCGTTAAATTAGTTGATGAAAAATTATGTTTACTGCCTTAAAAGTTTCTATTTTGTAAATATTGCAAGACAGTCTAAGATTTCAAAATCTTGAGTCACTTTTCTTGAAAATATCAAATTTACAGCTTCTGTAAAGTGTATCAATTTGAAACTGAAAAAAATCTTTTATGTAATGCTTTGGAATAAATGTACTTATATTTTTATTATAATTGGAAATTATTTAAAAATTTTATTTAACTTATAATGAAGTAAGTATATTTTGTAAAAGAAACATTCATTTACGAACCTTCAAGATGGACCATAGTTTGAATGGTACTAAGTATTTACAAAATTGAAGAAGAAATGAAAAGACAAATTTTTTTTTTAAAATTCACAATTGAAAAATGGAGGAGTAAGAAATGGGTATATAAATTATTACAAAATTTGTTATATAAACAATATATCTAATAATTATTTGTATTGACATAGTATGGTTTTTAAATCGTGATGAAGAAAAAATTGCGATAAAAACGTATACACTTTGTGCTTTTGAACATTGATTAACACCAAGTAAACGATTGAAATGGATGACTTTAACAATTCTCAATAGACGAGTAATTAATATTAATATACATTTTACTTTATAAAACAGTTTTATATATGGAAGTAACTTCTTTCAACTTAAGTAACGTTATCTTAAAATTAATTTTTCTATTAATTTGTAATAAAGAATAATATTTTCGTTTTTTTATTTCTCGATGGATAAAGTTGTTGTTTTATTAGTTTTTGATGAAGTTGTAAAATTAATTGACTTCGTATTTTTAAAAACTGTACTGCATATAAATATAAATAAAAATATAAATATCAGTAAATAAGATAAGATTAATAAACTTTTTGAAACTAGACAAACCTATTATTTTCTGAAAACAAGTAACGATCATTTAAACAAGGTAAATTTTCACAGCAATGCTCTAAATATTGAAACAAACAAACACCGAATGATGAATGTGTTTCGCTATTTGACGAAGGTTTCATAAATCCTATATTATTAACAATTGATAATCAAATTTTTTTGTTAACGTTAAGTAGCTTAAAATCGTTTCTCAACGTAGCATATATCTTCTGCTGGCATAATCTTAAAATTATGGCCTGACACCACATTTAGTAAAAAAGGCAATATTATTCCCCCTATTTTTAAAGGAATTTAATGTTTAATACTCTAATGCTTTCTTCAACTTAATAAATGTATAGTATTGAAAAACAATTTCATCCTACTCGTTTCCTATTATTTTATATATGTATTATAAAATGTTGTATATATAATATTTTAACTACTTATGAAAAAATTAATATTTTTATGCAGTTGTCTGCTTTTTGCTTTTAGATGTTAGATACATTTGTTTCATATGATATTTTATAGCTCAAAAGCCATTTCGATTCCAGCAAAAATTTAATATTGAGCAAAGTATAAAATGAAAAGCAAACTGTGGCAAACATCCCAAATCCCTATTTCACCCACGATTTTCTGCTTTGCATTTTAAGCTTTACTTTTCAATGGTTTCTTAAAAATCGGCTCATTATTGTGGATATGCTTATTACACTTTACACTTTTGACAGTGTTTTTGACAAAAACAATTTATATTAGAAAAGGCGAGTGCATTAGAAAAGCTTTATCTCTAAAAAGTGATTGCTTCGTTTAATGTAACTATTAGAGCTTTAAAAGTTTAAAGATACAGTGCTTCCCATCTCAACACAATTATTTTAAAAAAAGAAATATTATTTTCGAAAATTTCTAAACCTGTGACTCACAAGATTGTTTAGTGGTTACTTTGAGTAGAATATGCTATAAAATTAATCGTATGATTCTGTACGTAATTTTAAAAATATAATTCATAATGAAATTCTTGAATTTTACATAATCTGTGAAATTGAGCTAAAATGAGTGTTTTGGAGCACGATAAATTACTACGCAGTCAAGGCATAAGGCTTAATTTATTACCTAAGTCAAAATTTAGACCTTCTTTAAAATGTTATTTCGTTAAAACAATTCGCTTTTTTGAATACCTTGCATAAACCTTTTTATTATTTACACTATGTTTAACTCTCGTTAACCTACCTTAAATCCTGGGGATTTTAATTGAAATGTTTCAGTCTTAATAGAGCGTGTTTGAAATATGAGTATGAAATAGTTTCATACGGACATTAGCTTATAGAAAAAAAACTAGGGCCTAAATAAAAGATGTAAAAGATTTCAGGAAGAGTTCATAGGAATATCTCTTTTATAGACCTCTAATTTTCAAAAACTTTTTTGATAATAGGAACGAAAAAGTTTCTAAATACAATTGCAACTAAACCCTCATAAATGTCTCTGTAGAAACTTAAACTTTCGAAACTTGGAATTTGAAGAATTTAAAGGAGGTATAAACTTTGACTCTTGTACTGTCTACTAATAAAATTGTTAGCGCCTCTACGCCCTTCATAGTTTTCATACTCCATCTGATTAATCGTGTAAATTGTGAAAATGTTCTACTTCTTAGTTTTATATATTTAATAGGCTATTTTAATGATGTTGCAAATTTATCTACTGATATACTTTTTAAAACCAGAACGTAGAAAATCAACTTTTTGAGTTAAAAATTTCATTGAATAAATTACAGAAACATAAAAATTTACCAAACGATTTATGAAATACTCTTATTGTTGTCAGAGAATAAGAAATTAGAAACAGTCGAGTAAAAGACAAAGTATCAGAGAAGTTTAAACAGGATCCACTTTATAGGTTTTAATGTGATAAAAAATCATAGAAAATCCTTAAACGTTAAATCTAAAAAGATTACTATAAGAAAATACAAATCGATTTCGATGAAAATGGAATTTTACAAGATTACGATAATGGTAAAAAGTTACGATAACAGAAAGGAATAGTTTTTTCCTTAAAAATTCATTTTGAAGATTAAAAAATGTTTACTTGTCCCATGGAAGTAGCATATTGAATTCACAAAGTCTTATGTGAAATTGGAATATACTTAAACTCAAAAGAGTAGTATCAGATAAAATTTAGAAAATACAGAAGAATATTATTACAAGCACATACATCACAAATTCAACAACCATAAAAACTCTTAAATAACAAGTTATATATAACAAGTTGATTTTTTTAATTAAAAAAATAAATCTTTAACTTAACCCATGTCCGACAGCGTTCGACTTATCGAACAGTAAAATTCTTGGCACACAAATGAAATTTAATAATTTAACTAACTTATGGAATGAAAGACATATTTCTAATATGAATTATCTTAAAATAATATTAGATCAATTTAGTATTTGAATAGTTAATCAGTTTTTCTCTGTCTGATGTGGTTCAAAGAAAAAAAAGTAAAAAGTGTGTTAAATAGTAATGAAATGATTTTAAACTTCGAAGCTTCATAACATGTAATAACCAGTGTGTTTGAGGACATAGATTGTCTTAAAAACGATTTCTGAATTTACGTGGACCAGAAACATCTCCAAGATGAATTATGTTTCTGAGTCCACCTAGATTGTCTAGTAAACGTGATGAATAAATAAAAAAATTATTTTCATATTAAAAACGATTATTGCTACCATACATTGTTGAAATAGAATTGTGAATGTGTAATAAGGGTATCTAACCTGAAAAAAATCAAAAGTATTAATTTTTTCTTCTTAAAAAATCTAGGATTTCCGTTCAGTCAATTTCTAAAATTTCCAACTTCTCATTAGAATCTTTTCTATTTCTTAGAAGTTTTTTACGCATCAAAACAGTTTTAAAGAGATCGGACGGCCGGAGACCCGCGACTTCCTGCCGCGGGATAATCTGTTACGCCATTTTATGTCTTCGTCTTAATTCTCTCCTTGTTAAATTACCTTGTGATGTTCCTACTTTTCCACCCTTCTCACAGTCGGCAGTGGGTAAAGGCTTTAATTCTCTGAAGCAAAAAGAAGAATATCAAATTTGTTGTGTTGAACAGATATTTTTCTAAGATTAAGAATTACTGGGGTTCAGAACACTGTTGCAACCAGAAATTAAAATAGTTTTTAAATTAGTAGCTACAGACCTGTAATTAAGAATCTCTTCATCATCTGGAACTCTGCAGAGAAGATCAAGAACTTCATTGTTAGGCACCGTATGAGGTCTGAAGATCTTTCTTGAAAATTTGTTCACGCCCCAGGCCAAAATTAGAAATCGCACCGGTATTAAGTACAGAACAATCACTCCAAAAATCGACATTATGATGGCAAGGTAACTCAAATAAGGAACCGTGAAGTTAAAGAGGTTTTTAACTCTTTCACATAGACTGGCTAAGTAGCCAATTGAATTTTGCACAGTCTGAGTTACTTCCTGTATAGCTTGGAGACGTTCTTTAAGACTTCTCTTTTCTTCCTGTAAAAGCAGAACGTTAAAGCTAGTAATTTTTATTTTTTGTAAAAACATATCATTAATTTCGATAAAATGTGGTTTTTAAGTACTAGTTTATTATGATTTTGGTTATTCGAATGAAAATGTTTTCAGAATATTTGCAATGCTTCCGTGTGACATTCTTTGGATATTTTCAGTTTAGAAAAGTAAAAATTAGAAGATTGAAAATGGAGGAGGAAGAGATTTACAGAATGGAAGTAATATGGTAGCGTAAGGAAATAGAAGCTCGATGATAGTTCCCGTAGGATGAATAACAGGTCTACTAAAAAATATTCAAAATGATAAATGAGAGCACATTTCTACAAAAAATCTGATTAAGCTGTTTCACTGATAGATAGAGGCGCCACTGCTTACCTATGTTTTTGCGCTTTAAATTTTTACCAAAAATGTTCTTTTAGCATTGTTTCAAATAACAAATTCTAACACCCATGTTTCAATTTATTTTGCACATGTTTTTATTAACCGTTCTTTACGCACCTTATCCTTGTCATCATCGTCGTCGTCGTCGTCGCCCGGAGTAGGAGGACCTTCATCAATTGACGTTTCATTCGCATTTGGAAAGTTGGGCCCCATCTGATGAGAAACTGGTGCTCCAGTTAGTACAGCAACCTGTCCGCAGAGCCAAGCGATTCAAGCAATAATCTCTCTCTTTTGCCAGCGACGAAATAAAACAAGAGAAGTGAGTAAAAAAGAAAACGCCATGTCCGAATCAAGCAGCGCCGCAGCAATGGATACTAAGTGAAAAAAGATTCAATGTTTCAAAGTATAGTGCGGAACTTTAAAATTCACTATTTTTTTAATTTAAAGTTTTTCGACTAATCAAACACTTGATAAGACATTAACTACTTTCTGGATACAAAAAAGCCCGTTACAATTTTTTCCTATCTTATTAAAGTCAATGCGACTTCTATCAAGAGTTTCAACGGAAAGATCGCATCGACTTTGACATCGATTTCCTCGAAACTCAACAAACATGTGCACATAAAGTAATAAAGTATAATGAATCGTCAAGAGAAAGAGTAATCATTCTACGAGAGAAGTCAACATTCAATAAGAAATAAATTAAATAAAAATAATTTTGTGATTTTCTAATAAATTTTAACTGAGAAAATAATCTATTTTTATAACACAAAGAAATTCAAAGTCTTTAATACTTTTTACTCATACGCCTTCGGTATCAAATTTTACCCATTGGTCTCATTTAAATCTAGAACATTAAAATATAAAATATATTTTAAGCATTGTCTATACAGTGATAAAAATTTATAATTTGGAAAAATGCTGTTTTTTAGATTAGCAAACAGAATAAAAAAGTCCTTTTTTGTTTTTTTAAAAGAAATTAGTGCAATACTTTCAGTGAAAGCATTTTAAGGAAAATTACTGTCATCTATATTAATTAAAATGGCGCTGCTTGTTTTAGACTCGCTCTTAATTTACTGAAAAAGTAAATAAATAAACCCATTTTAGTGCAACCTATCTTAAATTATTTTTATTTCTTAGAATTTTTTATAAGTTGTGACGTGCAGATGGTGTAATTTACGACTGCATTTCGTTTTCTAATCTTTTTCTAACGTTTTGTAAAAATTAAAATAGGTTGCAGTGTGTGATTGTTATTAAAATAAGAATTAAGAGAAGAATAAGAATCATTCATGCAGAGATGTCTTGAAATTTATTTCAAGATTCACCAGAGTAACAACACCAAAAAGAAGAGTTTTGTTAACAAACATCCAATGCTCAATTCCTTTAATTCTGTTTCAAGCATAATATTAAAACAATTTAAAAAAAAGTTTTCTTAGTTTATACCACAATAAGCAAGAACGTTTTTTATGCAAGCTTGTAATTAATGACCTTTTAAGAAAGCTGTAAAATTTTGCAAATGTTTTATAACAATGTTTTTAATGAGTTTTTAGTAGAAAAATTCTTAAAATTAAAAGAGAAATTGCATTATATTTTTTAAAGTAAATTTTTTTGTACAAACTTACCACGTAGTATTTTAAGAGGATCAGTAACGCTGCAGTTGGTACCATGTAGGGCTGAAAGTAGTAGCAGCCAAGTACGAAGAGAACAAGCGCAATAGCACTTCTCATCTTATTTTCCCACTCAAAGCAGCTCCTTAAATTGAAATTAAAGTCATTTGGAAGAAATTAAAGATAATCTTTTCAGGTCGGATAGTTAAGCTCTTCTGGTTGTTATTATGAAAATATAGATGAAAGAAAACTTACTGAAGATATTTGCCCAGGTCAATAAAAATGACAATAATGGCTTTCAGTCTAAGCACATTCCTAAGAAATACTTGTCGCTTAAATTTCATTTCTGGTTCCATATATTTTTTTTCCTTAGGATTGATTGTTCTGATGCAAGCTCTTAGTATATTCCACACTACTGTCATTTCCAGAAGAATCTGTGGCGAGTTTCCCTTGGCTCGACCCCTCAGTTTTTTATCCTTTAAAGCGTACCACCTTTTTTCACCATTTTTTATCTTCAATAAAGGAATTGCCACTTTACCCAGAAATTCAACTTTGTGATCTCGATCTTCATCGTAAACAGTCACTTCCAAAACCGAGTTGATGTCTTTTACGTTGCTACAAATTTATAGAACAATATTTAAAGTGCAACAGTTTGTTAGTAAAACACAACTAGAAGTATGGTTATATTTTTAGTTCAGGTCATATAAATTTTTAGCAGTACAGTAAGTTAATTAACGTTTTAATGAAGAATTGAATATTTACAATGTGAAGATCTTCTGCCAGTTCGGTGTTAAGGTTTTATATTCTGTCTGAGTCTGCAATCTAGCGTTAACTAATTCTAGAACACAAAATGGATCACTTTTACCACCCAAATCGGCGGCTGCGAGGCCGTGAGCCCTGTAAACCTATAAAAAGCAAAACATTGCAATTCTTCTTCTCCACACAAATGACTGAGAAATAATAAAATACTATCAGTGTGTTTACCTTGACAATCAAATGTCCAACATCTTTTGGCCTCCTTAAGGTATTCTTTAATGAATATTTTTGCAAGAGTTGTGCTCTCTCGCGAGGAGTTTCTTCGTGAGCTGCTAAATCACTAATTGTTTCACTGGCAGTCGTACCACTAATAGTCAATAACAAAAAAATACTGCCAGCTCCATCTTCCAAGTCACGCCAAAGTCTGTGAGTTGTTTCCCGCTCCAGAGTGTCTAAATTTATAATACATTTCCCCATTATATCATCCTGATGACTTTTATCACGATCCCAAACTGTAACTTCTAATTCCTGTCCTATGTGTGGATCATCATAGAGATGGAGATCGAATTGCTCCAACCAAACGGGACTTAAATTTTTGTTAACTACTTTCGATTTATATTTTTCTGCGCCCAATCTAAAAGTTTATAAATCTTTTAAGATAATTGAACTTATTCCTGTTCAATAAATCCCTTAGTAAAAGATGTAAATTTTAGGAAAAAAGTTACCGAAATTTAACGAATGGATCAGATAGACCATCTACATCCATTGGTAGCAGATTCTTTGCTTCTACTAATACAATAGTGACTACTGAACTCCATATTTGGGACTTTAATTTGCGATTCACGTCTGCTAGACGATTACTCTTCTGATAATACTATTGAAACAGATTAATTGAAATAATTTTAAAAAATTAAATGATATTACTTTCTTAATTGTGAAACATTTAATAAATCTGCAACCGAACCTGCTCTTTTTCTTGTTGATTTTTCGGCCAAAGGGAAGCTGTTAAAAAAATTTCACCTAAATACTGTTGTGGCCTTGCAGGATCCTTTAATTCCAAAACAATATCTTGAGATTGGCATAAGTCTAATTGTGTTAAATCTAAAACTGCTGCACCCATGAAATCATCTTGAAGACCCCAGTCGTAATCGAAAACCTAATAAAAATATTACAGTTATTCTTATAATTTTGTAGATTTGTTCAATTTTAAAATTCATAGAATCCATCTATTCGAAAATTTTACAGTCTAATTCACCTTAAAATTAATTGTTTGAAATGGATCTTCAATCGGTAATGTAACACTTTCATCCCACGTTGGATTTAAATCCCTATGAACTGTTCGAGTTTTGTGCAAAAGTCGTCCGCAGGATTTTATTTTAACATAAGGATCACTAGCACCTGAAAAGTTTATTACCTTCGAATTTTTATTAGAACTACTAGTTCTCATACACACATTAAAATGGAGAGAAAAATAACGCTACTACTTTAGTTATTTTTTCACAAATTGCGATGGTGAGCACAAAATTTCCTAAAAATTTGTTATTGAAACAGATCTATAATCTTTTCAAAATGTTATAATTACAAATTACAAAACATAAAGACTAAAATTAGTTTTAACATGATTCTTCTCTCTTAGGTATACTCTGCAGAGCGTACTATGGTAGTTTTATATTTGTAATGTTTATACTAGTCTACCATCAAGGAGCATCTACTTTTGCAATGTAATAAGAGATTGCATAGGTAAAAAATTGGTGAGGATCGATTGCAAGAAATCAACAATTGTCTTGTGATTACTATTACAATGTAAGCGTATCTTGCATGTGTCGCAAGCAAGCAAAAGAAAACACTAAATGCTCGCATTTTGCCTTCATTCGTGCGATTTGCGTCTTTGCCTCCTTTGGCTTATGAGCAAATTTACAACACATTACATCGATACTCGACTTTAATTTATAGCTTTTATGATTGCGTTTTTTGTGTAAGACATTAATTTGGTGATTTTTGGATTGTATGTACAAAAACAGGAGGGGTTTATTTCTCACATTGCGTAAAATAAAACTAAAATTTGAACCTGCTGCGGGAAACAACTGTATAATATTAGCGTGGGCAAAAGCTATAAAAGAAAGTACAATTTAACACCTCAAACGGATATAAGAATTGAAAGTAAAAATAAAAAAGCTAATTTACCATTAGGTATAAATACTAGAAGAAGGTAAAAATTTAAAAATGTGCTGGTAAGCAGGTTGTTTTTAGAAAAGATTCAATCAATTCAGGAAACTAAAACTTTATTTACCGCTGTATAATTCCTATTGAGAACGATCATGAAGGCATGCGACACGTAGTGACTAAACTGTTTGTAAGTGAAGAGAGAGAAACATGAACTGTGAAAGAAAAAGAAATATTACAGAAAGATACAAAAAGCATCCTCTTAGGTTGAGACCAATTAAGTATTACAATAGGGGAAAATTATAAGTACGTAAAAATATCGCTAGGTGTAAGAAAGTAATAATAAATAAATATCTGAGCATTTTCTTTTTCCACTGAACACCGACGGAACATCACTGATGAACATTATGTACATTCTTTAACAAGTAACACTGCAAACAGCATGCAAAATTGCAAGTAAGAATTAGGTAAGAAATTTTCAAATGTATAGGCAAAATAATAAAAATAATATAAAAAACATTAAAAAGAAACAATGACAAAAATATATACTAATACTTGAACAGTTTGAAAAATTCTCACCTAATCATTAGGACATAAGGTGTACACCATTAAGTTTGCTACATGAGTAATAAAAAAAGGTAAATTTGGCTTTGGTAATTATTTGCACTTACCACATCGATCCATTGCGACAAGATTAGCGCCTCTTCTTATATGCAGTCGCAGTTGAAAAAATGCATGTTGCCTTAAAGCCAATTCTCTTCGCCGAGCATGTTCCGAGGTTAAATTTATATCAACAATTCCATTTGTTTTTGTTTCCTCGAAACCGTCACCTTTTTGTCTTTGTTTACCAGATGCGTCTGTGTAGGAAGAGTCATCTAAACCATCGTCCTTAAAATGACTTGTTTGGTCCTTTTTGCGACTTGTTAGAGGTGAATCTGCAACTTGAAAATATAATCCCAAAGTAATATTCCTGCATGAAAAAGTGTTTGTCGAAATGTTGAGAATAACTACCTGGATGATTCAAATAATGCTTAGCTGGACTTTGGGTAGCGGAAGAACTGTGACTGTGTTCCGAAGAGTAGTCCGCAGCGTAATCGGACTCTAAGCCTACATTTTTCGACTCTTGACTAAGGAAGATGGATGCTTCTTTCGATTTTTTTCTCTCCTTGCTCTTGCTTCGTGTCCAGCGATTTTTTAGGGTGGCAAAAAAGACATGAGTTTTTTGAGCCACAGATGCATGTCGATGTCGATGGCTCGCAACTGATTCTTTCTCATCGGCTGGTATTCGGTGAACTGGTGATCGATTCGAACTATCAGATTCATTATTTCGAAGTTCAGTTGCGCTCTTGGATATTTGCCGACTTCCATTAAAGTTAAGTCTAGATTTATCTTCTACATCTTTTTCACCTTAAAAATATAAATTGTTTTATTATTCGTCTGTACATTAGCATAAATGAGTTAAGTTAATATTTGTAGATCAGCGGTAAATAATTAAAAATATTAAAAATCTCACATGCTTGTTCGTTGTCCTCTGCCATTGAAAGAAATTCAACACTTTTACTCATTTTATCCTCCTAGACGAAGAATTGTTCCTTTTTGCTGATAGATATTCAACAGACTTTGAAAAAAAATTACGGTAGCGTGTAACGATAACATGACCTCACTAGCTCTATTTTTTTATTACATTCGATAAACTTATGACGAATGGGTATTTAAATAACTGAAAGTGGAAGTTCCTGAAAGAACGTATTGATATAATCAGTATTTACAAGAAATGTGTAAATTATCAAAAAGTTACTTAAAATTGTATGAAAAAATAAAAAAATAAACTTTCAAAGAATTTATTCATATTATAATAGTTGTTTGTAGCTAAATGTATGTATTTAATTTTTCCGAAGAAGCAAATCGAATAGCTCATGTTTTTAGTAAACTATTTTTCTTGCAATGGAAAGAAATACAAAAAAAATTTGAATAAAAGTTCAAACTACAACTTTTAAAGAAAATGATGTTGCTAAAATCCCCTGGTAGAAAAAATTGTTTGCACTAAATAAATACATATGTATACGAATTTGCGTGCAACGTCATCGTGCAATCTCGCACGTTTAGCTCGGAACACAATTCTTTCTACGTTTCTTTTAAAATAAAAAAAATGAACCTTAGAAAAATGTGTCACATTGATGCAAAAAGATCATCATGCACTCGTGACGTTTTTCATGTCGCTAAGAAAATAATGTCCCGCATAAAACATGACACTGAGAAAAGGAATATTTAAATATAACAAAGTAACCGAGTAGTGCTGTTGGTATAGCACTTGCAATACACATTGACTACTGCAACTACTCAACTGAACAAATATGGTTGAGTTTCGGCGGAATTCTATTAAGTTTACACTATTACAGTATAACTAACCTTCCTGCTCTGTACTCTCCGTATCTGAATAAGTGATAATTCACTTAGAATGCGTTAAAAGCCTTTAACGTGGGAAAATAATTTAAAATAAATCAGTTTCGCTGAAAAATAAGTGAATAATCCCTTATGAATAAGTGTACAAAAGTTTTATTATTAAAATCTTGGAAAAAAAAATTAAAATAATGTTTACTGTGTTTTTTTTATTTTATACTTTATTAATGTTATTCTACACTCTTCTCTGGCTTTTAAACAATTTATTTTTGTTTACTTCTTTCTCAGTACACTTAGAGAAATGCAGTGTAATTTTGCAATTTGTCGACCTAATTATAATAACAAACAAACATTTAACATAAAATTATCGATTTAATAATTGTTTAAACAAATAATATTTGTTATTCACTAACAACTTACACAACGTACCTAGAAACGTACAATTTTTTCTAATTTCGCAATTTATCAGATTGAGTATTATTGAAAAATTGTAAAAAAAACTGCATTTCTAGTTTTATCTTGATTTAAATTAATTAAATAATAGCTAAAATTAGAGCACTATATCGTCCGCTTAAATATAAATGTGACCCAAATATTATAATTTAATTCATTAAATGTCTTCGATAGATATTTCCACATTAGAAACTCTTACAATTTTATCAGAAGGATAATGAATTTAATTTTCAACATTTTTAGTAATTTAAAGTTACACTTCAATGAAATTAAAAATTATTTAAAAATTATAATAAATTAAAATTTTTTGTCGTTATAAAAAACTTCCTATTAAAAAAAATCTCCTTTTTAGGATTATGTTTTTCTTCATTCGCAAATGTAACTTTCAATATTGTTTAAATTGTGAAAAATTTAATTTCATCGTCAATTGCCACCAGGATCTTTGCCGGATTTAAATAAATTATTTTTAGCTCTTACAAAAAAAAATTATTTCGATAATTTTTCTAATTTTATAAATTTTAAACTTATACCTAATGTTTTTAAAATAATATGATGAAAATTATTTTTATGTATATTATTTATTAGTGTTAGAGAATTTTTAATTTTTGTCTTTTAAAAATTCAGATTTTTCTATAAATTTAAAGTAATCTTAAAACAACATTCTTTATAGTATTTCCGCTATCGTATCATGTATATTGTGACCAGTGACGTCTTACGCGTGACATAATTTCCTGGCATAATTATTATGGCGTCGTGAAGGAACAGCACGAAAATTACGCTACGCACGCATGACGTGTTCTTTTAGTTTCATATCACAAGTTTTCATATAATTGAAGGCAAATATAACTTTGACAGAATCTTTTAAACACAAGTGTGATTCATCTAAGAAATTCCAAATATATAAAATATTTTTCAAAAATTCGTTTCTAAAATATTTTTATAGAACCATCGTATTTATACCATCCTCAATTTGTATATAAAAGTAAACCGAACACAAAATCAAAATTTGATCCTTAACTTTTAAAATAATAAAAACTGCTTATGAAGAAAATTGTTATATGCAAATTGCAAAACACTTTTTAAAATTATATTAAAAAATACAAGTTTTAATATAAAAGACCGAAACGTAAGAAGAATATTATTATAATATTGACAAGATATTTAAATAATTTGAAGGAGATATGCGTACGTATAGCGTAATATCTTACACTTTCTTGGGACCATTGAACTTTATATTAAATTTTTAAATAAATTCAAGTAAGTTTTCAGTATAAAAATTAACTTAAAATAAGACTGATTATGTCTTCAAAATAATGAATCTCCTACTTTTAGATTGAAATAAAAAATATTGTCACCGAAAAAGAAAATTCAGTTTAACATAGTATATTACTTTTACTTTTTGAACATAACCTTGTCTATGAATATTTACATGAGAAATATTTACTTACATAGTGAAGGTCATTAGAAGTCGTTCACTGTATTTGAAGTGCATCTCTTGAAAACTTGTAATTTTATGTTTTGTTTTGTTATAACAATTTTGAAAAATTAATTATCACTTTACAAAGATTTCCACTCTTGACATATTGCATGGAAGTACACTAAACACTTTATAACTAACAGTTACTAACACTTCAGGAGCACACTTTAGTGCCTTATTAACTGAAATAAAAAGAGTATGTAAAAAATAGTTTTAAAAATAATTGAAATTTTTTTACAAATGTTGAATAACGTTATCCTCTAATAAATCACCAGAAGACTTAAGAGTATTTGTTAAATTATTATTTATTTTAATATACGTATAAATGGATACTGTATATTTAGAGTTAGAAAATAAAATTTGGTATATTGTAAAAACGGAGAGAAAAAACTAAACCGTAAATGCGTATGAGAAAGAAAGGTCGAGAATGTGAGAGAAGGTTGTAGATGTGGCAGCTCTATCGACCCAAACTGAATCGTCTACTCGGCAGGTTTACGTTATAAAAATTTAATAAAACTATTATGTAACGTCGCAAACATTGTTTCTTTGTTTTATAAATGAGAGTATCTTCATTGTTACTCATTTTAAAGGCGTAAGAATCTATTGAACTGCGAGGAACTTTACACATTATAGACAATATAAAAGATACAAATCTTATTTCATGTTGAACCTGCGCATATGAAATGACTGAGTTAAAGAGGTAGTACTTATAAAAAAAAGGTTTTTTCGATATTGTGTTAAACCCAAAAGCGTCAAGTTTTTAAAAGATTTACTAAAATAATTAGCATACGAAGTTAACTTATTTGGTTACTGTAAAATTTTGCATTTAATTCCAAAAAAACAAGAGAATACAGATTAGTTTTGTTGAGTATACTATTCAAATTATCCGAATTAGAAAAATTTAAATAAAAAAATGGATTAATATATTTAAAAACTCAAAGAAGTGTTTATTGATGTAAAGCAATTCATGGATTAATATTTTTAAATGTATGTATAGGTGATCAGTTTTCGTCCTAGAATTTTATTACTCTAAACTTTTGAGTAATACTTTCATATATATGCAGCACTGGGATTTTAAAGTTAGGCGGTAAAAGGGGTGACTCTTGTTAAGTTTTAAATAAAAACATGAAAAAGTGGGATATTACTTTATGACTGAAAGCTTATGTTGGCTAAAGTTTGCTTTATTTTTTCTTTTGAGATTACTGCATTAGCTTTCATATTACTATCAACAAAAATTAATAAATATGAAAACGAAAATAACACACGCGTCAAGTTCCATGTTGCATCTACTGTATAATTACATATATTAAATATAATTGCACCTTACTTAATCTATCCCATATTCCCAGCACAAATTTTTAAAAAAATTTATAAATTATTTCTAAACAACCTAGTTTAGAAATAATTCAAAAATTGCAATTCCTGATGGATTGATATTTAAAAGATGTAAATAGAAATATTAAGATTGCGATTAAAAATTATTCTTCAAAACTTTTATAAAAATATAAATGTTTTTAAAAGTCAATTTTATAAACAACGTTTAATTTAAAATATGAAACGCAGCTATGAAAAACCTTATTTAAACGTCTTTAAAAAATATTTCCCATTTCTTAATAATTTAATTTTTAAACATTTAACAATTTTCTGTGTTTAATAAATAAAAAGGAAAATGCATATTTCAGATCAGTCAAACGAAATTTGTTACGAAAAAGAATATAAAAAATTTTACAATTATTATTTTATCATAAATCATAAAAGATACCTGCATATTTTCGATTTGTCAAACAATGTATATTTGCTGAAGAAGAAGAAAACCAAATCATAAACGAAAGCTGACTTCAGAATGTGAGGGACAGAAAAAATAAATGCCTTTTTAAAATTGTGTAATGATTGTCAAAATTTTTTAAGATTACGTCTGATGCACCGCAATATTAATAATATATTATATTAATTACCACAATCTTAAAATTGTTAAATGAAGTACTTGACCAACAACTCTATTTTCATTATATGCCGGTGGATTCTTAAATGCTTATCTACGTTAGTAATAGTTATAGTAATTTTATCACTGTACTTGAAAGATGCACTGTTTCACTTATAATGAAAAGAATTACTCTCTTATATTATATTCTTCAAAGCGATGTTTAATTTTGAAGTATCGCTATCTTATCGGATCTATATACAAAAACCTCACAAAAGAATAGATCAGTGCATGAACTTGGATTTAAATCTTGGAATTTGCCTCACGATAATAAGGTCATGGGAACTTTTGCAAAACATCTATTATTTCTGTTTCATGAACAAAATTTTTCATGAATGCTCAAATTGACAAAACAAATGAATAGAAATATTGAATTTAAAAATTTTTATTTTTAAAAAATTTAGTGCGCACGAGAAATTGTTCTTCTAGATTTTAAAGTAAACACTGATTGTTTGTCTGTGGATTTAGTTTAAAAATGAAGCAACGAATTTATACTTTATATTTGTAAAAGTGTCTATAAGAAAAAAATTTTTTGTTGTCAATTGACGATTAACTTAAACTCGAAATTGTAATTTTTACACGAGGAGAAATCGTACAAGGACGAGAACTCAACTAGAACCGAACACCTATCAAGTTTGTTTAGACTATTTGTTTACACTATTGAACAAACATTGATTATATTTAATGCTTAACACTTACGTTTCCAAAGGAAATAAATTTGATTGGTGTACACAACCCTAAGTTCCATTTAATCATGCGTACACAAATACACATTTATAATGAACTTGAGCACTCTTCATCAGATATATTGAGCTGCATAGGGGAATAAAACTCAATTTGATTAAGTTTTCAATCTTCCTTCACAGCCCTAAAGTAATCAAATTTCAATTGCAATCAATAGATTTCTTTCGAATTACAGAAAAAAATATATTAATAGAATCATTTTTTTCAACCCTAAAGATTGTTTAATTTGGAAAATGGAATAAAACACATTTTTTAATAACACACCGTATTTAATTTTTCATTTTTTTAAAAAAATACAATTTGTCATACATGCAAGTATAAAAAATATATTTTAACTTTAATCGTAGCGAACAAAACAGTATTAAAAACCAATTTTATATACAATTGTTATAAACACAAAATAGGCAAATCCGACGAGGAATAATTTAAAGAAATTTGAATTTTAACTTTCTAGTTATCAACCTTGATGTTTCAAATTTCATTATCAGATAATAGATCAGTTCAAAAGTTATTTTTTATAAACTTTACTATACTTTATAAAAAAAACACGATTTTAAATTGAACTGTTTCTATTTCAAGTGAATAATGAGATACAAATATAAATGTGACCTAAATATTTCTTTTGAGTAAATATTGATTATATTTTATGAATAAGTAAAGTATTCGACAATAAATAACTTCCTGCCGTTTTTTACCTTCTGCTACAAAGCAATGTAGCTGATAAATATTTTTTATCCCCCAGACACAAAAATGGTGCCTTTTGATATTGGTAAGCAAAAAAATTGAACCATTTTTTACACACCTAAAAGCATCACGTTTGTGCCTTGGGAATAAAAAGTATGATACGAAGCAACACGAGCCGAAAACACTTTCAGTATTTTTTTGCAACGCTCTTTCTTATTTTTCAAAGCATATTGGTCTCCTTTTCATTCGAATTCCAAATAATAAGTTTATATAAAAATAAAATATTTTCCTAGTACCTTTACGTGTAGAATAAAGATTAATTCTCAGTTTATGGCCATTTGGGTTAATAAAATGTATAATGGTTAACTTTAACAGAAGTTATTATAATGGTGATTATTTTCAACTATTCACTTAAGTGCCTCGATTATTATTCTTTTTTATACGTCTTCTGTACTCAACTTGCTGACGGTATACAAAAAGAGGTCGAAGAATGTTAGTGCCAGCAGCAGTTTCAAGATCTGCATCATCTTTCGCTTCCCTTTTGACAACTTCTTTGTTGATGGATGCAAGTTGTACCCATGGCACAGGTGTTGTTTCGATTTTATAGTTGGTTACTTTTAAAGGATTACTTTTTTCTGTTATAGAAACATTTTCTTCCTGTAAAGGTTTGGCACCAACTTCAATTTGTAACATTGTTACCAAGCAAAGTGCTAAAGCTGCAAATTTGTTTATCTGCAACAACAACATAAGAAATATTATTGGTTTTTTTTATGATTTTAAAATGGATTTCTTAAATTTCAACTACTATAATAAAGTAATATTTTTTGTTTTACGTTTTGTATAGAATGTTATATTTTCAGAGATTTTTGAGAAAGGCGTTAGATTTTCAAAATACGAAAATGATAAGCAATTGAATTTCTGAATAGATTATAATTATAGAGGAATTAATAAGAACTTTTCTCACCATCATTTTCTTATGCATGGAGAATATGAGGAAGCACAATTTTTTGTTATAGACGTTCTTTGGGAGTCATTAACAATACTTAAAAGAATAGCGAACTCTTAAGGCATTTATACATAATATTGACGTCAAGAGACAACATGCTAAACGTTCAATGACGCTCTACATTAAGTGATAACTAATTTGGCAAACTTAAATAAACGACCTTCTTTAATTATCATCAATTACAATGCAATAAGAATTTACATCAATATTTTGGAAACTGAAATGTTTGTAAACTTGAAGAATTAAATACATTTTGCATTGAAGGAATATTAATTAATAATTTATTAATTGTCATATACAATAAGATCGTTGTAAAGATAATAGTCTTAATTTTAGAAGAAAATAAGAATTTTAAATTTTTTACAATTTGGAGCATTTTGAAATGATATAGCAAATATGTTTTAGATGATGTGAATAGAGAGAAAATGCTAGATTTCTAACATCAAAATCTTATAAGATTTTTACTAGTGTACTACAACTAGTAACTAAAAATTATTTTTTTTTGCACGTAAGATGCAATTAATTTCTTTGAGATAATAATTTGACGAAATTGTAGATTAATTCGGAAACCTCAGGCAATACGTGATACTTCTATAATTGAATCTTATATTACCCACATCGAAATTTAACATACGATATCTTCTTCAGTATTTTATTCATGGATCTTATAACCACAAACAGCGCCCGCATTATTGTGTCGAGGACGTCATTCGACTGCTACTTGAAGAGCATATGCTTCTTTTCTTTCAAGTGCTCATTGCACGTAATCTGTAACTTAACCGACAAACTTAAGTAACTATTTTCCATTTAATTACAAACTTTCTTCGTTTATTTCTAAATTCCTCTTCTACCTTATTGAGCATTGCTTTAATAACCCATTTTCATATCATATTTCACATGAAATCACAAACCCAAAGTTTTGCCAATTGTTAAGTAATTCAAGACACACAGGATGTCTTCAAATTCGGAGTGTTCTTCATACCTGTCGTTACCTATCCTTTCACCAGAAAATGGAGAAGAAGACAACACGACGGTAGAATGGATCGATTATTTATTGCAGTTGAAGGCCAAGCAAGAATCGAAGCCGAGATCTATTCGCTCGACTCGCTCCAGTCTGGTATGTTGCGAAACAATCCAATCAATTCAACTCGACGAAGCAATTGCCACCTTCTTCAACTGCACTAAAAACAACATAAACGTCTCTATGAATGATATGGATGTGTTTATTATCGAGAGAATGTATATCAATCTAAACGACTTGAAACGCACCAACGCCACATTAGACGAACTATTCCACGCAATTGTTACCCGACAAGTTAACGTGCAAGCTGTTAAGTACAAATGCACAACATTGTACAACAAGATGGACATCTTTCAAACTTACAATATCGATACAAGCGTATTAAACAACATCGAATGCGAAAATTCAATGTGGATGCGACAACGTAAACTGTTTGGAAAATATTTGCAGATACTATTCAAACAGATCTCCTCCTCGTCATCGTTGTTACCATACATCGAGCAGCTGGGAGAGAAAAAGTTGAATCAAATCTGGCCTATTTTGAAATCATGCAATGATATCAATCCAGTCATAGCTAGTCGACAGGAGTTTTTCGAAATGTATGAGAATTTATTGCTCGACATTTGCACTCGAAATGATGGAATACTGAAAGCGGTGACGCCTATTTATTTGCACAAAACTTCGATTGACGAAATTGGCTTGCTGACGAAAATAACGGGTGAAGCTGGATCGTTGTTACATCCCAAGTGCCTTTCGAATCAGACGATTGTACTGGCCGGTGTGAATTATTCGCAATTCATAATTGGAAATGAGGAGAAAATTGATCCTTTCCAAGTCGTCACTAACTTCAATGCCCTCATTCACATTCTCTATGGGGGTGCGCCACGCCTTTGGCTAATTGTGAAGCGTGCCCATGTCCAACGATTGACTAATATTTTCGGTGAACTTTTCAAAAGTCATCAAAGTCCGAATGACGATACAATTTCCATTAATTGTCCAGTGCCACTGAGTCATGGTCGTTTCATTATTCTACCATCCTGGTTGGAAGATAATGGTATCAAGTACGATATTTTTGTGCAACACCCAGGCACTTGTGTTTTGTTGCGCGAGAACGTCTACTTCCAGACCATTGACTTGGGTGTCAATCTGTCAGAGTCGATTCACTTTTCAGGCGTCCTGGATCAACTGCTTGAGTCTTTTAAGATTAATTGTCAATGTAACTATACTGACAGTGTGATTGCCCCTGTGGAGATGGAAAAAATGTACACAAACTTTCGTATTGTGAAATCAAACAGTCGGCAACTGAAGTGTTCCCTGTGTCCCAAGATAAATGAAAAGTATTTCAATCCAGCCGAATTACGATATCACTTCGTTGTTCATCATTTGACTCAAGAGAAGGTTTATCGTTGTCGGGAGATCGCCACCGGTCCCGGCGCTGAGAACTGCAAGTTTGAAACAAGCAGCATGCTCGAATTTCGCAAACATGTGCGTGCAAAACATAGGGAAAAACAGTTTTGCTATTTGTGCCGCCATCGGAGTAATGGTATGTATCTTGGAATTGAGAGTTTACGACGTCATCTCATCGTGTACCATCAACTGCACGTGCCGCTGAAAATTTTTAATGACGATATCTGGCAAAGAGAATTTAAAGAAACCTTTTACAATAAGGATATTGTGCCACAGGACTGGAAACGACACATGGGCAAGTTTTTACATTTACCTAGTGCAGAATCGAAATCTCTTCTATTTTTAAGGTGTCCTTTCGTAGTAACGTAATGATAGATCTACTTCTCTTAAGGATTTTTTTTCTGAACTGTTTATATTTAAAATTATTTTTACAGGAGAAATGATGCAACGAGTCGTTGGAGAAATACAACAACGCGAAGAAAGTTTACGAATAAGAAATGAGGTGACGAATCAAATGTACTCCTGTCACTTTTGTGACGGTTGCGAGGATACATTTAAGTCTGTTCATTTACTCGTCCATCTGGAACGAAAACATGGTCTGTCTATTAATCCGAAAATTTTCTACACTCAACAATGGTTTGAAATGTACCATAAACGTTTCAGCAATCGTCAAGCGGCCAACATGTGCGCTGCGGAAATTGAACGTGAAGTTTGGATTATTACACAATCGATTGCAAACGCTAATAACAATAATACTAATAACGATGAAGACAACATTTTCTACGATAAAGGCAAGTTGCTATCTTATTAAATTACCAAAATAACTTTAAAATTATTTACCTCTTTCTTCTGAGCGCGTCACTTATTCAAATTTTGTTTTCTGATCAAATATTTGCAACTCAGGAAGCGGAGCACTAAATATTAAAAAAACAATGCAGAGAAGAATGGAAACAGAAATTCTAAATGAAGCATCCAGAAAAGCACAAGTATTATTCACCAACGAAGAAATAGATTTTGAGATAGAGGAAGAAGAAACGATAATCAAATCAAAGCAACCGATTAGAAATAGAAAAGATGTCCGTTGCGCTGGAATAAAACAAAAGAAAGTACATCAAATTTTAGATATTTACAGAACTCTGTGTCCTACATGTGAAAAGAAAATTAAAAATTCAACATACAAAAATCACTTTAAAATTTGTAAGGGTGTGCCCTGCCAAAAATGCGGAACTAAATTTATCAGTAATCATTTGAGGAATCGTCACTTCATAACATGTAAGAATAAAAATAAAAGAGTCATAAATACTCCATAAAAAAATCGAAAAAAATAGAATTACAAAAATAAAGAACGAGGGAAATAATCCGAAAAGAAGTTAAACAGTTTTTACTAGAATTCAAAATATAGGTACGTTTAAAGAAAAGAATTGTATAGAATTAAAAAATTTTGGAGAATTTTAGTTCAACGTCTGTACTAGTACGGAAATAATAATAGAAGGAAAAAATAAAAAGGGTTTGACTTACAAATAATTAACACATAGATTAAGAATTTGTATAGACTGACTTTATACAATATTAGCATTTAATATAAAATTTACCTGACTGTCCCACTGATATATTCCTTTAGAATATATTTTACAGCATCAAATCTTTATTAAAACTAAACAAATCGGAACTAATAAAATAATTCCGAAATTGATTCCCATGTTTAAGCACTTTTTACATTCTCATCAGATGAGAATTATTTTATACCTGAATTGAAGACTTTTGCATGTATTAAAAAAATATATGCTTTTTGGTTCTATAATATAATATCGTATAAAAAATATTTGCTTCATTTTTAATTTAATTTTCTTCCTAGCTCGTCATTTACTGCATCTCTCAGAACTTTAATAACTTTAGCCTGATCATTGGCTTGAATCACAGCAGTTCCAGCTACTATCATGTTTGCTCCAGCCTTAAATAGAAAATTTGTAACTAAATACTTAAACATTTCATAAGCAAAGAGCAAACGGAAAAAATTTTATTGCTCTTACTTTCGCGCAAACGTTGATGTTGCTCGGTCCAACTCCCCCATCAACTTCAATGTTCATTGTTGGATAGTTTTTTCGTATCCACTCTACTTTTTTCATCATTGGCTCCATAAATTTTTGTCCACCAAATCCTGGTTCAACTGTCATAACAAGAATCATGTCAACTTCTTCGACGTATTTCTCTACTACATCGACCAGAGTTCCTGGTTTTAGAGCTACGCCGACCTACACATTTTTATGTTTAAAAATTTTTTAAAATAGATCAGATTGCTATATAGACATTAATTAGACACTATTATTATTATTAATTATTAATTTATTACACATTATTAATGTTTATTTATAGCGAAAGTTATTAGATCTCTTTGATTTTAGAAATCTAAATGTATGAAATAATTTACCTTCATTCCTGCTTCTCTCACTTTTCTGCAAATCGAGGAAACATCTTCAACAGGTTCGACATGGAATGTATATTGATTTACACCTGCATCGGCCATGGGCTCTATCCACTAAAATTAAATTTATTATTCAGACTGATGACTGACTAGCAGTGTCTTCGTGGAGCGTCTCGTCTAAAAGGTGGAAGAACAGAAATACCTGTTCAGGTTTTGAAACCATCATATGAGTCTCAAAAAATGCATCCTTAATTTTATTGCGTAAACACTTGACAACAGGATGACCGAAAGTGATGTTTGGAACAAAGTGGCCATCCATAACATCTAAGTGAAGATAATCAGCGCCATTATCTAAGAGCCGCTGGGATTCTTTGTGCAATTCAGAAAGATCTGCATTCAGTACCGATGGCCCAATTCTTGATATAACATTGCGGTCCATTTTGTTGATAAGAAACCTTGTGGTCATCAATTAGTTAATATGTCTGATTCTAAAAAGTAAAAATATTTTCATGTATTTCAGTTTATGATTTAAATGCCAGAACTGAAGTTACTTTCCATAAAATTATTTTTATTAGTCATTTTGAGAGAAAATTAAAGTTCAAAAAATATTCTGACTCTTTTTGCATGTTTTCTTAAATTGATAAATTTTTTTAATCTGTAATCTGTAAAAATGTGAAATCATAATTATTTAAAATAAACAATGAAAAAATTATCATTTGAAATAAATTAGATAAAGAAACAAATGAATTTCCAAATAAAAACATTGAATAACAATGGCATTTCTTAAGTCTTTTTAATATAAAAACTATGTTTAAAAAAATGTTTCAAATGTACTAAAAAACAATTCTTTCATTCGGCAATTTTTTTGTGGATTCAAAAACCTACTTTCTACAAAATTACGGACAGATTTTAAAATCTGTCAACTTTTAAAAACAATAAAAATTAAAAAATGGTTAGATTTTCAAATCATTGATTTCTTCTCAAAAAACCACTATAAAAATAATTTTATGGAAACTTCTTCTTCTTCTTTCTTGATATATAGTTAAAAAAAAGTAATACTTAAAGTCTTTTCTTAAAAAATAAAAATATTAATCCTACTATTGTTGGAAATTTATTAAATTAATTTTAGGCTAGAATAAAGACTTCCTAGAAAGTGTTAAGTAAACACGAGCGCAATTTGTCGAAAATCGTAAATTATATAGACTATAATTATAAATTTGATATTTCAATGCAATCAATAATTTAAATATTTAAAAAGTCATATTAAAAACAAATTAACTTACTACTCTTTATTCACGTGTGCCGACAATTTTACAATTCACCAACCACGTGATGTTCGCTTTGAACACAAATACAAAAATAAAAATAAAGGTCAAAGAACAATAAAGATCCGTTTCATGCGGTCATAAAATTAATACTGTAAGAGTGACAGAGATAGAGATATCGTTCATACATTTTAGGGTGAGTTCAGAATACTCGAAAACACCTAAGGCTATGCCCACAATAGTTATGTTATAATTATTCATATAAGGACCTAAACAGAGTTGTGGCAGCACATTTATTTTACCAATACATTAAAAATAAATATGAGGGTTGCTCCTCTATTTCTATAAGCAAATTATAATCCGTGACATAATTTAAATTTTAGTCGTTGAAGCTTCAACGGTTATATACGATTGTTTGTTTTTATGATGCCTGAGCAGTTGTGAATTAAATGCTGAATATAAATTGATAATTGTTTTTTAAGAAGTGTATAAATTTAGAGTTATGTGATATGTGATTTTTAATTAAATAGTGTTAAAGTGAATTTACTTATTTTTTGTAAATCATGGCACCTTGGTCTAAAGTTATTTTAGAATGGGTAAGTTCAATTTCATTCTGCTTGTCAAGAATATTCTTTTTGTTTACAAAAGAAAATTCAAACTTCTGATTCTAGTGATATTAGACTTTTCTTAAATGTGGCCTTTGAAACACTAAAAAATATATCTTATTCTATTTCCAAAAAAAGCTTCATTAAAGGGTTTATTTTTCTTTACATTGTTAACTTGTCAACTGTTTAAAAACATAAAGAGTATTATTAATTATTAAAGTACAACATATTTTGAATAGTATCGCATTTGTCATCTTATTTCTTACTTTTCCAATATTTAAAGATCCGTTAATTTATAATAATTTATGTAAATAAAAGTAAGCGTTTTATCCATTTTTCTTTCACAGACATTTCGTAGATATCTCAGCATGTTTTGCGATATTTTAATTTTATTTTTATTTATTTTTAAAAATAAATTGCTTACACAAATGATACCTATAATTTGTTTAGAATTCTTTTAATTGTAATAAGTTTTAAAAACTTTTCCTTTAAATTTATAAATAACAAAATTAATTTTTATTTGCAGATAAATTGCCTAGAATTGTCAGATTCTCCTGTCAAGGATTTTGATGAATTAGGAGAAAAGAACATTTTTAGTAAAATTGTTACATCAATAAGGTAAATATATTTTTGATTTTTATAAAACTATGTGTTGTTTGAATTTATAAAGATAGCATTTTTAATGAAGAATCAGAACAAAAGTTACTCCAATCCCATTCCCCACAGCACGATAATTTTTCTGTTTTTACTTTTTTTAATGTTATAAATTTTAATAAATTTCTGTTTCAGTTTTTGGAAAGACCAACAGAACAACTTGACAGAAAAAGAACTACTTCAACTGTTTCTACAAGGTAATTAAAAGAAGCAAAAGTTTTTCGCCAAAAATTCAATTATTTTTAAAAGTTGCTAATAAAATTCTTCGTAAAAATTAAGTTTTAAAAGACATTAAATTATTATTTAGGTAACAAGTTATTGATGTTTTCGAATAATTTTACATTTAAAGAAATTCATAAATAAATTTTTCTTACAGATGAATATCCTTTTTTTAAATCTGAATTTAACGACAAAGAATTTCTCGCCAACTCCGTTCTTATTACATCACTTTTATTACTACGAACGTCACAAGAGCCAATTTTCCACAAACAGATGTGTGCGAAGCTCGACAATGAAACTCAAGTTAAAATAAAATTGTTCCTCGAGAGTGCACTTTCCTATGGAAATAATATTACGATAGAGTTCTTGGAATCGACAATTTCCGAACTCAACGATGCCGAAGTGACCAACATTGCCTGTCCAAAAACACCTTACATGACACCCAAGGGTAAACCACTAAGGGACTTTTTTAGTTCTCCTGCGGCGCGTTCGGTCCAAAAGCATTATGAAGTGTCTCAAAAAGCCTTTGAGTTGCGAAAATTGAGAGCTGAACTTGAAATGGAGCGTTGCGAGAAGAGCGATATCACGGAAGACTTGAGGATTCAACAGGAGAGAAACTTGGCTCTTCAGGAGACTTTACAAAACAAGGAGAAGGAAATTAAGATCTTGAAAGATGAACTGACAAGGCCGCTGACTCCAAAATCGTGCAAGAAAACTTATACATTGAAACCTGATGTTTATAAGTAAGTGTTTCATTCAAAATATTAACTAATTATTAAAATTTAAAAAAAAAATAATTTTTGTTTACAGGGAGGAGATAAAAGATTTAGAAAAGTACATTCTCGACCTGCAAAAGGAAAACGATAAGCTCCAAGACGAAAAAGAAGCCTTAGCGAGAAAAGTCATTACATTTGAGACTCAAAGCACTGTAATTTTAGAAGAAAACGAACACTACAAAAAAGACTTCGAAACGTTAAGTTGCAAAATAAAACAAAGTGAGTGTGCTTTATTCGAATTGAAGAAAGAAAACGAAGAACTTCGATGTCACGTGAAGGAAATTAACAAAGTGCCTTTCCACGAAGAGAGCTTCGAATACGATAACGTGCACATTGCCAATGCATCGTCGTTTTTAAATACCAGTGAATCTCTCAGCTCAGTAATTGAAATTCAGTTGCAGGAAGCGAAAGAAGAGACGATCAAAGTGAAAAATGAACTCGCTTCTGTCACTAAATACTCAAAATCGCTAGATCTAGAATGTGAACAATTAAAGGAGTCTAATCAGGTTCTTCATCAACAAATCGAACAAATGAAAATAATTGAGAAGAAGTTTCAAGAAGTGAAATCAGAACTCCAAATTTCTTGCGATAGGGTGGAAAAACTAAATGTGGAAAATACTAAATTATTGGAGGAAACTCAAGGATTGAATGTTCAGTTAGAAAAGTATAATGTCAACGAGATAGCTTTGAATAGGAAATTAGTCGCTCTGGGAGAATCGTTAAATCAAGAAATTCGAAGAACCGCTGATTTGGAGTCGTCAAATTCGGAAGTTCGGAGAAAACTTGAAGAAACGGTGAAAATTGTGTCTAAATTGGAAGATTTGAACGTTCATCTAGAGAGTACAGTTAAAAATCTGAATCTCGATGTTAAAGAAAAAGATCGTCACACGTCGCAATTAAAGTCCGAAATTTTGCAACTAAATGAATCGATTACGAAGAATGGAATCGAAATTTCGAATCTCACCAGTTCGGTACATGTGGCAAATTCGGAAATAGCTGCCTTGAGGAAATTAAACGAAGATCAAGTGGAACAGACAAAATTATTGGAGCAGAAGTATCAAAAAGTTGATTTCAACTTGAAGGTTTCTTGCGAAAAAGCAGAGAAATTAGGCGAGGAAAATAAAAATTTATTGGAAGAAACACAATTAATGAAAGGTCAACTAGAGCAGCATAGTATCAACGAAATCGGTTTAAATGAAAAATTACTCGCTACGAATGATTCTTTAAATCTGGAAATTGCCAGAACGGCAGAATTGGAATCATCACTTTCTAAAGCTCGAACCGAAATTGAAGAAAAAGATAAACTAGTATCCAAACTCGAAGATGTGAACGTCAATTTGGAAAGTGAAATAAAAAAACTAAACTCCGACGCCGAAGAAAAAGATCAGTACTCCTCGAATTTAGAAGCTGATATTTTAAAACTAAATGATCTGATAGAAACTAGTGAAATTGAAAAATCAAAGCTAACCGATACGATAAATGAAGCAAACTCCGAAATACTTGTATTAAAAGATACGAATAAAGATCTTCACCAACAAGTAGATTTGATGAACGCGATGGAGCTGGAATTAACCAGAGTAAAATCAGAACTTGAAGGATCCATCGAAAGAGGAGAAAAATTGAGTGAAGAAAATGGAAAATTATTAGAAGATACAAAACTGATGACTTCTCAGTTAGAAAAATATAAAGTCAACGAAATCGAACTAAACGGTAAATTATCTGTCACACAAGATTCATTAAATCTGGAAATTGCCCGAACTTCTGATTTGGAGTCATCACTTTCGGATTCGAGACTAAAAATACAGGAAAAGGAGCAAATTGTCTCCAAATTGGAAAACGAGAATATTTCCTTAGAAAAAGAGGTCAAAAACCTAAAGTGCGAAATCGAAGAAAAAGATCATCACTCGTCGAAATTGGAGGTCGAAATTTTGCGACTAAATGAACAGACAACAAAGAACGAGATCGAAATTTCGAATCTCACCGGTTCGGTAAATCAGGCAAATTCGGAAATAGCTGCCTTGAGGAAAACAAACGAAGATCAAGTGGAATTGACAAAATTAATTGAGCAGAAGTATCAAGAAGTTGATTCAGACTTGAAGATTTCTTGCGAAAAAGCAGAAAAATTAGGTCAGGAAAATAAAAATCTGTTAGAAGAAACCCAAGTGATGAAAAATCAACTAGAACACTACAATGTGAATGAAATCAATTTAAACAAAAAATTACTCTCAATGGAAGATTCTTTAAATCTGGAAATGAAAAGAATCGCCGATTTCGAGTCGATAGTTACCGATGTTAAATCCCAGATTGTAGAAAAAGAGAAATTGATTTCCAACATCCAGGACTTAAACGACTGTCTTGAGTCTACGATCAAAAATCTAAATCACGAAGCCGAGGAGAAGGATCGCAAGACCTCGGAATTAGAAGCTGAAATTTTGGACCTTAACCTTCAGATCGAGAACGCCGGCCTTGAGAAATCGAATCTAATAGGTAGCTTGAGTGAGAAAGATTCCGAATTACTCGAATTGAACGAGACGAATAAAAATCTTTCTCAACAAATTGAACTTTTGAAAGTGGTGGAGGAAAATTTCCATCGAGTTCAATCCGAACTCGTTCTTTCTTGCCAACGGTTGGAAAAACTAAGTGATGAAAATTCAAAGTCTTTGGAAGAGACTCGTGTAATGAAGAATCAATTAGAAGACTACTGCCTCAAGGAAATTAATTTGAACAAAAAATTACTGGCTGTCGAAGACTCTCTAAGTGAAGAAATTAAAAGAACAGCGGATCTCGATTCATTGGTTTCTGAATTAAGAGCAAAAATCACCGAAGAAGAGGAATTGATTTCCAAATTAGAGGATTCAGGAAAAAATTCGGAAGTTAAGATCGAAAATCAAAATCTCGAACTTGAAGAAAAGAGTCATCACATAAAGCTTCGAGATACCGAAATTTTGAAACTGAATGAAGAAATCAAAATTCACGAACAAGAAAAATTGACTATCAAAAATACACTTGACGCAACAAGTTCTAAAGTTGAGGAACTCAACGAAACTATGAAGCAAAATGCTAGAGCAATTCAAAAACTCCAGGACTCTCTTAATTGTAGAAATTCAATTCTAGACGAATTGTCCAAAGTACAGATTGTATTTTCCGAAAATAGTGAATTTTCCGTGCCTTTGGATGCAATTGCGAAGAATTTGAACGAATTCAAAAACTCGTTAGGACAAGAAAATACGGAAGAGGAAATGATCGAAAAAATTGTAAATCTATGTACTTTAGTCAACGGAGTGAAAAATTTAAAACACGAGAAAATTGCTTTGGAAGAAAACTTGAATTCTGTCCAAAGTCTTCTTTGTGAGAAACAAAACGATTTGGAGGATAAAAACAAGTCGATCGAGCATTTGGAACAAGAGGTGAAAAATTTACAAAGCAGCAATGATCATTTAAGTGAAGAATTATCTCTGATTACGAAGAAAACACTGGCTCTTGAAGAAAATTTACTTGAAAAGAATGAAGCGCTGAATTCTTTTGAAACAACGATATCGAACCTTAAACAAGAGAAATTGTCCCTGGAAGAAGAATTAAGAACATCTACCGAAAACTCTAATTCCCTTAAACGGGAATTGAATGCAAGAGATTCAATTGTAAAAACTTTGGAGAACGAGCAAAGATTGTTGAGAGAAGAAAAAATCTCCTTCGAGGGTGAATTAAATTCTGTTATTGAAAGTTTAATAAAAGCTCACGAAGAATTATCTTCTGTCGATAAAATTAATTCTGTTTCAGAAGAGAAAAAATCGATTTCAGGTGAAAGTACAGAAGAAACGTCGGTGAAAAATACAACAGCAAAATTAGAAGAAGAGGTAAACGAAATGCTTCGAATAAATGTTTCCCTAAAATGCGATTTGCAGCTGTGCCGTGAAAAATTAAGTCAAGTGGAAAATTGCATACGAGATATAAATCAAGAGAAGGAAGAACTACAGAAAGAGAATTCATCGAATCAAACCGATTTGAATGAAGCAAGACAAGAACAAGAGGCTCTTAATTCATCGATTCGAGAGCTGAAAGAACGCAACACTTTGCTGAGTAATAAACTAAATGCAACGCAGAGCAAAATTTCTCGATTGGTGCAAGAAAATAATTTCAAGAACAATTTGATATCGAAACTAAAAGCAGATAATAAATCAGAAAATGTGATTATAAAAGCAGTAAAATTAGAAACAAGTGATGCTAATTTCAACGAAGAAACATCAAAGAACTACGAATTCGAAGATTTGAAAAATATGTCGATTGTCGAGAATGAATTACTCGAGAATTCCAGCAAACAATGCGAAAATTTGGAAGAATGCATCTCCCAGAAAATAGGTCTAGGGGACAAATTCACAGAAGTCGAGAAAGAAAAACTCTCCTTGGAGAATTTAGTAAAAGATCTAAGAAACAAGGAACAAGAGCAAAAAATCCACATCGATAGATTAATTGCAGAAAAACTCCTTCTCCACGAAATACTGTTGAGAGGAACAAAAACTCGAGAAGATTATCACAAAAAATTAACAAAACTCGAAGAAACCTGGAATACGAGTTTGAATAAATTTTACGATACTTTCTTCAAACATCAATCAGATTCCGACGAACTGAAAAATATACACAAAGAAAAGGCAGTTTTGCAAAATATTTTCTCCACCTACACACAACAGAACCTGCAATTGTTAACTTCTCTAACCGATGTTTCGGTAAATAAATTCTTGTGCATTGATGAGAAAATTAAAAACAACGACAGCAACGTACAGTTGGAGAGCGAAAAGGAAATTTTACAGTCTGACATTAAAGGACTTGAGACCACGATTAACGAAATGGAAGTAACCGAAAAGAGACTAGAATCATTTGTGGCAATGGTGAACAAGTACAACAATAGTCCGGAGGCGAATCACGTGAAATATTCGGCGGAGAATTTCAAGAAATTGGAACTACAACTGCAAAATGTAAATAAGGAGAAGAGAGATGTTAAGGAGAAATTGGATAATATTCGAATAAGGAATGCGAAGTTGGAGAAAAATATCGATGAACTGAGAAGTGAATTGACGAAATTGAAGAGTATCCAAAGTGGCAATTCGGAAGCGGAGAAAAATTATTTGGAGAAGGTCAAATGTTTCGAGGAAGAAAATTCGAATCTAAAAATAGAAACGGCACACCTGGGGGAGGAGAATCGATGCCTAAAGGCGGAAATTGAATCCTTACGAAGTCAGATTGTAGATAAAGATGATGAGGGTAAAATCGCTGCTTCGAAAATTGATAATCGAATTAAGGAGATCCACGATGAGTACGAGGTCAAGTTGGACAAACTCAAGGAAAAAATGGTAATATATTTCACTTTTTTTAAACAAAAGACACAAGATAGTCCTTAATATTTTCAATTTTAACATTAATGTACATATTAAAAATCATTGAATCCTTGCAAAGAATTTTATCAAAAAGTTCGAAAATGAATTTTATTTGAAGAATTTTAGTAAAATTTTTTAAATTATAGTTAAATGTTTAATTATCGATTTTTACTAAAATTTTATTGAAAATAATTGAATTTCAGAGAAGAATTTTATTATTTTAAAAAAATTGAATTTCTGAGAAAAATTTTATTCTTAAAAAAATTAATTGAATCGTGTTTATAACAATAAATTTTCTGAAATAATAATTCTTTCAATGGAAAAAGTAAAATTTTCAAACTTCTTATAATTAGAGAAAAGTTTTTTGATGAGTGTAATTTTTTAATTAGAATAATTTCATATTTCTAGAAACTTGCTTATAACGAACAAATGCAGAAATTGACAATGAAGCAAGAGCAGACAATTCAAGAGAAGGTCAAGAATTTACAAGCAAAGATCGAACAACAATGTCGCAAGCATACTGAGGAAATTAATAAATACAAGGAGCACGTGACGGAATTAACTTCCCGACATTGGGAAGTTTGTGATAAACTCTTGGCTGAAAAACAAGAAAAAGAAGGCGCTTTCAAGCAAATGAAGGAAATGAGTTTGAAATTCAATAATGATATTAAGGATTTGCACCAAAGACAAGTATTGTCATCACTGAACAAGACAGCAAGGTATTCCTATTTTCTTACTTTCGTTGTTATTGTTCTATTCTCTATGCTTAGTTAGCAGTATTTTACTTCAGTAAATACCAGATATTTTCTTTTTATATAAATCTAAATATTAAATAATTTTTCTAATCATCTGACGTTATTGTTTTTCTTTTTGTCTTCAGTTTGGACAGAAGGGATTTCACAACGACGGACTTCCGAAAAGGTCTGCAAACTTTCCAAATTATTGAAGAGGAATCATTCACGAGAAGACGTAGTCTTCAAGGTTTGCAAGTGATGGGAAATGCATTCACTGCCGAAGATGAGGAGGGAGAAGTCTTCAATAATGTGTATTTAGGTACGTAGACACAATTATAAGTAAATATTTTTCAAAATTAATGTTTTCAATTTAACCGATTTTCTTGTTTAATACATAATTTCAGCTGATATGAAGGAAGGTCGTACCAGTTCCATTAATTCTGATTTCAATCGGGTCTCGGTTTTACAAATGAGAAATTCTCTCTGTAAACCTCATTTGAAGTCTTCCTATCCTGCCGAAACGCAATTCCAACCTCTGGGGTTAACCGAAGAGGACATAAAGGTAAGATCTTCAAAAACCTTTTTCATTTATTTAACATTTGTTCTACGCATAAAGTATACATTACGTGTCTGAACACTTCTAATGAAATGCTTTGTGTATTAAACTAGAATTTTTATGGAAATGTAGAAAAATAGTTTTCATAAAATTTTAATTTAATCCACAAAGGATTTCATGAGAGTTTAAGGAGAGCAATTCTACTTGAATAGTTCAATAAGTCAATATTGATTTTAAAGCAAAGAAATTGTGTGTTTATTTCGCCTCCCTTCCCCTGCTTTCTACTGATTTTTATCCTCTCGTTTTTAAAACTTGAGGTGATAATTTTCAATTGCTTGTAAATTTGATTATATTTTGTAGAATGGGGGAACAGAAGATATTTTTAACGACAGTCTTAGTCAAAGTCTGCTTCCGAATCAAAAGGGAAAAAGAAGAGAGAGAACTCAGGTAACTTTAGATTTTAGTTATTCGTCGATTTTGGTTCTTTTTTTTGGTCAGAATCTATATTTTATAATATATATTGTGACTTCTTTTAGACATCGTATAAAAAACCTGGACCTCCTACACCAAGTAAAAACGGTAGACGACTATCGTTGCAGGTGAATTAAATTATATAATTTTTAACGATTTTATATTTTGGATTATCGTTTTAGTTGTTGCTGCTCAACTAATGAATTGCTTTGCAAAGATGTTTGCTTATTAATCTCTGAACTGACTTTGATATTTAGTTTTTGCTATAAACTTCGCTACTAATTAGCTTCATCTTTTTTGTTTTGTGTATCTACAGTTTACTTCAGTGAGACTGAATCTACATACCTATTAAATTATAATATTACTTAATTTTCTTGTGATAAATTAAGACAAAATTTTTTCTGGTCTTTAGAAGAAACTCTCAATCTTCATAGTTGACATTTCGTTTATCAGTGTTATTTTTCTTTGCATTTCTCATTCTTAAGTTTATATTTATACTATATATTGACATTAGATAATTTCTCTACTTTCAAACACAAATTCGTTACTGTTTGCCTTAATTAATAACTAGAGATTTTTCTACAACTTCATATTGTTACTCTCTCAATAAATCCTAAGATTCTTTGGATTTATTTCAAATACAGGTTTCTCTACAAATCTCCAATTCACTTTGAAAACTCTAAGGACGCCAATAAAAATTCTTCGCTTTTCTGTTTTTGAAATTTAAGATCGATTCGATTCTATATTTTAAAAAACTAGACAACAAAAATCTTGAATTTAATACATTTATCTCTGTTATTTTCGTCGAGAGTAAATTGACCCAAAAAGAGCGAATTCATCTCGTAGAAAATAATATTAAATAAATAATACAATTTTTTCTTCGCTTTTCTCGGATGCCTTGAAAAAATCAAGTTTTCTTTTATGTCTGAATGCTCTAGAGATATTTAAGAAAAGAGATAAAAAAAACTTACATTTGTTCCCAGAGAGAATGACGAATTAATTTATAATTTAATTTCAGGGCAATGAAGCAAAATCTCCAACGTCGCGAATTTTAAGAGAACGAAATTTAGTTGAGAAGAGAACTACCGGCACTCCACGACGGTTAAAGGATCTCTTCAGTACCTCGAGGCAGCAAGATGAGGTAACATTTCTCTCACTATTTTTTATCAGCGATTCCTGATTCCTTGTAAATATTAAATTTCACAAAAAAAGATGGAAAAATTTTAAAGAATCTTTTTTTACTTAAATCGAAAAAGCTTCCTTTGATCTTTTGTAATTTTTTGTAATAATTAGTAGAATAACTTTCCACATCTTGAACTAATTTTCTTTTAATTTTTCAGAATGCAGTGGGATCGCCCAGACGATTCAGCAATATCTTCCGCAAGAGGCGATTACAAACAGAAAAAAAATAATTTGTAAATTATATTTTATTTATAAATAGCTATATAGATTACTTCAACAAAAGTAATTTAATTTTAACATTCAAAGAATCTGTATTGATGATGATTTTACTAGTAACAATAAGTTTTATGTATCATAGTGTTCAGAAAATAAAAATGTTAAATTAACATTTTTCAAAGATGCTTCGCAGCTTCCTTTACAGTTCGAAAAAAAGCTGTGGCGAAAACAATTCTATAGTACAAAGATGACTATGATATTGAACAATAAAAAAATAACATCTAAATAAATAAGTGTAAAGAATGAGTGAATTTTTGTCGCGTATAAATGTGTCACATTTTTATATACATAACTTTTTGCCAAATGTACTTAATTTTATTTTTTAAACCAGCTGTATTAAAATGTCTATAATAAATCTAATTTTGTTATTAAATCTTCAAAAATTTTGTTAAAAAAAGCAAATTATTAACGTTCGTTCTAATTTATTCGCTTATAACAATTTGGAATACTTTTTGGTAACTAAATTCAAGATTGGAATACTTTAATTTAGAATAATTTTGGTAGCCAATTCAAATTTAACAATATAGAAATTTATAATCGATGAATCGTTTTTTGTCAAAAACAAAACAAAAAAACGAAAAACAATGAAGAATCTTTGAAAGTTATATTTGATTTTCACATAAATATTATTGATAAAAATGAACTATCCATAAGGGTGAACAAAAAAAAACAACTACATATTATGATTCAATAGTTACAACATCTTTAAGAACGAGTTTATCTGTCTATCGAATAAGATTTATCATTACACAATATGTATAAAGCCTTAGAGTAACTCTTTTAACGTTTACATAATGAATCTTACAAGTAACAATTAATAATCTTCATGATACTGGGAGTCATTAGGTACATACAATGGTCAACTTTTATTGTCTAATTGTTGAAAAACTAAACGCTTCACTAGTAATGAATATTACTCTCTTTCGTTTATTTTTAGTTACATTGGATTGACTAAGAACATTTAATGCTGATTAACTATTACAGCATATCTACAACTTTCACAGAAAAGATAATATTTTTAATTCCTTCCATTTTTTAAATTTCAGAATTATCATGATTATGTCTTGTATTATGAAATTATAAAACGAAAAAAGAAAAATATTTTAACCACTTTTCACTCTCAAAGAGCTTTAAAGAAAAATACTAAAAAAAATATATTTTCTACAAATCACGAATAAAGATGAATTCCAGTTCAGAAAATAAAAATAAAAATAAACATAAACATAAAAATATACCTATAATGAATTTGTACAACATTTTAAAGTTTTTCTGCAAATATTCTTACCATGTAATGAAAATTATTAAATTATTATCTAATAATATTTACTTTTTAAACTGGAATTTGTCTTAAAATTTAACGTTTAATGTTAAATAATTAACGGTTTTCTTTAATAACTATCTCTTAATACATAAACCATTGCCTTAGAAATGGATTTCGTCTTTGGAAATAATTTTCCAAATGATTCTCTAGGAATTCAAGGCTTTGAAGTTTTAAGTTTCGTTTAACTTGTTGAAAATAAGATATAATCGATTGATTACAGTTATGCATGGCATGTACACTCTCTTATGTAGAGTTCGTACTGAGTATATAATTATGTAATTTTAAATTTTAAATCTATGGTCAATGTGCTTGCACTTTTAAATTATTATTTTTAAAGCAAATGGAAACTAATGAGTGCAAGAGAGCTAACTAAGTCACAGTAGCACTTGTACCACGGCAGTTCAATTAAAGCATGTATTTCGTTTGATCAAGCACAACATGTAAAAATAACGAGTCTGTAAAATACGTTGAGTGTATTTTTTTGCTGCGAGAAACAAAATCTAATTGATCCCGGACCTTCCAGTTTCAAGTTTACTCCTCTCCAACGCTATGGACAGTTCCAGATCCTCCTGATCGCGACGCTTGCGCCTCTCGTCCTCCTCCCGCAAACTCTCCCTCGACGCCCAAGCCATCTGCCGCTCCTCCGAATTCAAATCCTTCTTCTCGCCATTCCAGACTTTGTTAGTCCCTTTGTTCTTCTTGTCGCCAAACAGGGACTTGTCCTTGAACGGAGACTTCTTGTCCATCGATTTGGCGTCGTTTTTCGAGGCAAACGACGCGTTCGACTTTGTTCGCATTGTGTTCGAGCCTTGATTCTTGTTGGCGTTGGAGAAAGCCTTGTTGAAATCGACGCTGAATTTGGAATTGGCTTTTTCGTTTTTATTTTTTGGAAGGGGCAAAGTCTTGGAGAAGTCCGAGTCGAAGGTTTTGTCGAAGGTGTTTCCCGAAGTGGATGAATTCTCATCGAAACCAAAGGGGTCTAGTCTACTGGCGCTGTTGGTGGATGAGGTTTTGTTGGCATTTGAGTCTCCGGCGAGGAGGAATTCGTCGTTGAAGGGATCTAGATCGTCGAGGTCTGCGTAGCGATAGTCCTTGAATGGATCCTCCTTGAAGTCCTGCATTATTGGAGTTGGAGTGGTGCGAGGTCTGCCGAATAGTCTCTGTGGCTCTGTTCGATTCGAAACTGGCTCCGGCTGAAGCATTTTTTTTGTCACGAGTCAGTATTTTGTTTACTGTAAATTTAAGAGAAACGCGGCAAATACCGCTGATTATGAACTGGTCCTCAGGTCTGCTTTCTGATCTGTTAAATGCTGTAATGCAAACGTATCTATGTGCCTACGTGCAAAAACATTCATCAGCGTCGTTCATTAACTCCATAATAATCAGAAACAAAGTTGCCAAAAAATTAAAGTTGAAAAATTAATAATAAAAACTACAATACAAATTCAATGGTCATAAAATAAATTCAATTCAAAAATATTTTGACCCTTTTCAAATTTTTATTTTTCTTAAATATTCATAGATTTTAAAATCCATTCGTAATTTTGTAAAAAACATGTTTTAATATCCACAAATAATAAAATGATGAAATCAATAAAATAATGTATTCCTTTGAAATTTTTTTTTTAAATTCTACGTGTAATTTTTATTCCCAAACAGCACAATAATTTCATTCAAATGAAATAAGTTTTCTTTTGGAAAAAGTAATTTTTTAAACAAATTTCGTGATTTTTAGTTGAATACAATATTTTTAATCTGTCCAAAAATGTGTCTAGTTCAAGTGACAAAAATAATAGAACATGCTACAGAAAATTTAGCTACAAACGTCAGAGGTGAAATTGTTAAAAACATATTGTGCTATCTGGGTTATATATTAAATATTCAGAACGACTCTGAATCCTGTTTTTACAAAATAAACATTCAATTATTCAAGGAGTTCAAATAGTCTGGAACCTCTAAAAATAAAATTGTTTAAAATATTGTTTTTTTTATTTTTACCATAGAAATGAAGTAGAAAAATTTAAAAATCTACGTCTTATTTTATAAGTAACAAATTAATTTCAAATGTCATGGAAAATCTAAAATTATGCTAAATTGTTGAAATTAAATAAAATTTTACTCTAATTAAAATCAATTTAATATTATTCATTAAACATAAAGAAATTTAAAAATTGTTATGTTTCGTTTTTTTAATTTAATTTATCAGATACTGTACAATTTCAAAAAATGTTGGGAAAAAAATTAGTTTTCTTCTACTATGTCAATTTTGATGTGTTAAATAATTAATAAAATTTTTATATCAAAAAAATTAT
This sequence comes from Leptopilina drosophilae, assembly GCA_032873175.1. Classification (NCBI taxonomy): domain Eukaryota; kingdom Metazoa; phylum Arthropoda; class Insecta; order Hymenoptera; family Figitidae; genus Leptopilina; species Leptopilina drosophilae. The sequence continues at coordinate 7,095,215 of CM065485.1, read as the reverse complement.
TTTCAGAGGTTTGAAAAATTTGAAACACCTTGTAACATTGAATTGAATTGCTATCAAGCTATCAAGGTGTAAACAATGAGTGAACAAAGTTACGAAAAAATACCGAACACTAAGAAATGAATTAAAATGTTGACTGCATGCTCCACAAGTCAAATCAGTGGGAAAATTGAAAATCGTACTGCATCTACCTAAATGTAAAACAATCAATACTGATAACAAATAAATTATAAAAAATGTCAATTAAAATCGAGTCAAAACAAAAATCATACAACAAGGAACAAATATGTCTTCAGCGAAAATTATCACGTATAAACTTAAATTTATTATTACTAAAATAGTTTTCTGTGCATCTTGTCAAAATTGGAAATTATTAACAAATTTACAACATATTTGATCTTGGTGTACTATTAAAAAAAATGAATGATTTATTTAAAATATTGGAAGAAAGAAGTGGAAATTATTTTAAGTTTAAAATTAGTTTCGTTTCAGTTAAATATTAGTGTAAACCAAAAACGAAAGTCGATGAATGAGCTTAGTTTCATTAGATATGAGTCTTTTTGGTTATGAATAGAGTAATTTTTTTCTTAATATTTGTTTCATTTTTTCTAAATTTTTCCCTAAATCAAACTTGAATATACTTTAAATTACGTGATAGATTTTAGTGTATTTTTTAAAGAAAACAAAACTTATTAAACTATTTTTCCTTCTTAACTTCAAAGTCAATAAATGTGCAGTAACTTAAATATATTTAAGAATTAATTTTGCCCATCTTCAATTTCATCTTTAATATTATTATATTACTTTAATTTTTCAATTTTTTAATTTCATACTTCAATTTCAAATTCTAAATTTTGTGGAGAAAAAAAGTAATTTAAAAAAATGCGATACAATTAAAATGTACGTATATTAAAATACAATATTTCCAAGTTATCGCTTCACACTTCCTAAATTCCAATGTTTCAAACTGATAAGAGAAAATAAATGTGAATACTGAAATAATAAAAGAATAATTATAATGGAAACAGTAACAATAATAATATAATAATAAAAACTAAAATTATAATATAATAATGATAATAATAATAATATAATAATAATAATAATAATAATAAAATTATAGTTACAATGAATAAGTGAAGAATATGTTAAGAGATTATGTAGATTATTATAGGATGATTAAAAAATGACTAAGTAGTTCATTTTTTAAAATAAAATTTCTACTAATTTTCCACACAGTGCTACATTTCGAAACATTTATTGTGACAATTAAATTAGTGAGCATGCATTCTTAACATGTACAATCAAAAAATTTCAATATCTCAGGCAAATATTTTTTATTGAAAATTCAGCTTCTTTGAATTTGATTTTGAACATTTTGAACTTATTTTATAAACCAATCGAAAAAAAATTCATATTAAGTTTGGTTGTAATTGTTTTTGAAAAGAAAGTGACTTGTTCGTAAGCTAATTTTACAATTTTTGAAAAAATTAATTAAAACTCAATGAAACTGACTGAATATAAATTCAAAACATTTGATAAAGATGCTAAAGTATTAACTAAATTTTTTTGAATTAAAAAAATAACAAAATTCAATACTGTAAAGATCTATTTAATCTCTTAACAACAAAAATGATCTTTAATTGAAAAGTAAGCATTTAATTCAAAAGCTTGTATTCAATAATTTCAAAATTATTAAAAAAAAAATATTTTGTAACAAATTTTATAGTTACAATATTAGAAAAGAAAAAAGCTTGCAAATTATTTTCAATTGAGTAGAATATTTAATTTGAATATCAACTGCTTACTTGACAATTATTAGGTAACATCTGATCACATAGTAACAATAAAAAGCATAATTCATAAAATATTTAAAAAAAGCCACGTAAATTACAAGAACATAAAATTACATTTAACAAAGAAATAATTCGAATTTTTGCATTCAGCTTACCTTAGAGTCGAAATTTGTGAAATCAGCGAATCCAGCGTTGAAGGTGTTTCCATTTTTAGTGTCGGATAACGATTGACTGGCAAATGGGTCAGGTTTCTGACTCGCGAACAAGTCGGGTGTAGGCGAGGGAACTGGAGGCGCAGGGGCAGCTCGCAGTGGACCAGTGACTCCGGAGCCCGCTTGAGCCGAGCGTGGCGGTGCAGGTCTAGGAGGTTTCTGTTTCGCCTTCTTCGGCGGAAGAGCTGGGCTGGGACTTTCAGAACGTGTCGGCGCATAGAGATTCGCAAACGGATCGTCACCGAATGGATCTTTCGAATTCTGAAATCATAAATTGCATCATTTTGCATTGTTTCCAAATATTAGACCGAAGTACAATTAACTTTCACTAGATTTCATTTGTTGTTGTTTAGGAAAAATATTGACTACTTACACCACTTGGTTTTGCTTTATTATCTCCAAAGGCATCATACGGTTCCTGTTTTATTGAATCTTGTTTGTTGAAAGCCATGAAGGGGTCGCTCGTAAATCCACCCTAAGGACAATGAATTAAAATTAAAAATTTGTAATTAGAATACGAAAGTCAAATTTCGTTTCAAAAACAAAAAAAATGAAAAATATATATTTTGATTCAGTAAACGAAGCAAAATTTCACTTTCTATTCCTTATAATTAATTCATAATTATAAATATAGGAAAATTTTCGAAATGAAAATGTTGCTTACGGTTGCTGATGCTGGGGCATTTTCAAACAGATCACTGTCTCCAAAAGCGTCTTTAGCTTTATCTGACGAGAAAGGATCTTCATTAAAAGCACCTCCAATACCATTAACATTCGAGAAAGACTGCCTCTCGGATTTTTGTCCATTTAATTGTGCGAAACTGTCCTCTTCATTTCTGTTAAAAAAAATCACCGTTAGTTTACAATTCAATTATTTTGAAAAAACTTTTGAATGAAAATTATTCAAAAATTTAATAATTTTTAAAGGAAAATAACTGCCACGGCAAAGATATTGTCCGTCGAATCTTCGTCATGTCAGTTAAAGGGTTAATAACTTTTTGAAATAAACATTAAATTATTATTATACTTTTGTGACAATCTAACCGTATTAATTCTTCAATTTCCGGCTTGTAATGGAGACTCGTGTCTGGCACGACATTCGCATCGCCAGTGGCAAGTGCAGAATCATAAAGGGCAATCGCGTCACTCATTTGCCTCTGTTGTTCCTCGAGGTGAGTAATTTTAACCTTCGCTTGACTTATCTGAAGTTGCGCCTCCTGAAGCTTCTTCGTCAATTCGTTCAATTGGTCCCTACTCTTCGTCTGCTGCAACTCCAATTGCTGTTCTTCATGTTTGAGTCCTTCCAATTCTTGACGCTTGGAATTCAACTCTTCTTCTTGAGATCGCAGCACCGACTCCTGCTCTTCTGCTTGTTGTCTCAATTTGTCAACCTATTCATCAGTTGAATTTTTTTCATTAAATAGTCAAAGTTTTCAAAACGTCATGTTTGATAAATATTCAATTTTCCAATGCGGTATGACAAGAAAAAAATGTGTAATAATTCTTCGTTTTGCTTTTATTTTTTTAAGTTCTACATTCAGCAAAGAATATCGCAAAACGCATTTAGACTACACAGAATAAAGCTTTGGAAAAGGAGAAACAACTTTCATTTCTTTTCAAAAATCACACGCGAAGCAGACAAACTTTTTTTTTTAATTTCACTCAAGTATTTCGTTTATGCTTTAGAAATATTAAGCATTTTGCGTTAGCGACGTTACTTTGTTCAACATAGTGGAAAAAATAATTTAAAGAAATAAAATGTGACCTGCTCGGAAGAAAGGTACTTAAGCAAAAAATTTGAGGCTGTGCTTGTAATTTTCGAAATTCCTTCTTAGGTACCTTTCTTTTGAGTTTATTGCAAAAATTAAACCATGAGAAATATTTAAATACCTTTTGATGCTCATCCTGAATCTCGATCTCGATTTCACTCAACTCTTTATCTACATCTGCTTTCTACAAATCAAATGTAACGAACAAAAAAGTAATAAGGAATGGTAAGAATTTGACTGTCGACAGGAAAATATTTTACCGAAAATTCGATTTCTTGTTGGTGCAGCAACGAATTTAGTAAAACATTAATAGTAAACACTTGCGTTCTAAAAAGAAGTTAAAATAATTAACCCTGATTTCTAGACAAAATTTTGACTTTTCCCCCGACCCTAAAGAATATTCTGATTCACTCTAAACATTATCAAATACTCCAAAAAAATTACGTTATTTTAAAATAAAAACAATCTATTCTCTTTTAAATAACGCTATATTTTTAAATTTAATATCAATGTTTTATTAAAATCATTAGCATACTATTTAACATAGAACGAACTTTATACAATTTCCTGATAAATTGTTACTTTTCGTCCAGTCAAAATCGTGCCCAAAAAATAATCATTCAAAAGTAAATCAATTGCCTCTAAAAATACTTCTTATTGAGTTGCACAAGTTTATATTTATGAGATAAAAGCAGAAAGTAATATGAGTGTCTTACTCTGAAAGTTTGAGTAGTTTGTCAATCAGGGGGTGTCATTTATACCCTCCCACCTTTTTCAATAAATAAACAAAATTTCAACTTAATAAGCGCAAATGCAAAACTATTAAATTATAATATTAGTTGTAGTTACCTTAAAGTTATGTATTTAAAATTCTAAAGTAATTTGACTTCAAGTTACCCAACCTCTGAATAAAAAGTCTCCTCCTCCTGGATGTGACTTTATTTCTTTAAGCACTCGAAATAATTTTTATTTCAGCCGTATTTAACAAACAGCAAATTAGTACAACTCAAAAAAGTATTTTTTTATACAAATTAAAAGATCCTTGAAAAAACTTTATTTCTTTAAAACAATTATTCCAAGAGTACAAAATTTACATTTAATAATAAAATAAAAAATATGATTTCTATAAAAAAATCATTCAATCAAAAAAAAAAAAAAAAAGAATTAAAAAAAAGCCGATTAAAATTCTAAAATTCAACGAACTTTCAAAATAGAATACTATAATCTCGGATCTTTCAATTAATATATAAAAACATTAGTGGCATCTTGATAGAAAAAATTAATATGCAAATTAAAAAAGTAAAATCATATTTAAAAATGAAAAGGAATCGTAACTGAATTGTTTGAAATAATGAAAATAAAATACAACGATATCTAAACTTTTTTTTATAATATAGCCAATATTTTTACTATTTTGCAGAAGCCAAGCCGAACAACAAATGTGCAAATTAGAAGAATTAAAATACTTTACCTGCGCTTTCAGATCATTTAATCTTTTTTGCGCTTCTCCTCTTTGATTTTCTAACTGTTTTAAAGTAGCCGCTAAAGTATCCAATTCACTTTGCAAACTCTTTATTTCGCCGTTCTTTATCTTAATGTCCGCCTCCTTTTGTGCAATGTCTTGTTCCATCATTTGCCGTTCGCGAACCAATTCAGCAATGTCTTTACTTATCATATCCAACTCCGGATTGGAGTATCCAGATATATTATTATTCTCCTGAAAAATAGCAAGTTTCAATTTTTAATATTGTTGTTAAAATTATTTTATACCTATTAATATAGATTAACTTAAAACAAGTTACTTGATAATTTATTTTCATCTCAACTTACTCGAAGATGTTTTGGATATATTAATAATATTTATAATATATAACATATATTTTTAATAAATAATCGAAAAAATAGTAACAAGATATGTTTTCTTTTGCTAAAAGAGCAATAAAATATAGATTACCTACGAATTTTTAAACACTAAATGGTAAAAATTATTTACTCACTGGTTCTTGAGGTTAATGATTAAAAATTTCAAGTTGAAATTTTAAAATTCAATATGGCTAAGAAATGTTTAAAAAATTGTTAGATTATCAAAAACCACGTTGGTGGTTTTTAATCGTTACAACTTTGTTGAACACGACTCTGACGTAAAAATTTGCCATTACAACTATCAGCTAAAGCTGATAGAACCGAAGAAACGAAAAATTTAAAGGAGATTTTTTTAAACAACTAATCATATTTAAATATAATTTTGTTGACCAGTATAATCTATTATGTAATTGCATCTATCTACAAATACTAGAAACCATCCAAATATTAATTTAAATTATTGGTAATACTAATAAATAATATTTAAGCTTAAAGTTTTTTGATATTATACATAAATAATCGTTATAGTCACTATCGCCATATTTTTCGTGAAATTACGTATGTATCCTAAATTTGAGCTCTCTAGGTCAAAACGAATGTGTTAAAGGGAGGAATTGATTAAAATTCACTTTGATTTCGTTTTGAAGAAAAGAATATCGAGATAAAACAGTTGAAGTTTGTGACTGTAGAAATAAAGTAAAAAAAAGAAAAATGTTAAAAATAAAATATTTGACGTTGTTAATTGCAATTATAATAGGCATAGAATGTGACTTTATTAATAAGGGAAATAAAGAAGGTATTGATTAGAAAATACTTTGTTAAATTTCTTTTGTCAAAAAAATAATGTTTTTCTAGATTCAAAGTTTGTTGAATATCCAAGATCAAATAAGACCCTAATAAAACTAAATACAAAACATTGGGATGAATATTATAAATGCTTGAATGAGCAGCACTTAAAAATAGGACCAAATAAAACTTTATCTGCAACTTCTTTAGTAGCTTTTAAAGAAACATTAGTAATGTAAAAAATATGATTTATTAGAATACACTACAATTTAGAATGATTTAATTTCCCTCCATCTTTCATTTAAAAAATGAAATTAATTAATTTAGTTGTTAATTAACTGACTTATGTATTAAAAGCAATCGCAATCGCAATCGTCTAAAGATTCATTAAACATTCATTCACTAAACAAAATAGCTTTGGAATCAATAAGTAAAATACCCTTGTATTTTACAGTTTAAAATGCCAAATTTGTCTTTCGCCTCAAAATATGCATAAAATAACAGTAAAATGGTATTTTAGTAAAATTAACGATTCTAATTCAAGTACTGAAATTTATGAATCAGAACATGTGTTAATTTCACAAAACGGAAGTTTGTGTATTTACAAAATTCAAGTACGTAAATTATTTTCGAAACGCTCTCACGTCGCTGAAAAAGAATAATAAAAAACTTTAAAATATTAAAATTTTAATAACAGATCAATCAAGCTGGTAAATATTGGTGTCGATTGGGAGACACAATTTCCCCTCCTTATTATTTGCATATTGACAATGGATCAGAGTTGACAATAAATGTTCGTGCAGAGAAAAGTAAAGAAATAACAAAAATGCAAATGACAAATTTGAGCGCTCAACCTCCTACACTTATTCCGGAATACAATTTGAAAGTATATTCTTCATGGACTGATTGGTCCGATTGTTCAACCTGTGATATGGTTGGGAAGAAGATTAAATATGGCTATTGTACAATTTCCCATCTGAAAACTCCAGTTAAGAGGAATAAAAATGATGTTCCTTCTAATGGTAGACTTTTTAAAAAATACAAATAATACAATGTCCATATAGTTGAGAATAAGATTCTCAATTAATTTTTATACTTTTTATATACGAGATGCAATTTTTCAAGAAGATGGAGCAAGCAAAGAACAACTACAACTTCTGTTAAGTAAATTACTAAATATATTTCGAAATAAAATACCTTGTAGATCAGACAATACTCCTCTAATAATTCAAAGAATACCGGGTGTGGCAGGAAGAAAAAGCGAAATAATGCAACAGTATTGTAAGGTAAAAATTTGACTCTTTTGAGAAATCAGGAATCAAACTTCCAAATAACCTAATAAATTAAAACCTTTAAAACTTATTGACTACAATTTCTATTGCAGAAAACATGTGGACGAAATAAACTATTTCAAGTACGTGATAAGTTTGGAAATATTCTTGAACAGGCAAACAATAGTGCCGGTATTTATTCCTTTGCACAAAAATTGCCTGCCAGTTTACCCTCAGTACCCAGAATAACTCTTTACGGAAAAAATAACGAGAAATATTTATTACAATGTCCAGGGTAATAAACAATTTTTTCCAATAATTTCTCTCCTTTCATACTCCTCAGGAAATACATTTTCTTTAATAAGAAAATAATAATAATAATAATAATAATAATATCAATATTTAATAAGAAATTCAAATGTTTATCAAATATTTAGAAATCTCAATTCTGATTCCCCTTTTACATGGAAAGTGGGAGACAAATTTCTATCCTCCAAAGTAATAAGTGAACAATCTTCAGGAAGAATACAAATAAACTCAAAGCAGGAGATAATATTTGAAAAATTACAAGAAAGCGATAAAAGTATTTACAGGTAAAGTTAATGCTGACGTACAATTAATAATAATATTCATAATTTAAAATTGTTAAATAAATGCTAATTTTTAGCTGTTGGCAAAATAATCAGCTAGCTGGAAGTATCAAGCTTGAAGTTTCATACAGCATAGAAGTGAAATTTGATAGTCATATTGTAGTAATTGGCGGATTTGTTATTTTAGGGACGTTCCTAAAAGTATTTTGGAAAATATTTCGTAATCGCTAAAAAAAGTATCATTAGATACTCTCTAATTAAATTATTTCTGAAACTCTCTCACTGCTGAACAAAACGCACCAAATTTGAATGAAAAACATTAATTTAAAAAAAATTAATTAAAAAAATTAAAAAGGGTTAAAAAGACTTACCACAATACTTTCCATCGGTTTCCTCAAGGATGGAGGCACCATTTCAAGAGGGAGAACATTCGGCGGTTCTACTCCGTGGAGTTTCTGTTTAATGAGCCACATAGCGAGAGCAAACTGTTCCTTATTTAGTTTACCACTCTGACAGATGTCGCACAAAGTCCTATCACAAAAAAAATATTATTCTTAATAACATTTCAGTTTCAATTACATATTATCGTGTTTACTTAACAATACAAATAATTTTATCACTTTTAATTAAATATTTACTGCTAAATAATATAGAGGAAAAAAATGTACCAAATGTGTGCGAGTTTCTGCGAAGAAAGTCCACTTTGAAGAAAGATGTCTTTGATCTCCCCTCCGGAAACAAAACCATCCATATCCATATCCGCTTGCAAGAAGAGTTTGTCGGCCGCTGCCTGATCTTCGACGGACACAACCCACTTCTGCACAACGGGCTGTACCTGACATTTCATTTTAGAGTTAACTTAGTTTTTAATTCAAATTGAAGGTCCCTAAGGAACTCAAAGTTTCTGATTAACGTACCTTAATGTCCAAACCCGCGAGACTGTTAACAGAAGGAACGTTCGGAAGTGGAGGTATCGGTGGAGGACCTCCGACTACTGGTAAGGCTGGAGACTTTGATTCAGACACATCTTTTCTCTTTCCTGGCGGCATTAATTCTGGTGGCAGCACGTGTGGAATCGCATACTTTTCCAATGCTTTATACACCAAATGCATTGCCTGCAAGAATTTTTACATTTAAAGCAGATGAAAAAAACTTCAATAGTAGATGAGAATTAAAAACAAAAAAAAATCTAAGAAAAATTGATTGAATCGGATATAATTACAATTCGTTACATACCACAGTAAACTCATGCCTGTCGAGCATGCCATCTTTATCCATATCTGCAAGATCCCAGATTGTACCGAGGGTCTTGAGAGGCAACTTGCTGTCCATTAGGACTCCTTTAACTTTATTGCCTGGAATATATCCATTTGATGGCTGAAGACTGTCGAAGAGTTGATCGTATTTGGCTCGCTCTGTTGGTTTAATCGTCCAATCGCCACTGCTAACAGCAGCAATTAGAGGCTGAGTTGTCACCACAGGTTTTTGTGGAATTGGTTGAATCTTGGGTAGGTCTCCCTGAAAATTTAAAAGAAACAATGTAAACTTTTCAGAAGATTAAAATTCTATCATCGTGCTTTTAATACAATTCTCACCATTTTCGGAGGAAGAATTTCCAAATTTATATTAATCATATTTAGTTCGTATGCTTGTTGTGCCAAAGCACAGAGTTTTAGGGCTACGAAGAATCCGGGTTTATCCAAAAATCCTCGCGATTGAGGATCTGCCATGTCCCATATTTTGCTGAGAATGACATCGCTTAGTTTTGATTTCATGAGAAACCTGGCGGCATCCATCGCCTCGATCCTTCCGATTCCATTTTGATCAACCTTAAATTATATTTATTTTCCTTATAATTCTATTAATTTATATTATATTTATAAATTAATTTTTTTGTTGCCGAGTTATTATTGTAACATTCATATAGTTTCGACAACGAGTTAAGGAAAAAGGTAAGTAGAAAAGATGCGCTAACTCTCAAACACTAAATGCCATATGATACTTTTTATGGGCCAACGCCCAATAGGAATCCGATATCAGATTTTAAACTTTAAAATACAGGATATATTTTTTCAAAATTCAACAGATTCGCTTGAAATTCATTACTCGGAAGTTTTTTTGAATCCGATGTCAGGTTTTTTTAATTCACAACCCGCTTGGTGAAAAATTTCAAGAGAATCAAATGGATCTTAAAATTTCTCCTGACATATTGGATCCGCCATTTTAATATTTAAGAATTTAACTTCAGATTTGTATGAAGGAATTTTTCAAAAATCCTCGGGTAACAAGTTTTAAATATAATTAAATTTTTGTTAAAAATTTTACTAATTATTTATAAATAATCGAATTGCTTCAAAAAATTTATTACAATTTTATAAAATAATTGAATTATTAAATAATTAACAAAAAATAAAAATAAATAATTAGCAAACAATAATAATAAAAAACAATTCACATAATTCAAAAATTTATTTAAATTTAAAATCTTTCGTAAAATGGTTTTTTTAAAGATAAGTGATCAATTAAATATTATGATAAAAAATAGTAAATTAAAAATTTTAAATCTCATTCATTTACACATAATCTAAATATTTTTAATTGATTTATGTTGCACAAAATTTAAAAATTATTTTACTTAATTTAAACAGTTTTAAATTTGAATCGATCCAAATTTAAAATATTAAAAATAAATTAAAAGTTAAAAAAATTTTATTGAAAATGAAATAATTTATTTTAAACAAAACATTTTTCTATTTTTGAAAAATATTTAAACTTTTCAGATTTGAAAAACAGTTTTTCTTTTTTATGAAAATTTTATTCTAGAAAATGTTTATTCAAAAGAATTAGCTTCGTACTGTAAGTCTATGATTGTTACAAAATATCCCAGAGTGAAAATATTTTTTGTCAATATTTTAAATTATTAGGTAAAATTTAAAAAAATTTGTTGCAATTGATAAGAAATGAAGTTTAAAAAATTAAATTATATCTAAATTTAATGAGATCCTACTTTTAAATCGAGTGCTCGGTATAGGAAACTATATTTATGACAATCGCAGAAGGTGCCAAACATTCAGAACAATTCAGATTGAATTCACGATATGAAGAAAAGAAAAACAATTTTATTTTGATTTTTAAATCGATGACGTTATCTGATCTTTAATTTGTCAATGACACCGATATTTATTTGACGCTTTTGAGCGTTAAAATTTAATAAAGACTCACTAAAATAGGCCAGATGACAGTTATTGATTGAAATAATAACTAGTTAAAGGTAATGAGAAACACATGTACCACATACCTGTTTGTAATAGGCCTCATAAATATCTGGATGGCTTCCAGCTACCTGTAATTCCATTTAATTTTATTATTTATTTCTTAAATAATAGAACTCATTAAGAATAGAGATAAAAAATATATTGATAAAAGTGGCTTAATGTGTAAATGAAAAACGCCCACTTTTCCTTCCTGAATATTTATTATTTTATCAATTAGAAATTAACTTGTAATTTCAAACAAGAGGAATGATAAAAAACGTATAAATCACCAAAATTTCAAATCATCAACAAACAACTTGTCTTTTGCAAAAAAATTTTTCGTTTCCGACAAAGTTTCGAATGCATGAACGGAAGGAAAGAAGTTTTGTTAATTTTGGGAAAATTTGCGAAAATTGTTTCTAGATAGAGAAGGATAATTAAGTGTATATAACTCGTTTTAAATGTTATTTAAAAATATGATGATATTGTCCAGATGAAGGAAAAAAATAAAAATATACCTGAGTGGGTGATGGCAGGGCGGCCATACTTGCATAGATTCTAATTTAACCAATCACGTACTCAATCGATATCAGAGATATCAAGACATTTTAATTATTTCAGGCGGTATCTTGCTTAAAAATGCTCTAATTGTTGTTGATTGCAACAAATGAAGTCATTCGTAAAAGGAATTTTTCTCACAATAACTTAATGATTAGTTTAAACAGTCTCAATTTTTCCAATTCGATGTTTTTTTGTTGGTTAAGATGGAACTTGACGTTTCTAGATTCTATTCTCTACCACCACTTGTCAGTCAATAAAATAGAGAAATCATAGACTAACAACTATGAGGAGATCCCACTGTTCAGAACTGTTGCAGCCTGTTTTTTAGTTTATTTAAAGGACACGTTTAAAGGTGCGATTTCATGGGACAATTATTTGATCGTTTCTCTGTCAATCTATACAAGATAGACAAGGACACCCATATATATTCTGCTTTCTCTATCAAAAAATCGAATTAACATCTCTCGGATTGAAAGTTGTGAAAGCTCCTTGATGCACATCTGGCTTTATCTAACCATTATGAAATCATCTTTATATGTTTTCAAAAATAAACTTGCGTATTTTCTTTATTATTTCTTTGCTAGCTCTTAATTTCGACTTTTAAATAAACAATCAAAAAATGGAAGAACCAATTAACATAAAAACAGGTAAATGAAAAGAAAACATTGATAATTATAAAATATTTGGAAATTGTTATTAAAAAAAATATGTGAGGTTAGCATTCACTGTTTATATTTTGCGATTTGTTTTAAAATCAATTTTCAACTATTTTATAATGAATAATTAAACAAAAAATGAACGAAAACGTAAATAAAGTTTAAATTCAATTAAAATTGTTTTAGAAAATTTGGAACCTAATCAAACATCAGATATGGAGACGAATTCTTCAAGTGAATGTTTTGAAAGTGGACACGATGATGACAATAATAATCATCGTACCATTAAAAAATTACCGGGAGTAACAAATTTTAATTGGATAATAAAGGATTTCAAAAAGAGAAACAAAATTTTCATGCGATCGCATACATTTCGTACTGAAGGAAATCCTAAAATGAAATGGTATCTTTTTCTAGAGAATAAGAAACCCTCTTGTTCTTCGTGTGAATCAAGGTTTATTAATGTTAATCTCCAGAATATTTCAGTGGGAAATAATTTTTCATCTCCAGTGAAAATGAAAATGTCACTGAGTCCAAATTTCGAGGAAAAAACATTCACGAGAAGTATGAAGTTAACACGAATAAATTTGGGAGCAACTTATTCATTTTTTGATTCTATGAAAGAGGAAGAATTTATTGAACTCACTCAACAAAGCGGTTGTTTAAATGTGAGTCTAACGATCACACCATTGAAGTATATTGATAAATTTAAATCTGTCAACAAAACGTCAGCAATAATTGAGAAGAGTTTCGAATCCTTTTTTAACAATACATCCTTGAGTGATGTAACATTTAAAATTCAGGGACGTAAATTTTCGGTTCATAGGATTGTTCTCGCTTCGGTTAGTTCGGTTTTCATGGAAATGTTTTCCAGCAATCAGACGAACACGAACGTTATCGAAATGAATGACGTTGATCCGGAAGTGTTTAAGGAATTATTACGATTTATTTACACTGGTCTTGTGGTGGATTTGGAAAGTATGGTGTTCGGTCTTTATGAGTTGGCGTTTAAATATAATATTCCTCTTCTGCTATCAAAGTGTGAAAAATGTCTTTCTAATTCCCTGTCTATTGAGACCGTCATCTACATATTGCAACTGGCCAACAAGCACAAGTCGAAAAATTTAAAATACAAATGTATCAAATATATTGATGAAAAATTCGAAGATGTTAAGAAAACTGAACCTTTTAAAACTCTCGACAGAGAATTATTAATGGATATTCTGTGCGGAACGCGGTCTATGAAGAAATGAATTTCGCATGTTTATTATTTTTTCACTAGTCTATTTTGAATTTGAAAAATATTTACGAGCATGTGTATATATTATACACAAAAAATGTTATATTTGATATATACACAAACCAAAAATTTGTATTTAATATATTATTTTTGTTTTCCATTAGATTTAGGTATAAAAGAAGAAAATTTATTTATTATAAAATAATGTATTTCTAGATTTTCTTAAATATATTTTTATAAAATCGCTGCCAAGTTATATCTTTGTATTCATTTCATAAACACTTTGCTTTCTCATATGTAATAATAATAATTACTATTTTTTTAATTTGCTTAACTAATCAGTTTTTCCATCTAAATGACACGAATTGTTAGTTTAGTGAGCCATAAATTTGCTTTTTTCATTATAATTATCGAAATTTTAAAAATTATTATTTAATTTCCCAAAGCTATAAAAAAACAGCGGAGTGAGAAAAACATCCATTAAAGATTGTTTCTATTGCACTTATGTCTTTGGCACTCTGCAAACATGTGACAGCACCTTAAAGACGTGAAAGTGCCTATTGTGGACACAGCCTGACAGAATCATTGTAGAAACGGCAGTATTAATAGAAGAGTGCTCCAGCCCCTCCAAGTATAACAATAAGCTACTAATGTTTGAAATTACAAAATATACAATTATGAAAAATAAAAGTTCTATACAGTGACAAAACATAAAGATGACTTATTTGTCTAGTTTTTATTTAACTTCACATAAGTCTAATAAAATATTTCAGTAATTTGAATGTAGACTTAGAAATATTTTACTTTATTTATTTATAATCAATATTGTATAAACTTTTTACCCATAAATTTTTATTTTTTGTCTAATCCATCTCTTTACTGACTGAAGTCAAAAATTAACTGCCTCTAAAAATATAAACATATTAATAAAAGTGTAAAAATGTCAATTTAAGAAACAAAGATAAATATTTTCTCGCGACTAATGTTTCTGACAATTTTTGAGGTTAATTCAAAATAAACTGAATGATTTGTATAATAAACAGTCAATTGAAGTCACAAAGTGATGACCATTCGTATAAATTTGACTCGTAGCCGTCCAATTCGAGCGTTAAGTAGCTTCGCCGTAAGATGCTGGGCACTTTCTGGCATTTATCTTTTTGGTTGTATAATTTTGTATTGGCTCTATGGCGGAATATTTACATTCTTCCTGCTTTGCTTCGCCACAACCGGTAAGTCATTTGCACTGAAATTCTACTTTGTAAAGAATTGCCTTTTTATTGACTTCTAATTCTAAGTAGCAACAGCTTAAATTAAATATTTAGAAAAATCAATAAAATTTTAATATAGTATAATGATAAGAATAGTAGTCTTTATTTTTATCTCGAATGCTTTATATTTGTTCTAAACAAATATCCGGATGCGTGTTCTTATCATCCAATTATCTCAAAGATTCAGTGGATTCTTCTGTAATTTTTTATGCTTCTTTAGTCATAAATATAAAGAATGACTGATATTCACTCGATTTTTAAATATTTTTTCTTGAGGTAGTAAAATATTCTATTTCGGGAATTAAAAAATAAATTTTTTGAATAATTTTCCAAGAATTTTATATTTATTTCATAAAAATAAATATAACATTCGTTTTTGTTTGTCTAATTTTAAAAAATGTTGTTTGCAGGTGTGTTGTATCACATGGAAGATGAACTTTTATATTATCCAGAAATTCCAAAGCATTCGCGAGTTTACGTTCCTGCTCCGTCGACATGCAATTTACCTTACCAAAGTTTGTTCATTCGATCGAAAGATGGAACAATGTTACACATGTTCTTCATTCCTCAGACTGCTGATAAAATAAAAAGAGCACCGACGGTACTCTTCCTGCATGGAAATGCTGGAAATATGGGACACAGGTTCTATTTTGTGATTCAAAGAAATATTATCATATTTCTATTTCAAAATTTTCTTATGACAACTGCAACTACATTAAAATTTGGCCAACTTTAAATCTACAGAAATAATATAATATATTTTACACATTTTATTAATTTTCTTTTTCTTTTTTGATATTTTCAGACTTCAAAATGTAGTTGGCCTCTATGAGAAACTACAGTGTAATATACTAATGCTAGAATACAGAGGCTTCGGATTATCTCAGGGTTCACCGTCTGAAGAGGGGCTGTACATGGATGCTCGAGCGGGAATCGAGTATTTAGCAACTCGAAGTGACATAAATTCTAATGAAATTATCGTATTCGGACGGTCCTTAGGTATTTTTTCTATTTTCATCACCTAGTCTTTGTACACTGGAAATTTCTCTCTAATTTATTCGTGAATTTCAGGTGGAGCCGTAGCAATCGATTTAGCTAGTAAACCCGAATATGCGCAACGAATTTGGTTTGTTATTTTAGAAAATACGTTTACTAGTATTCCAGATATGTCAACCATTCTAATTGGACCGAAATTACGATACCTTCCACTAACTTTTTACAAAAATAAAGTAAGTTAAATTCTAATTTTCTCAAAAACTCGATATGGAAACACTTTTAATACTATGGAAAAGGAGTAGAAAAATATTTGATTGATTAACATTTTCCATTATCTTGTTTTCAGTATATGTCGCTACAGAAAATGAGAACACTTACGATACCTGCGCTATTCATTTCTGGACTAGCAGATAAATTAGTTCCGCCAGATATGATGATGAAATTATACAAAGCTTGCAGAAGTCCCTGCAAAAAAATGGTGCCGATACCTGCGGGCTCTCACAATGAAACATGGCGCCGTGCTGATTATTTTCAACATATATTATCGTTTCTCGAAGATATCAGGGAGAAACCACCTCTTCGAACTGCTTCTGCAGGTTGGCAAATTGACAATGTTTAGTTAAGAAATTATCCATTTTTTACATCATTTATAGAACTATCAGTGTGATAAAAATCAGTCCATCGCTTATTCGAAAGTTTTGCAGAAAAAAATTTTATATAGTACCTAAATAGATTTATTCGAATCGAACTTGATTTTAATTATAAAAACTACGATTTTAGAATATGTAAATTAAATTCTGAAATGAATCAACTTTTTACCGCAGAATTTAAATATTTTCTACGATATTTAAATAGGTAAAATAACTATAATCAAATATAATGTTTTATTATACAAAAGAAAGTAAGAGTTGTCCAATGTTTATATAATTAATTTCTACATAAATATGTAACAAAATTTATTACAAAGAACAAATGTGATTCAATTTAAAAAGTGTTTAGTTGCCTATGCAGAGTTTAAAAATTTACAATATTTGTGAGTACTTGCCAATAATTAATAATTCCCGGTTCAAAGAGGAATTAAAATGATTACAAATATCGTTAAATTTAGAAACATATAAAAATCAAAGTAATGTCATATCTTTAATTTCATTTTTGGAAATAATTGTTCTGTAAATATTTGAATTCTTTAAAATTTTTTAGACAAAACTTGTATATATATATATTTTAATTCCGTAAAGATTGTGGTTGAAATTGAAATCAATTAATTTATTTTTATTATATAAAAGATTGTAAACAATTAAATTTACTTTATAATGTAAATATTGATGAAACTTTTATTCACCTGAAAAAACATTATTAATGCGTGTCGGAAATAATACTATCGTGATTCACGATACTTTAAAATTCAAAAAAATTCAATTTTTTAATATTATTACCTGTATCATTTTAACAAACCTCTTCTTATTTTTTTTAAAGCAAAGATTATATTATCGAATTTCTATTTTTTAAACTTTACATAATTTGTTGGTAAAAATCTCATAATACTCGAAATGTAAAAATAATTATTTCTTAATGAGTACTTTCCAAATTTAAGGTATAACGACATTAAAAAAAACGAAATAATTAGTTTTAGTATATTTTTTATTCAAAGAAAAATATTTCACTTTAATGTATCAATATTACAAGAAAATTTTGTAACCAACTTTATCTTAGTAACTAAAGGTAATTTGGTTTAAAATAACTCGTTTTAAATGCATGGGTACATAGTGCAATAATACTAGTTACCTTAAAGGTAAATTGTACATTAAATAACTTTCACCTTATAACAATTAAATGCATTATTTCTTCACATTCATGCCCAGAATTAATATAATAACAAGTTTAACAACTAATAACATTGAGATTCACATTTGCAACAACTTTCACTCCTGACAAATATATAATATATATATTTATAAATAATTTTATTGTCATCACGATAAATTGAGAAAATTCTTTAATTTATTTTAAATATTTTTTAGTGAATACTTTACATTATTTTACTTGCAACTCGTTTGACAAATATTTTACAATAAATGCAATCGATTACTTTGTTTAAGCATACATTACGTATTTCAAAATTTTATACTCATTTCACGATCCTTGCAGAATTTAACTACATCAATATATATGCAATAAATCAGATGGATTTTTAATTTACAATTATATCATTATAATAGTGTAAAGCTTTGTTTACTGATATGTAATGAGGTTCAAATTCAAAGACATGTATAATATTTCGTTTAGTTCACAGAAAAGATGTCAAAATTTTTTCCGTACAATAGTTTAATTATTATGACGCTAATCAATAGGTAAGGACAATAATAATTAATTTAACTTTTCTAAATACCTTTTTTTTACTGGGTTGCTCATAACTTTTTTTGTTATGTTTGTGCATTGAGGACAAGAACTACTAATTAAGTCAAGCAATATTCTGAATTGTATTTTTTAGTTTGATTTGCTTTTGCTTTCTTTTTATCCAACATGTAGAGTATTTGCAAGTATATACTTCGAAGTTTGCAAGTAAATCTTGAATAAATTTTTAAAAAAGTTTCTGCGCTGTGCACAGTAGAAATCAGACACAGAAGAAAATTATTATACGAGAATTGTATTATTTTCTCCATTAAGACCAACGTCATAAAAATTAAAATATGAAAATAGTGTCGTTTCTCACTTAAATACTATAATTTAGCAACAGTTTTGCGTGTGTCATTAAATTTTATACATCTTCATATTACCAAATACGTAGATAAAATAGATTTGCAACGAGTACTCTATTTCAGAGCATTTTCTCTATATTGAGTTAGTTAGATTCTAAGATACAGTCACAAAACAATCTATAAAACTTGAGAGAAATCTATTTCACATAAGTCTTTTTATCACAAGCCGATACATAAAAGTACTTTTCTTGACATCCGCGGATTTATCTTAAATTAAATATAGATTATTTTGTCAATGCAGATTCTAAGGATCATACCAATTTACTTGTACTTAATGCAAAAATGAATCTTTCTGAATAAGACTAGTAGACAAAAAGAAAGAAAATTAAGTCTATTGTAACATGTTTCATAAGCATTTTTTTTTCATATATAGGGGTAATGCGTTTCTTTAGAATAAAAACTTTGTTTCGTACAATTCAGGTAAATCATACAATAACAATAATTTAATTCATATGATAGTGTTAATTTCAACCTAAAAGTAATAGTAAAAAAAATCTCTAATCTTGTTTTAATTAGAGATTTTTAAAGCATTTGTTATGCACTTTTTATTTTTTTTTACTTTTATACAAAAAGAAAATCAATTATTAATTGAAAATTATTGATCTTCAAGTCTTCATTATATCCAAAATATTCAATAAAAATTGTTTTCAAATTTAAATAATTAAAAATAAACTTTTATTCAACATAAATCTAACACGAAGCCCATTCTTCAAATAAACAAATAGATTCAATTTTCAATTAATTCAAGTAATGAGACACAAGATAAAGTAATAAAATAATTAAAGTTTTTTAATTATAATACTATGGGAAGATATAAACTAAGCTTATAATCAACTCAGGTCTAAAGAAAATACAAAAAAATCAGAGACTTCCTGAGCAAGATTTTAAAAAATTGTTTTAAAAAATTGCTAGCGTCTTCGGGAGTAGATCAGAATAATCTTTTAGGAGCAAAAGCTTCCGTTGAATAAGATCTCAAATATAAATCTTCAGGGAAATTAATCCTGATCTTTAATATAATCTACTAGGGTGATTGTGTAAATGTGACATTTTCAAAATAGCGAAAACCAAAAAGGGGGAGAGGGGCGTAAATAAAATTCGAAAAAATAAATTTCTAATGTATCTTATGAACACTATCCACTCTAGTCTCCCACGTACACAATTCTTAAATAAATTCTTAAGATTATTTACAAATGCTATTATGCAGAATTATTACAGATTCCTAATATAGAGTTAACTCTATCGTATGAATTAAATTTCTTGAAACCAAGAATGGAAGTTTGATAAGACCAAGCAATATTTTAAGTCTGCTAATACAACTACGGCTAATGTTGATTTTTTTTAAGGAATCTTGACGCAAATTGTCTACGAAAACTATAACCGTGAGTTTTATTTCTCTTTTTCTGCACAACTTCTTTTAAGTACTGAATTGCTAAAAGAGAAAAAGTACAATTTAATTCTCTTTTTTTCACGAAATTAAAAGCAGAAATGTAATTAAATAGAGCGTAAAAAGAAAATTTGTAAGAAATAACACTGCTAAGGTAAAAGCACCAGTACTTGGACATTGCAAAAAATGGAACCAATAGATGGACAGTAAAAAAAGGAATTAAAAATGCTTCCAATGTAAATAAGAAGAATAATATATAATCCTTTTGAATGTTAACTTTTGGATAACATTCAAGTTTTCTATTTTAAAGCCCAAAATTTATGAAAAAAAGATTTATGTCACGAGCTACTCGAAATCGAGTGTCCAACTTTACCTTCTGCTTTTTAACCTAGCTCCATTTAGCACCAGTAGTTGGACAAAAATTTACATGCATTTCTCTTATGTCCAACTATTGGTCCCTAAAATGGCATGTCCAACTATTGCGGCAAAGGAGCAATTATTTATTTAATGCATTAAAAATTAAATGAAATAACAATTTTGACTAATTTATTATAAAATACAATCCTTTAATCATAATTCAAACGAATTATAAAAATTTTTGCAAGTAAACTATATCGTCTTTGTAAAAATCGTTCTTGAATTAGCTACTAGTTTAAAAATGTCCAAGGTGCTTTTACCTTACATACATGAATATAAAAAATCATTTGTCCGTAATGTTGAACATTTTACAGAGCAAGTGTTACATTCTTGTCATATGGCAATTCTGTTTCATTCTTACAGAAATATTGCTAATCACTATTACCTACATTTTTTTAAAAAGTGAAACGATGACAGAATTGCAATAGAAAATAAATGCATCGAAATTTATATACCAGTCATATACACATTACTATCCCGACAAAGTGTGAATTAAAATTTGTGTTATTAAAAAAATTATTTCAACATAAAATTTTCTCTACACACTTTTATTCTTAATTTTTGAAATTAAAATAAACTAGAGCTAAAATGTGAATGAAAAGAAAGAACATTGTGTCCTTGGAATGATTTGGAGTCTATTTTAATTCACTTCTTATCGAGTCATAACAGTTACATCACATTGTTGTAGAACTTTTTGTTATATAGATTTAACATCAGGTTTGAGTAATAATTTTTTATAGAAAACTGTCCATGGAACAGAACATTTATACAAGATAAAGGAACAGTTGTTACCTAAAGTATTCTTTATAGAGCAATTGCATAACGTGTTTGCTTGATGGATATTCGAAATTTATATCCCTTTCGCATTATTGTAATTCACTTTGCATGGAAGCAACGCAAATTACAAGAAACTAGAAAGTGTCTCAATGAGTGGGACACATTTTGATAATAGGCCATAAAGTTTTTCATCAACAAATCTATCACTACTACGTACAAAAATTACGTGAAGGCAATAGCTACAAATGCTATATGCAACAGACATTTTTTCTGTCCTTATGGAATTAATCTTAAGGATTTTGTCTCAATGAGTGAGACATCAAAATTAATTTAACTGCTTAAAACCTAATGAATTCTTCAGACTCGTTCTTCCAGAGTTTTCAAGACTGCTAACTATAAATCTGCATTTAGCATAAATGTCAAAATTTTGATCTCATTGACTGCGACAAACAGTTTCAATCATTCTACAATTATCTCATCTAATTAATTCACTTGTCAAATTGATTGATATTTAAAACAATTTTCCGTCATTTTTAAAAGTCTAACTTTAGATTCATATTTAGCTGTCCTCAAGACTCTTAAGTAACAATTTTCAAACGAATACAAAAGTTAAAAGCAATTTTGTGCGTTACACTTATTTAACATAACGTCATTCTAAGAAATAGTATTAAATTTTCACTTTCTAACAAAATTGCATTCCCGTTTTGCGAGGTCAAAATAAACGTCTAAAAATAATATAGAAATAAAACTTAAATTTAAAAGTCGATTGCACAGAACTTCAAGAAATGTCCAACTCATTAAAACATTTCTTATAATTATAAATTAGGTTTTAATTAATGTTTTTCTATCTAAAAATACAAATACTATCAGTGAGTTAAGAATTATTTTTCACTTTGTTTCATAACAAAGACTCACTTTATAAAAGTGAAACTTGTTTTATTTGCATTTTTAGATTAGTCAATGGAAAAAAATTCAAAAAGACGAATGGTAAATGAAGAAAGTGAAATTGTTGGAAATTTTCACAAATTTCTTGATGATATTAATTTTCAATTAATTTGAGAAAAAATTTCATTCGTGGGTATTAAATTTGATATTTAAATCTCTCCTTTTGTTTTTTGTATGTTTTAATTAAATTTTTAGGTTGGATATTTCAAAATGTAATTAGATCCTTTCTCTTCTTTTTAACCATCGACATTTTGAATCTTCTTTTTTTAATTAAGAATCATTTTCAGTAAAGGGAGAAATATTCTAATATTACTTTTCAAAGTGACGAGATAATTTTGATTACTATACTAAATCGCAATTTTCAATTACTTTTGAATTTTGTAATTTTAATTTTTGAAATAAATTATGTAACTTTTATTTCTCCTCCCAGTTAATCACTGTAATGTTTCGTTGATCATTCTTCAATTTTTTTCTATACGAAACTTTACCTGTAAATAAAAACAATATTAAATAGACAGTCTTATCCGGTTCACCCTCGTAACTTTCTGCATTCGGCTTTACGTTTCATTTTAAATAACAGGGGACGGCAGTCAAAAAGTAATTTTTATATTATATTCTGACTTAAAACACTTACTTATTTATAACACATGCAGATGATAAAATGCTTTACCTGGTATTGTTATTGTTGCTTCCACTGGCGAGCTTAAGTGGCAGTTGTTGTTTAACAGGTGGCAGACTTTTTTGTACCTTCTGTTGATTTGTTGCACTAATTAAATTCAATGGAATTCTTTTACCGTCTGCTTGCGCTGCTTTTCTGCTTTGCACCTGATCGCCTTGCGTGGGGTGCGAGAGGTGCGCCGGAGCGGACCCTGCTCCCGAAGGTGAGACCAATGAAACTCCCTGTCGTTCGAGAGCTTCAAGTCGTCTGTACAGTTGATCACGTTGTTGCGTAACGTCGCGTTGATCGGCGACCAACTGTTCTCGCAGTCTATTCAATTCAGCTCGCTCCTCATCTAGATTTCTCTTCTCCTGTTGCGTCGCTGCGCGGAATGTCGCCTTCTCCTGACTCAACTGATCTTGCAAGTTTCGCAACTCCTCAAGCTGTCTATTTGGATTGGGTCTACTATTCGATGGTTTATTTACACTCCCATCCCTATATCCAGCTAATTGAGCATGCAAACTTTCAATTGTAGTCATTTGATTGCTAATAATGCAGAGGAGTGTGTAAACGTAATGGGACAACTGAACGGCAATTTCCTGTTGAACTTTGTTACCTTCCGCTTCTTCATTTCCTTTTGATTCAACTTTTTTAGCTGCTGGCTCATTTTCCTTTGAGGGCATAAGAACAGATTGCAAAGTTGCCGTATCTCTCCACGGAGAGCGGTCCTAAAATAAAAAATCCAAAAATGTTATTTTAGAGTAAATAGAAGAAAATTGTGAAGAAGTATTTTTATAAATTTCCCAATTTATACATTACAAACCTTATTGTGATCAAAGCCGGCAAATGTTTCAGCTCTTCGAGGTACACATAAAGAAGGTGGAACATAGGCATCACTGTGTCGTTCACCAGCAGAACTTAGACTTCTGGAAAGAGTCGCTCCACCAGCTGCGAACGATAAGGAACTAGCAAGACGTGTAGCTTCCTGTACCGCCACCACGACCTGAAAGAAGATTTTTTATTTATTTTTCTTTTCTCTACTTCCATCTTTCCAAATTATAGAATTAAATTTACTTCTTTCCAAAGATGAATTGAATTAACTTCCTCATTGCGAACAAATCTTGTATAATCCGGGACTTCTCTGTAGCCCTTGTCCATTTTACTTCCATCATAATTATTTCCACTATAAACATTTGTAGTATGTAACAATTGCATTTGAAGGCCCATTTTTTCTTCTAATAATAAAGCTTGCTCTGTGTCCTTCTTTCGTAACTCATCTGAATAAATTACAAAAGTGATTAATTCAATTTCTTCAAAAGAGGTCTTTTATCGAATAAAGCAATAAGGTAACTACTCACCGATAAGTTTTTTGATATCAGATTCCACGTTTTTAGTGAAGCGTCTTTCTTCAAAGGGTAATAAAGTTATAGAGGAAGAACGAACAATTCTCATTTCATTGCTATTATAATTTTCTGACAAGATATCCGTTCTATTATCTTGATCCTGGGGACATGTTTCCACTGCAGCTCTAATTGATTGAATCCACAATTGTTTATCTTTGGGCTTCTGCACCTTCAATTCAAACATTTCTGGTTCTGATGGGTTGCTGCTTATGAGATAAATTCCTCTGGATTCTTGTCCTGCTTTCTCGCGAACGAGCAATCTTTGTAAAGACACAACACCAGCTTTATTATCAGGAACGAAGAAGGCATATTTTTGATCTCTAGTTTCAGCTAAGAAAAATAGAACATCAGAAAGAACGACGACAACAACTTGAGCCATTTTTCCTCTTCCCTGCATCAAGTAAGCTGTGCCCTCAAACTTTAAATTTCGATTTGATGACAAAATATCAGATTTTTTAAATTTGAGTTCCCGATATACGGCGTATGATTTGGCATCAATCCTGGAAGTTAAGTTTGTGTTCATAATGTATTTTCTAAGTTTATAAAATGACAGAATGCAATACTTTTGCTAACAATAAGAAATAGACGTACCTATTATAAATTTCTAATTTCCTATCTTCTCGTTCCTTATTAGCGACACAGGCATCGACATCAGCTAATATTTCTTTTACTAAACTCAAGGCTTTCCTTAAATTATCTGCTTCCTCTTGAGAAACACCAGTCTTAATTAAAGGTTCAACTAATAATGGATACTTTGTAAGTCGTTGCGTTACAAATAGAATGCATTCCGGAATGCCTTTTTTCTTAAGTAAAGGATTCGTCTGAAAACATCAAATTTTATAGTAATTGTAACAAAGATAGATGATACTAAAATTGTTTCAAAACGTACCTGACAGTGACGAACAAATCGTGCAAAGCGTGTATCCTCTCTCAAGTAATATTTGTAGGCCTCTACAGCGTCTCTGTGACGACTGCAAAAATCTCCATAAGCGTTCTTCATACGAACAGCATTTTCACCAGAGAACTGATCTATGAGAATATCGGCAATGGATTGTACGACAACATTTATATTTTGTCGCCTACGTAATTTCAACAAGAAACGTATATGAATGTCGATGAGATCGCGCAACCTCGGGAACATACGGTCAATAGCTGTAGTTGTCATTTGAAAATGGTGACGGAGTCCATCGACAAATATTTTATCCATTGCAAGAAGCACCAGGCAATGGTGCTTTTCAGTAAGTACAAATTCATAAAGATGTTCTTGTCTTTTCACTTCTCGTTCGGAGGTGCCACTATGCCGCAGTGATATATGTCGCCCTACAGCCGCACTCCAGGAATCTGGTTCCTCTTTGCCTAAACCTAATTCTGGATCAAAATCTTCTAAACTATCTGCAGAAAATTGATGTGCGTCATCGCCAAAATCGAACTCTTCGTAGGCACTGCAAATATTAATTAATATTAATATTAAATAAAATTTTTTCGTCTAAATATATTAAGTTTTTCTAACTATTGTAAGCATATTATTTTTTAACGTCTAACTAGGAGAAACAGTGCCGTAAATTAAATTAACTAACCTGGAACTATCACGATGAGCAGCATCTCCATCTTTTTCTTCATTTATAGTTTGGCTAGAAAAAATACAGATTTTAATAAAATGAATCTTGTCATTTATATAATTATTTATAAATTCCTTTTCTTCTTATGTAAAATAAAAATTAAAAGACATGAACTGGCATTTTGGACATACTCGGCACGAAACTTACAATATGGTAAAGTTTTTATTCAAAAATAGAGAAAAGTTTGAATTTTTAACTTAAGATGAGATGTTTTAACTTAAACGAACATTCGACAATGATCTTATTCATCATAATATTAAAACTCATTGAAATTAATCACTTGCTTTAAAAATTGATGTAGATCAGTAAAATGTAATATATGTCCAAAAGCATCTTTGACTTATGATGAAAATCATCATATTCATTAATATATCATCGTTAAATACTTAAATACAATCCTTTAAAATGAAATGTTTTCTTGTAGCTTTCTAACAAGTTGATCACTTTGGGATTACAGAATTTAATAACAATATTAAGAATAAAAAACTTCTTGGCCGTTACAAAAATTTACCCATATACCTCTGTAAATAACATATTTTTTTGAACAATAATAACGTCATTGGTTATAAATATAATAAAGAGTCAGTAACATCAACAACAAAGAAATAGTTGTGGAATAATACAAATTGAAATATTACTTACTTAAACCATTATTTAAAAGCACAAGGATACAGTACAATGTTCATTAAATATGTATATTCATGCAAACAGCAAAAAGCCTATTTCAACTAAAAAAATATTAATTGTCATTTTAATTTGAGTAAAACAGTTAAAAAGACAGAACTAAAAGACTGGAAGCATTATGTGCAGTGACATATTTCTCATCTATAGGGCATCTTTCAGTAAAAATGTTTGACATGTATTGTTTAATATGCCGATTACTTAAAACAAAGAATATTTAATTGTAAGTATGTTTAATTAAAGTCCATTTAATTTAAAATTGGTTCTCCATCAATTTCTACAAATATTTCAATAGTATTTTTTAAATTTGCGATAACACTTTTAGCTAGAATACCTACTCTTTAACTAAGATTACATTACACATTGTTAGCATAAAGAAGCAATTTTCTGCAGGGATTTAAATCTTATAGATTAGAAAAAGTACGAAATATGTACTTTATGGTTTTATGTAAAGAATGTAAAATTCTGTAAGGTCTAATTTAATGTCCATGAGAGAAAAAAGTTGCAGAAATGAGCTCAAACCCTGAAAATTCAGAGTTTAAACTTTAAACACAAAATAATTTTTATCTGCGCTTATAAATTGCTAGTTGGGAGAGGTAATATGACAACTCAGTTTGGTTTTAAAAAACGCAAAGGAAAATATATCCAACTTAATTCTAATTCGACTTGTCATGTTTTTTCACCCAACCAGTGAAATTAATTTAACACATAAAGATTTTAAAAAAACACACATGCACCGATAACAAACAACATACTTTGTTGCACTGAAAAGAAATTCAGAATATTGATTTGAAAAAATTGAAATGTGAAAAATTCTGGAAAGAACAAACCTAATTACCAAATAAAATGTGAAAAATGCAGATATTCATGTATTGAATACATCAATTTCGAAAGATCATGTTTTAAAATTTGGATTGTACACTTAAATCGAGTCAAGTTTTACAAGCTCTCGCTAGGGTCCCGGATAGATTGCCGCATCCCCATCGTCAAAAAATTTTATTATTCCTCACGTAGAGAGAGAGAGAGAGAGTGAGATAGAGGTATTAATTTTCAAAAGAGATTGCATTCTTTCTAAAATTATAAACTTTGGAACATCTTTTGTAAAAGAGACACTTAAGACAGGGTGCAAAACTGAAGTGATGTGATTTAGGCTTGCTTACAGTTTTCATTAGAAATATTACACCTAATGTACAATTCTACATAATACATATATATATTATAATATTATTGAATAAACTATCCTAAAGTTTAACTTTCAATAGTCGACAATGACATCCGTCTTAGATAGCAAGGCAGCAACGACAAATAGATCGCAATGAATGTTTGTAACAGAATTTTATGAACAAAAGGAATAAATTTTACATATATACAGTAGAATCCGATTATTACGACATTTTAAACCTATTAAAAATTTCGACGTCGTAAATTTACGAAATTTCAGCATTTGATTTATTCCGAAACTAATTTAATTCTGTATCATCTTTTGGGTCTAGTGACGATTATCTTTTATTAGCTGCAAACTAAACCTGAACTGTAAAGAATTTCTCCATATTTTTCTCAATTTTTACTATTTTCCTACATTGAACGTATTTTAAAAATCATAACGAACTGTTGCCTTTTAAAGTGAACATTTTCCAGCTATAATTTTTATAATCTACTGCAGCATTTTTTTGACGTAGTATCAATAATTCTTTGTTATTATAATGAACAATTTAAAGTTGATAATAATTTCAAAGTGAACCGGAAAAATTGTACAGTTTCAATGGAACAATTACAAGCTGTCAGTTGTTGATAAGCTAAGTCGTAGTAAACGGATTTCACTGTATTTTATTTACAGAAATGAATCACATCATCAAGTTTAAAGATACATTCATCAACACCAATTAAAAGAAACATTTTCTAGTTACTTCTCTCTTAACAATGTACAAGATACGACTTCTCATTTATTAAAAGTAGAGAATTAAAAGTTTTTTCATTTTTAAGACTACAAATTATGTCTCAAATATGTATAAAATTTTATGATTACTTTCATCATTAAAGTTATAATAATAGTTTTTCAGAAATTTATGTTTTGGAATTTTGCCTCCCAATCAAGATTACTTCAACTTTTAGGGAATGAATCTTATAAAAGTTAAACATTATATACCCTTGACCTATAATCAATTAATTTTCCAACAAAAAAAGTTATAAAGATGTGTTTGAACAAAAAATATACTCTCTGCATTCAAGAATTTACGAAAAACACGTTCAATAGTTTTGGCTCTAAGGGTGGAATAAATGTAAAATATTAAATACGTAAGGAAGGTATATAAACATTTGAAGAAAACAAAAAGCAATTCTGATTTACAATTTCAGCTATTAATTCGATACTAATAGCGAAATAAAAATGAAACAATAAAGAAATGTCTTGACAGAAGAGAGACACATCACATCTGAGACTTACTTGACTCCCAGCTTGGTGGCAACACGCCGCCAAGGACTGTAGCTTGAAACTGCTTTCTTGCTGCAAATTTCCATTTTATTGATGAACGATCAATTGGTATGTCGTTGTTGCACAAGGAATGCAAGAGGGAAGGAAAAAGCAGAAACTACATTAGCGCAATTTCAATTTTTATAACATGTGAAGAAAACCGATTGTTTCTCTTCTATTTTGTTATACTTGAAATCTAATTGACTCCTCTAATTTTTACTCCCGGGACATATTACGTTGTATGCTTACAGGTATAAAACAGAAGAAGCTACATGTAAATCATTGTACTCATGTATTGACAAATTCCAAATAAATTCTTTCCTTGTGCGATTCTGCTAATCAGAATTTTAGTTGTTTTCAAAACAATGACCTTTATGTGTATTGCATTTTCTAAAAATATTATAAAGCGCCATTGATAAAAATTTGCTATAACAAAAGGCAGATGTTAAAAATGCCAAGGCTCATTGCTCTAACAATGTCAAGGTAATTTACAATATTACTTGTAAATAAGCTTTTTTTAATCAGCCAAAGACTCGGAGAAACGTTCGTCTTCTTTCTCTGCTTCTTTGAACTTTGCAAATTCACTACTTTAAAAATATTATTGCTTTCAGTCATTGAAAAAATACATTTTTAAATATGTAAAACTCTCTTAGGTGAAATCCACTCCGAGCTTTAGTCTGAGTATGCTAACAACGTGCGATTTTGAAACCATATAAAACAAAGAGTCAATGCAGTTAATAAGAAATAAAAAAAGTTCTAGTTACCTTCCACTTCCAATCGATGAAGAAGGTGGCAAAGATACTGTAGATCCACGCTTTGTAATGTTGTTATTTGTTATCGAAGACACACTTGACAATGATTTTGTGACACCTTTTCCAGGTTGATGTTTTGTCTTAATACAATCCAATTGTAACTGATCTTTGCAGGTCTGATTTTGATGAACCATTGCACCACAATCTACCATTAATAAGTTGCGATTATTATTTATCAACTTTTTTATTTCAAAATATGAAGTAAAATATTAAGTAACACGAAGTTATGTGATTAATGTCCCTGTAAAATGTATAGTACAAAACAAAATTGAGTGTAATGAAATTCAACTTACTTTCACATTGTAGAATGAATTTATTTGTAAGAAGCTTCATGCAAAAATCACATACTGAATTTGCTTGAGTTCCTGCAATAAGAATCACCCACTGATGATTGTGTTGTAAAGTAGACTTCTTAACGTTTTTATCCTGTAAACAATGACAATATTTTTACAAACTAGTATAAAAGGATTCAATGTTTATCAATAGATTCTAAAATTATATTAACTTTAAATTGCCTTTTAAATATTTGCAAATATATTCTTAAGAACTTTTTTTAAAATATGTTTTCACTTGCTTGCATTAATAAATAAAAATATCGCCTGGATATAATTTTTTTATTGTTGCCTACTGATTCTTAATCACAGTGTTTATAAAATTCTGAGTATTCTATTTTGATTTATTTACAACTTTCTGTTAACAAAAAGTGCTTTTGATTGTTCCCTAACAGAAAAAAGTATTATATATTATACTTCATATACTTTTTGTCATTCAAGCAAACAATCTAGTTCTCAAAATATGCAAGACAAAAATTGACACTCAAAAGAGTCACTCTAATACTAAGGACTAACAATTCTTTAGCCTTTAGATGGACAAGCAGATATCAGACAAGCTGTAATTTTCAGCTAATTGAAATTTGAAATACTTTCTCAAATGATGAGAATTTAATTATTTGGGAAATACTCATGCGACTCTCTATATATCTAGGCAGCAGTCGACAATTTATTTACTTTGACCGTTACTCATTCACAATTATACAAAATATTTCTTGTCAATTAATAAATGTTGGTTTTTGGTGTCCCTTTCAAATAAATCATAAAATTGTATTTTTCTATGTTCAAACATAATTTAATACATACCTTTTTCTTACGAAAGAATAGAGAACCACGTTTCCTTCTAGTTTTTTCAGAGTGCTGATCATCATAAGCTGTTCCACTGAAATAAAAATTACATCAAAGTCTTTCGTTGTTATAAATCATTTATGTTTATTTGCTCATTATTTGGAGCGCGAATTTTCAACTCAATTTATAATTTCTCTATCACAAAAAAATTGTTAATCTGAAAATGAGAAGTAATGACAATCATGGAAACGAAATTACGCTCAAGTTAACATTTTCATAAAATAAAAATGTTAAATAAAAATCATAAATTAAAGTTTCTTGAAATAAATACATTATTTTTGGATAAATTTAATTTGAGCGAAACAAGAAATCAAAAATTAAGATATATAACAATAAGGAAAATTTTTTCTATAATCACCATGTATCGTTTTAGAAATAGTCTTTAAAAATGCCATATAAAATTACGAAACATGCATGGCGATTTAAAAGATATGTAATTAGAGAACTTTAGAAAAATTTTATACAAACCATTGTCCACTAAAAACTTAATGATTTTGTGGATGGACGTTGAAAAAGGAATAGTTCTGTCAAGCAACGGAAAATTTGCAGATAATATTTTTTTTTAGAAAGTATACTACTTAAACTAGCTACAAAGAAAACTGTAGTTCATGCTTTAAAATGTTGCAAAACAAACTTGTTACATGAAAAATGGCGAACTATCAGCTGACCTATTAATAAGAAAATCGCAATCTTTCCATTGTTGAAATGACAGGAGGACATTCTCTGTTGTATTTCTAATTTAGAGCCAGAACTAGATTAATGGAAAATATTTGCATAAGTGTTTAATTTCAAGTAAAAGCTTTGTTAAATATAGTTATCTGATAATGAAAATATTAAAAAAGAAAAAAGCGGTAAAAATTTGTAGTTTAGATATAGACTTAGATTTTTACTTAAAGAAAATCAGTGGGTCGATCCATGACTAGGGTTTTGGTTGAAATAGCTGTTAAACGATTTAGATAGAAGATTCATCACAGTTGATAAAATCGATTAGGTCCTTGTTAGTGAAAATGGGAATTTGACTACTACCTCGATAGGAAGAGATGCATTGCTTGAGGAATAATATTTGTTGAGTATAATTAGGTGTATTAGGCATCGATCTGTCAAAATCATTAGTAGGTTGTCGAGAAGGCACATGGTATAATGAAAACATTTGTCACCGCAAAATGAAAAACCACTTTCTCTGATTATCTTAGGAACAAGTGGATTATAAAATGACAAGACAAAGTTTTGTTAACGAAGGGATTTGAAAAGGATGAAAATATTCACAAGCACGCCAATCGTAACGCGTATTGTAACACTATTCCATTGAGACCAACGAGCTGTGCTAACCGAAACAATCTAATTACAACTGTAATTACCGACCCTTCTAACTTAAAGGCATAAATCTTTCTTTAATTTCCAAAAAATAAATTCAGTGTTTAAAGTGTGATGCTTGAAGTTTAATATACAACAAAGAATGTCCTCTAGTGGGCGTAAAGATTTTTACCTTTCAAGCATAATTTACTCACTCAGTGGATAGTTCATCAAGAGATGTTTGGACATTTCGCACACCTTCTCCTATTAAATCTTCATGAGATTCATGTCTACGGGGAATGTGTAGGTCTTCTGTTTCAGTTTCACTGCCGCTACCTTTCTCATGTCTCTCATGCCGATTGCTGTCGTGCAAAATAGTAGCAAACAATCAAATGCAAAAATAAAATATCAACAAATAATAACAACTCATCTCATACAATGTTAAATATAATTAGGAAAAACATTTGTACTGTGTATTATAAATTCACTTCAAATATTAAAGTACTGAGTACGCAATGCATAAAGGAAAGGAAAGTTTCCTTTCCGTATAATTCTATAAAGTCATCACAGGAACGTTACTGGTTTGAAAATAATAATTCCTACAAAACTTGGTACTAGTTTCTATTAATTGCTGTTTGAAGATATGTCAGCTTAATTACAAAATTCACAGATTATCTATTAATTTCGATTAATTAATTTCCATTTCTAGTTTATGGTCCAAAGGGTTCGTTTTTAACTATTATTCGTTACAATTTAAGACATGAAATCACATTCAATTATTTCTACATTCACTTTAATACAAATGGAAACCGATCAAGGTAAATTAATATAAAAACAAATATTTTCATATCTTTTTTTTGACATTCTCAAGAGTAAATTTCCAGGATAAGAATTTATTTATATATTGCAATTAATGTGATTTAATGAAAATATTTAAACGAGAACTGCTGACTAATAGACGGACGTAAAAAGAAGAATGAATGTTAAAGGCGTTTCAAATGACACAATAAAAAAAGAAAATTTCGATCTAAATGTGAAAAACTCCTGTAACTATTTTCAAGGAGAACTTACCTACGAAACTCTAAATTAAGCGCAAACATCTACTGAAATCTTGACTATAGAGAATGCTTACTCAGGCACACAGTGTCTCTACAATACGGACGTAAAACTTTTATGAAGAGTAAGAAACAAATCAGCATGATACGAGGCATTCATTTATACGTGTATTGAGGCAATTTTAAATGATTTTTTTTTTACGGTTCTTAAGGACAGATTCACAAACCAAGTAAATGAAATTTTATTTCTAAAATAAAAAATCAAAATCCATCTTCCGCGATTTAAACTTCCATTAGTACACGTTTGTAAATAAAACCAAACATTCGAAAACATTTAAACATAATCAAAATGTTTTTAACTACTTTTTAATACAACAAACTTTGAAATTTTCAGTTCTCAAATGATTTGCCAGAGCGAACTTTTTTTCAAATAATAACTGCAGATGTTCAATGAAAATGACTCATACACGCCATAACGCAGTAAACTGTTCAACTAAAGTTTATGAGAAAATAAGTATTTCTTTTTAAATAGAAATAAGTAACGAATAAGTAGAAATTGAATAAAAACTATTTGAAATAATTTTGTAATTATCAACGTAAAAAAAATATTGTGAAAATAGACAGCACAAACCGTTCAATAGTGGCGCTACTGCGTCGAAGAAATAGGTTTGTCTTGGTGCCCAAGAACTCCTTCCTTACATCGAACACTGCCACATCACCAACAGATTCTCTAAAATCAAATTCTTTTCAATCAACGTTTCAAAAGACTTAATAAAAATCAAGGTAAACAATGAAGATGAAACAACACTTTGGAAAATCTACTAAAAAAACAATTCGATTCCTTGGGAAGAGAAAGAACTGAGAGAAATTTCACAAATGTATATTAGGAGAACATTCTCAACAACTGCGAGGAATAATAAGGTGAACGGTGCTTTAAAACATTTTGTAGGATACAAAAAATCTTTTATCATTTTAAAATGGCCAAATATTAATAGAATTAACACACCTTTAGTTTTCATGCAATGGGAAAGATGTAACTAAAATAATAATAGTAGTGTAAAAAGTATTGGAAATCATTGGTGCAAAACTACGCCTTAACCGTGTTCGGTCAGCGACTAAAACCATTCATCTGCGAAGTCTGAAGCCGAAAGGTAGTTCCGTAGGAGGAGAGAACGTTCAGTATAAAAGGTTTTTAGCATGCTAGTTCCATATGAATCAATTTATCGCAAATTGGTTCTCTATGAAAGATTTTAATGTTTTCAAAAAACCTTCCAATTGAATCAATTCGATTACATGTTTACATGTTCCAGTGATGACATCTGTATAATTTAAATACGTGGAAATAATCTACTATAAACTCTTACAAATATACCAGTTTTTTATCGTTCAGCAACGATTAGAATTACAAACGGATAGAAAGTAGCATCACGTTAGAATTAATTTTTTATGCAATTTACAATATTTCAAATAAACTACTTATTCTAATAAAAGATAAGTAGTCTTATATTTACAAAAAATAATGGCATTTTTATACTCCACTAAACGTAAAATCGATTTCAAGTAATCTTAATAGACATTCTATTCTGGTCTTTAGTTGTATAAAATTACCAGATTGTCTAAAACTTTCATTAAATTAAATTTTTATACTTTATATAATAAATACCCCGATTGATGTGAATAATAAACATAAAACTAGGTTCGAAAAAAAGCTTTGAGCTTGAATAATGCAATACTAATATAGATAAAGGAGAACATCTAGAATTGAAACTCGCATACATATTAAAATTTTTTTTTATAACTCACGTATTAATTGAAGATGTTGCCAGAGTTCCAGAATCAGCAAGGTGAGTAGGACCCGGAGGCGTGACAATTGAAGGTGTTGAAACGGACTTTTGGAGGGTAAGTCGCGATCCAACTACTCCTGGTATTAAGGAAATTCTGTCATGCAACTCTTGGTTTTCACATTTTGATGTTCTTTTACTAAAACCACCCTATAAGCGTAAATAAATATTTTTTTAAATGTTGGATGCTAAAGTTCGTTCCAAATTACGTTACTTCTTTTATAAATAAGTTATAAACATTTCACCTGAATAAAATCGGCCTCATTCAATGAGTGAGTACTTGCTGGGGATCTAGATGGACGGTCCTTGTCACAAGTGGATTGTTTTTGAGGCTTATTACCCAATACCAGATCGATTTCTCCATCGAGACTATTTAAACTGATACTGCGTTGTTTCTGAAAAATTTCGTCAATCAAAAGCTGAAATAATTCAAAGTATAAAATATTGTTTAAAAAATGAATCATTTAAATTAAATTTTTAATTAATTATTTTCTTAATTAATTTTAATGAATTAAAAACACTTACCATATTCTGTGCCTGAAGGAAATTCTGTGCAGAGCGTCTACGATAACTCTGTTTTGTAGTTTCTAAATCAGTCCAACTTCTTCGTCTATCTATACATTGATTAATTTGAGCATTATTGGGACCTGATCCTGAAAAGTAAGTCGGTGAACTGTTGTTAGAACAATTTGTGATGAGGTCTGGTTCAGATCCGCAGTCCTGATTTTGAAGTCTGGCTGCCGCTTCGATTGACATCAAATTTTGAAGAGAAGGACAAGACCAACTGAGTCTTTGTATCTGCTCATCGTGCAAAAATCGATTATTGTATCCCATCGAACCCAAAACAGGATCTTGCATTCGAATACGTTGAACGCTGTCATAGATTTCATGAAGCTGTTGTAAATTTTCCTCTGCATGGGACAAAAATATGATTTTAAATTCAGGAATGTGTTTGAAAATGTAATTTTCGGTTTCGTATCTCAGACACGGAATTGTAAAAATTAATTTCTTACCCAAGACAGGATAATACTTGGACACAACACCAGGTGAATGAGGTGTGACACTAATGATCGGAACAAGAGGATTAGGTTGATTGTGATTGTTAGAATCTGGAATTAATGTGTGTTGATCATTCATTGCTTCTGACATGACAAGTACAGAATTATCTTTGGTATATTTGATGTTTGTATCAGCAGTCCCTTGAATATTTAAATGCATCAAGTTTTCATGTATCATAGAGTGATCACTGTAGTCTATTACTTCATCTTCCTCACTGTCTTCTCCACTATTTGGAAACTCATCTGAAAAAATGAATTTAATTAAAATAAACAAGCAAAAACAATTGGTAATAAATTTTACCATCGAGAAAAAAATAAAAAATGTTCCTTTCAAATTTTTAAAAATTTTTTCATAAAATAGTTATAACAAGTATTTATTTTCGGTGTTCTGAAGCAAACATCTACCTTTTAAATACACCGTTGTTTCTATAAAAATCATCAACAAAGTGCAAATAAATTTTTTTAAATAGGAGTTCTCTTTTTAATGTTTAAGGCACAAGTTTTTCCATAGTAATTTTTTTCAATTTTACAAACGATACAAAACTTAACGATAAACTATAAAATCTCCCAAGTAAATCACTGACATATATAAACTAATTTTATAACTACTTCTTGAGTGGAGTTGTGCACATTGTATTAATTGTCTCTATTCGTGGATGATTTGACACAATTCTGATGAATAAGACTGCATCTATTGAATTGTGAAGTGAGTAATGTTATGCTACATTTTATAGAAAACGATTTCACGATCAAACTATATTTCTGAATAGGATGAAAAGTTATGTTGAACATTTCAAATATTTTACAACAATTCAAAGTAAACATTTGCGACATAGTCGTTAATACAAAATTTTGCAGATTCAACACTGCGAAAATTTATTTAAATTCAAGTGAATTTTCATGCCGATTGAAATAATTTAGATTTTTTTTAATTTATATTTTTGAAAAAAGTCTTGAAATCATTAGGAATTGTGACTGAAAGTGTTTTATATATGTTGAAAAATAATGTCCATTACTAATGTTGTATCCCAATATTTTATATGCTTAAACAATTTATTATTGATATTTACTAACTTCTTTCTTTGTATTTTATATTCGCGTGGGTACTAGTATGACATTAATTTAATAAATGACAATTTAATTATTAATTACCCTTACCGTTCCTTTTTGGAAGAATATATTGATTTTAAATTATACAATATTCTAAATTTAATTAGAATTTTAATTTTTAATTTAATTATTTCTAAATTTGAATCAGTTAAAATTTTTACCTAATAAGTAATTGCTAATATAAGACAATTATTAAGTAATTATTCTTCGCGCGTTTTATAAAACAGATCTTTATATTTAATATTTATGGTTATAAATGAGAAATTTTGCAATTTTACAAAAGAAGAAGAATTTTTTTTAAATTAATTAAATTATATAAAAAGTTGAATTTGAAAGATTTCCTTTTTTACATTTTGACCTTTTGACCTACATTACATTCGCATTACATTACTATTGTAGTTCCCATTTTGAAGCCGAGGTTCTGTATAGATTAAAAATTAATTAATATTTAGGAAAACTTTTTTTTAATTCGATAAGGAAATTCCCGATTTGGCATACATTATTCCAAACTTATTCCCGGTAAAATTAAATTCTGTTTAATTACCAAAGTTAACAAAAACGAGTAAATTTATTAAATAATTTTTTAATTAATTTAAAAATTATTTTATTTATACAAACGGGACATATGTTTTTTTAACAAAACTACTTTCAACAACTTTAAACTAGAATAATATATATTATACAAAAGGACAAAAATATTTGTGTATATAAACGTATTATTCAAGAGTGACAATTGTGTATCAATGCTGGATTGAAGAATCTGCTGACGCAGTTAAACGAGCTTCACAATTTTAAGCAACTAAATAAAAAAAAATTTCTAAAGAAAAAATAATCAAAAGAAGACATTTTTCTATATAAACAATATTTTCATGAGTGCCAAGTTAAAGATTATTTTAAATAAAATAATTGTTCAAAGAAATTGGGTAAAAATTAGGTTTTATGGCTTTCGGAAAAATTACATCAATCTTTAATAATAAATGTAAAACTTGTTTTATTTTTATATTGAATAAAATTTATATCAAATTTTTTTTAATTATAATAAATAAATCTAATTTTTCAATTTTTGCAATGACTACCAATTTTTTAAATTTTAATATAAATTGAAATATTAATTTCATTGGAAAGTTCAGATATTTATTTTTCCAATAAATTATGTAAAGTTTAAAACTGGGACAACAATAGGTTTTTAATAAAATAAAGAAAAAAGTATTTAAAACGTAGGTTTTTTTATATATTTGACTTTACCAATTGCTGGCCCATTTTTAAACATTAAATAATTTATTGGGAAAAATATCTGCTTTCGAATGAAAGTAAGAAAATTTTTTTAAAAGATTAAATAAAAGAAAATATAAATTACCGAATAACAAATATTTACAAACCTCTGGAATTTCAGAATCGAAAAATAGTTGAAGGTTTGCATATAGATATTTTTTATAGCAAATAACTTGTTAATAATTACTAAAATGTAATTAAATTGTTTTTAAAAAAAAATAGATGCTAATTTTCATTTTTCAATTTACATCTAAAGATTTTTTATTAACATTTTTGATAATTTAATTATTTTCAAAATTTGCAATTAAAATTCTTTAAAAGTTGATTTTTAAAAATTGTAACAAAATAATCGAAAAAATTAATTATTTTCAATTAAAATTTACAAAATTTTAATCATTTCAAAAGAATATTATTGTAAATATATTTGAAAAATTAAATTATCTTAAATAATGATTGCAATATTTAGAAGAAAAGTAGGAAGTCTCAATTTTCTTAATTTCCTTCACGAAAAATTTGTTGTCCCCCTGACCTTACTATCAAAAATTTTGTTTTCCTAACATTTTCCTGATTTTACTGACCGGTAAAATAATTATGAGAATATTGACAGTAGATGACGGAGTTAAATTTAATTTTAATGTTCATTAAATAGTTAAAAATTAAAATTCCACATAACCTTAAACTGAAAAATTTCTAAAATTATCTAATTTAGAAAATATTTGACAAAAAATTAAAAAATATATTTCAAGATACAGAATTATAAATTGTAAAAATGTTTAAAGAAATAAAATAAAATTCCATTCATTAAAATGTCAATCGTTCCTCAAATTGGCACATATGTTAGTTATGTTTATTACATTGTTACTGTAAAAAAAATATATATTTTATCTTTGAGTATAAATAATAAACTTGTTAAAAATTTTATACTTATTTCAAAATGCAACAATTTGTTTATAAAATGGTTTCTTTGTTCCACCGTGAGAAATGCAATTGTAGGTCGAAAATTCGAAACTGAAATATTTCTCGAAAAAAATACTTTATTTGTGCAAAAGCAACAATAATTTATAAGAAATGAAAAAACTTATTAATGAAAAACAGAAATATCTATTTTCGTTAGTAAAAATTTGACTCTTTAATGACGTTTCATGGAGTGGAACGTTTTACAAGGAATGAACAAGAATAAATGAGTTATTTTGAAATTTGTTATTCAATTTAGTGATAAACATCAAGTATTGTAAGTGTAACAAGTGCATTCCTCTAAAAATCATAGGCATGTGGAAAAAATATTGAGAATCTGTCATTACAAAGAATTAGACACTTGTAGGTATATACAAACAGTGAGAATTGGAATAATGCAAAAATACAATTATATTTACCAGATGAAAAGGGTGGTAATCTTTCCTGCTGTTTCTCCATTTCAGTAATTTATACAATTTAATCGTTTCCCTTTACGAAATTTCTTTTTCACTCCTTGGCAAAAAAATTTGAGCCCCAAAAATTTTTATCACATGTCCTTTAAAGACAGTGAGTTGAATTTAGTACGTCATTTCATATTTATAATACTTGATTATGAATCCAGATGATAAAAATTCATATCTTTAACATTAAATGTAAAGATCCAACCGGTTTATGTTAAAAGAAACTTGTTGACAAGTTAAGATGTATTGACAAATTGGATAACAATAAAACAACTTTGAAGAGTTGTATTGCAACATCACAAGTAAATCATTGGAATATTTTTAAAAATTGAAAACAGTTTTTTAAAAAAACCATGAAAATCACTGAAATTCACTTTTTTTTAATTACTTTTTACAATAAAGTCTTTAAAAATCACACAATTTCACACACAATACTTATATAGCCAAAACAGGGCAACTATTTTACATAGAATGCAGAATGAAATTCTTGTGTGTCCGTTCAAACATTT
Source organism: Leptopilina drosophilae (assembly GCA_032873175.1). Taxonomy (NCBI): domain Eukaryota; kingdom Metazoa; phylum Arthropoda; class Insecta; order Hymenoptera; family Figitidae; genus Leptopilina; species Leptopilina drosophilae. Next base: position 7,054,300 of record CM065485.1, on the reverse strand, counting down.
TTTGAATATAAAATTACGCTCTCTCTTTTTCTTTGCGTATTGATTAGAAAAAGTTAGAATGATACTTTGGTATATGAAAGTTACTTAAAGAGAATGGATTGGTTAGCCCTAATCACATTGACAACGCAAGACGTAAATCGCCACAAGTTAGAATGAGATGGAAAATATTATCTCAGTGTGCAGTGATGGGTAGTGAGGCGTCACATGGAGAGAGACGCGTGCATTCACCTCGAAATGAAAAGAGCATAAAGCCTATTGAGGTCTTTCTACAATGCTCTACAGTATGAAACCAAAAGTTAGGCTATGTTTACATTGCTGCATTTGTTACATTAAGGTGCCGTCACAGTGGGCTAAATCGCTAAAATATAAAACTTAAAGTAAAATACACGAGGTATTTTACTGTAAAAAACCACGTAGTTTACCTTAGATATTTTACGCGCCCAACCCTGATGTGGACTCTTAACCTTAAGGAGCATTCACACGTTTGGTAAACATTGTCCAGAACAGAAAATTTACATTGGAGTAAGAGAGATAATTACACAGCCTGCTTTTCTTACAGTAAATAAGATTTTTCATTATGGAAAATTTTTAAAAATTTTTTACCCAAATTGCGTCCAAGACTGAGAGAGATAGAATCATTTCCCATCACTCTCACTCTTGAACGCTACCATGGCAACCTGCATGCACAAGTTTTGCATGCGGAGGTGTGACCTGACCCTTAGTATTTTTTAGAATAGAGTTTCCGTACTTATTTAAAGTCATCTCTGGAGTAGAATATGTGTCAAAATTGGTAAACAAAAACAGATTGGCACATTTGACAATTGTTTAAGTCAGAAGTCAGTAAAAAAAAAGTTTGCTTGCAATACTTGATTATGAATTTTATCAATCGGTCAAAAAGCGGACTTTAAATGACTCATTTTTATCTATATGTGCAATAAACTACCCAATTATTTAGTTAACAAAGTAGAAAGTAAGTTATGTTTCCTGTTCATTTTTAAAAGTCATCTGTTTTTTAATTGTTTATTAATAAACAACTTACACACACTGAGTGAAATTGCAACAAATTGTTAACTTTTTAAATTCAGTAAACATAAAGAGTAATGTTGTTACATATTCTAAAATTAATTCAAGAACAGTAATTTTACTTTGTTTTCATATATTACATATATCGCACAGGTAGAATTAAACAATCACAATTTAAATTTTTTTAAATAAAATATTAATGGTGCAGTGGTAATAAATATATTATTTTGAAAAATAAGATATTAAATTGATATTAATAGAATAGATTAGTTTGATCAATTGCCTTATTTTAAAGATTTATGTTATGCTAAGTAAATTTCGTTCCTAAAGTATTCTATAAAATATAATAAAAAATAAAATTTTCAAAAGAATTCAATATTTAAAAAAATTTAATTAAATTCTAAACACATATTAAATTATTCTGAAAATGCAATTTAATTACAGAAATTGAGTAAAGGAGAATCATGTCCTTTCTTCGCGGCTCTGCTAATTATGTATGGTGCACAACCAGTGTTCTCGGGAAAGGTGCCACGGGCGCTGTATTCCAAGGAGTAAATAAAAATAATGGTGAACCAGTCGCTGTGAAGACATTCAATCAGCTCAGTCGCATGCGACCTCACGACGTTCAAATGCGAGAATTCGAGGTCTTGAAGAAGGTGAAACACGAAAACATTGTTAAATTATTAGCAATTGAGGAGGAACAAGATGGTAGAGGAAAAGTCATCGTCATGGAACTTTGCACCGGTGGAAGTTTATTCAATATTCTCGACGATCCTGAAAACACTTATGGCTTATCGGAAAACGAATTTCTTCTAGTCGTCGAACATTTATCCGCGGGAATGAAGCATCTGAGGGATAATAATTTAGTCCATCGTGATTTGAAGCCGGGCAATATCATGAAATTCATTGCCGACGATGGTAGTACAATTTATAAACTCACCGATTTCGGCGCAGCTCGCGAATTACAGGAGGATCAACAGTTTGTGTCGCTTTATGGCACTGAGGAATATTTACATCCCGACATGTACGAGCGAGCTGTTTTAAGAAAACCAGTGGGGAAAACGTTTGGAGCCACAGTTGATCTTTGGTCAATTGGCGTCACTTTGTATCACGTGGCAACGGGAAATTTACCATTTCGTCCCTTCGGGGGCAGGAGAAATAAGGAAACAATGTTTTACATCACTACCAAAAAAGCATCAGGAGTCATATCGGGAACACAAACGTCAGAGAATGGACCAATCGAGTGGAGTAGGGAATTACCTCAAAATTGCCAACTAAGCACCGGTCTTAAGAAAATTACAACTCCGTTACTAGCCGGATTATTGGAAGTTGATCCCCAGAGAATATGGTCCTTCGAGCGTTTCTTCGCCGAAGTCATGGACATTTTGAGCCGAAAACAAATTTACATCTTCAATGTTCCAAGAGCTGATATAATAAAAATCTTCCTACACCCCGAAGAGAAAATGAACGAATTTCAAAATCACATTCATGAACAAACCGATATTTCTCTTCATGCGCAAATACTGCTAATCAATGAGAATCCATTGTCATTTCTAGTCGACGAATCAACACCCGGAAGAGGATATCCGTCGACAACTTTGGACAGTCCTTTAATATTATTTTCACGTGATAATAATAATGTGATTATTCCTAAAGATCCTGAATTACCGAAGTTTCCAACTTTCTCAAATCTCGTCTCGGTGGAGAATGACGCTAGTCAAGCAAAACTATCGTGTTCGGTTGGACACGTTTGTAAGAGAAGAATTGACAATTTAGTCAGGTGTAGTAAATTATCGCAGGATGCAGTTTCTGCTTTCATGAAACTTTTGTCGGCAGACTTGACAAAACTTTTGAGTAAGTGTCATCGTTTGAAGGATTTAACTAAAGCAATAGAGGACACTGTCACAGCAACTGAGAGAACTGAACACATTGCTAGGCAAATTTTTCGAAAATTTAGAAATCAAATTAATTTCGAACTTAAAAGTTGGAAGAAGGACTTAGAATTGAAGAGTAAGGAACTTCTGGTGGATCTGGCTCCAGCGGTGTCACAATTGCATCAAAGGTATTTTCAGATTTCAGCCACTAAAAATTGCTGTTTCTGTTCTTTTTGTTTAAATTTTCACTACTTTAAATAAATAATAATTTGAATCAAATTTTTTTGTAGATACGTGAAGGAAAATATTTTGCAAGCAGAATGGGACAATATTACTCGTTGTTTAAAGTGTCCATGGTCATCGAAGGCAAATCAGCGAGCTACAACGCTAGTAGATCGATTGCGAGATGGATGGCAACATTTGCTTCGAGACAGAGCAACTCGAAGTCTTTCATACAATGACGAACAATTCCATGTCCTAGAGCGAATTAAGGTCCGTTCGAAAAATCATTCTTGATCAAAAAAATTAAAATTTATACTAATATTTATAAAATTTTTCATTTACAGGTAACAGAAACCGGGCGCAGACTAAAAATTCTTCTCGATCTGGAGTGTGTACCAGCGATTACTCAACGTTCCGAATCTTTAGCAGATTGGTATAAAATGGCGCAAACTGTATACTTGCAATCTCAAATCTTAGACAAGGATGTGTGTAACTATGAAACCACATTAGAATCCTTTTCCTATCGACTGTTTCACGAGAGTAAAGAGCATTACGACAATATTTTACACGAAATTGATAAATTACCAGGAAAACTATCATCGTTAGAAAAGCCAAATGTTTTAGACAATGGAAATGTAAAGAAGTGGAGAAATATTTGTGACATACAGGAACAAATTTCTTTTATCCTTCAGGAAAATAATCAATTAGTTGATGAATTGGATAGTTTATCCATTATTGATGTATTTGATAATAATGACCTAGAGAATTCTGAATTCCATTGATGAAAATATGTACATATAATAATTCGTATTTAATAGATCACTGCGTGTATTAATTATTTCGATTTTTAATAATTTATGTCATTAAATTTATGAATGTCGCCTAAAGAACTATAATTTTTGTTAAAATTTGAGAGCATTATATGGTTTTATATCATGTTTTATATAATAAATAAAATAGATGAAAACGTTGTTAATTGTCTAAAAATATAATTGATATTTATTTGGAAAAATTTAACTACATACAATCTCTTTAAAGTTATTAAATAACAAATTTAATTTATCTTTTAAATAGTATATTTTGTTATAATGATGTTAAAATATCTTATTTCAATTAATAAGGCTTGGATCTATGTTGTTTGGCATGATTTCTGGTGCTACTAGCTTTTAAATGTAGCTCATCTAATGTACCATTGTGAAAATCATTTAAATCCATTGGTTTCCATACATTTAGGATACCTGCTTCTCCTCCGGTTATTAAGCAACCACTCTGAAAATCGTGTAATAATGATTTTGTGCATTAAATGTATTTTTACTTAAATTGAAAAATGAAAATTCTCTTCAAAAAAATGTAAATTCGGAGAAGCGAAAGTTTAATTACCTTCTCATGGAAAAAACTGTCACGAACGATTTGCTTGTTTCCAATAAGATTGTAGCATACGTTGAAATTGTCGCCAGAAACACCCAAACACTTTAAGTTTTCTCTGTAGTCAGTTAAACAGAATCATAAGGTTTATATACGATTCTGAATCTTTTTAAACTAATTATTAATTTTCAGTAAATAATTATGCAAACAATATTAAAAGTTGCAATTGAATAAAAATTACCCTTTGCTGCTATTTGATCCTAAAAGTAGCATCGGATGCCTATGTGTGTTTGTATGAACTCGCACTGGACAACAATTATCTGCAGCACCATTCTTTAGGTCACCATCATTCTTAACAAACATATTTCCATTTTGGTTTTTTTAAATCTGAACTATATTATTTTTTATACATTCGTAAATGTCAAATATTGGATGAAAAAAAATAAATAAAGGGTAATTACTTGAAAGGCAGCAAGTTGGCTTCGATCAAAATTCGCATATGGAGTTGCACCCTCGGTATTCCAAAATTGTAATGAGAAGGTATGTGTTGTACACCACAGACTTTTAGTATTGAGCCATCCTAATCTATCCTATTTGTAAAAAATGGAATATTTAAAGAATAGAATTTCAGCACATAAATTATTCTTATTCTAAAACCGATGTTTGTTAAAATTGTTTGCAGTAACTTACCACAGATGATTCAGTATTTAACGAATGAATTAATGCAGAATCTTCACACGACTGTGTTAGATCAAAAACATTAATCAAGCCATCAGTACTTCCCGACGCCAATACGTCTCGTTTGCTACAATTAAACGATAAGCTCGTTATATCGTCTGTATGCGATTCCCAATAACCACCTAGAAGGTTGTTTTTATTTTGTTTCTTGGATTTACTGTATCTTATGTCCCAAAAGAGAATAAATGCATCTCCATTTATAAGTTCAGTGCCACCAGCTAAAAGTCTTTCATCACAACTAATATCAAAACTTGCTATAGGTTTTGGCTTAGCTCCTTTTACGTCATCTGTTAATCAAAAAAAGTTATCTCTTATAATTTTCATTTTTTATACAGTTTAAATATAATTAGGATATAAACAAATTTTTTATATTAAAAAGTGTTATAAACAATTAGTTTTATACATCAGTTTTTCGAGCTTATTTTCAAAAAATATTCCAAGACCAGGATTTTATTGACAAGCACATGGACTTTTAAATATGTGATTAATTGAAAAATTTTATTTTTTAATGCAAAATTCGGTAGATTTTGATAAACATATAGTTATTTTAGTGTTCAAAATCGAAAAATGACTAAACGCTTTTGATAAATTACCTTTAATTTCAAGTCCTAATTTCCCCTTTGTTCTTAAGTCGAACATTCTAATATATCCGTCTGCGGTAGCAGTGTAAATTATGTTTCGAGAAGTAGGACTAAATTTTATGCCCACAATGGATGCACTATTATGTGTTAAAGTTTCATATTTGTTTAAAGTGTCATCAGTTAATGAGTATATGACACATGAATGGTCAGAAAGGGCAGTTCCTATGCAGATTTCAGAATCGCTAAAATAAAATTAAATGTAAATTAAAGAGCCAGCAGTTATAACGTTTTCTATTTCAAATAATAATAATAATAATAATAAATTTTCTAATAATTCAAATTCAAATTCAACCTTTGAGTACCGCAAACAGCAAGAACATAAGTGTCCTCGGAAACTAAATCCTCCTTCATAAATGTTATTTCATGTTCAGTAAATGATGACCCTCTGGACAAATTAAATCGACCTCCATTTTCTGTATTTAGAGCTTTTAACGATGTTTTAGACATCTTCAATGAAATAATTTAGAAATTAATTATTCACTGCTATAGGCTTTATATGATGTCCACTTCTTTATAAGTTTATACCTTTAAAATCAAATTTAACGAGAATTATTTTTTGCTCATTTAATAAAAGCCTTACGATTAAAAAGACATGGTTGTGACAAAAACATTCATAATTTTATAAAACTTCTTGAAGATTTAAATGACTGAAAATAAAATCTATTTCATATTTTGTAAAGTTCAATTTTATTATCATAAATGAAAAAATTTTAAATTAGCATTAATATTTGTAGTGATTTTAAAGTTTATAAGCAGAACATGAAAAATTTTTAAAATGTAGTGTTTTTTAAATTTTCTGAAGTTGCTGGATATAAAAAATCAGAACGTTCATTCAATTCTTAAAATTTATTACTGATTCCAATATTTTTGATCAAATTCTCTATTTTTTCTGTGATTTTCTTGACTAATTTTAGTTCTCCTAATTTTTTTTTACTAAATTCCAAAATAAATTCAAAGAACTTAATTTTGAACATTTTAAACAATTGCAAGTATTATTTAATTAAGAATTACAATTTTCTTTTCATTATAAATTATTTTAGTAACATAACCTAAAAATTAAGAAATGTTTATTATTGACAGAAAAATGTTTACTCAAATACAACTATTAAATATTTAAAATGTTTCGAATTAAAATTCTTTTCCATCGGTATAGAAAGCATGAAAATGTATCGCATTGTGTTAGAAAAAATTTGAAGAAATTCTCAAATACTTCAACATATTCAAGCACATGCAAGCACATGTTTTGAATTGAAATATTATTAATTTTTAGGTTATAAAGTACATTCTAGAGCATTAATGCTATTATTCTATTACAATCTTGCGCATTGAAAAAGCATAAAAATACAATGTGCCTAGTGTAAGTAGGAAGAGAGCAATAATGCACTTGAATGTACACCGGTAAATGTGAACTTACCGCTTTCAATGTTGAAAATTTGTTTTAACTTATAAAAACTTTCTCAATACAGTTAATTAACACAAAGAAAATATTTTTTAATTAATTTCCGTTTAAACTAATAGATACTTTTGGGACTAAAATACGTAAAAAAAATTTATAGAATATTCACTTTATGTTCTCCACATGTTTTTTCAAACATTAGTAAATATATAAAATTAGTTGGACTTGAAGTTTCTCGTCTGCACTTGAACAAAAAATAATGATGGTTTAAGCCCCATATACAATAGTTTATAGTAAACAAAACATGTGAGATAGAAAAAGATAGAGATATAGACATTGTGACCTTTTCTCTCTCTGACATCACGTTCCCAAATATAAGGTTGAGTCCACAATAGGCACTTTTCTTAAAGCGATACATACCCTCTACATCGGTTTCCATTGTTCGAACAATAGAAATCGATGTAGAGGGTATGCATCGCTTTAAGAAAAGTGCCTATTGTGGACTTAACCTAAAGGTGCTTGCACATTTTCAAATGTTTAGAGGAGCGCAGGTTGTCTCTATTGATGAGAACTCGCCTTAACAAAGTCCTTCAATTTAGTTCAATCGTTTACCGTTGTTGTTATGGAAACTTGATTGAAATGAACGTTATGACTGTTAAGAGTGTTTGAAAAGATACTCCTCAAACAATAAAGTAATATCTATAATTTATAATATTTATCGTTCACTTTAAAGTCATAATTAGTAATTAAATCCAATGACAAACATCGTTGTGCAAAAAAAAGTATTTTGATCTTTTTAACAATATTACTGTGATCAATTTTTTTTATTGGTATTTATTTATTTCATCATTGTTTTACTGTTTTAAAATTACTATTGTGTAAAGAGAAATTAAAAGAAAATGTCGAATTTAAGATTTATGAAAGAATTAAATAATGTAACACGAATGGATGATGCTATAAGAGGACCTTTACCGCGCTGGCAGAAAAAATGTTTAGAAGCTTCAAATTCCAGGTAAACTATTCGTTTGGTGCATGTCTAGTTTGTGGCTTTATCTAATCTTCAAAAAGTTTCGAACCTTGAAAAATGAAACTAAGATATATTTTTTACTTTTTTTAAAGTGTATTTTTGTTATACAAAAATTATGTTATACGTTAAAAAATTTAACTTTTAACCAAATAAATGTTTAATTGTTCATTACTTTTCGTTTTAGTCATTTAAAAAATAATTCGTTTATTTGAACGTTTGAAGCGTTAGAAAAATAGAATTTAACTTTCCAAATTTTTTAAGTATAAAGAAAGAAGATGCTTTCAGAATTTTTTAAAATTTGATTTCAGACTTTGTTAAAAATTTTAATTAAAATTAAACAAAACTTTATTTCGTATTTCTATATTTACTTTGAGTTTATTAGAAAAGATTATAATTTCAATATATTTTAAGTAGCAATTCTCAATTTTATTTATTTTTCCATAGTTTAAAAAACAAGGAAGAATGATTTTTTTCAATCTCATTTAATTTCATTTTTTTAATTTGTGTATAAAATTTTATTTTTCTAGTACTAGTTCGAATATGAGTTTAAACTCTTCTCGAAAACTGGCCAATGCATCAGTAAATAATGTGAGTACTGGAAAGACGCCGACTAAGCGATTAGAATTACGTACCAAGAAGACTCCAACGAAATGTTTAAAAAAATCGCCAAGTAAGTCTGCTATTTGAAATTCTTTCTGATTATCAATCAAATTTTAAATTTCTTTCTATTTTATTTATTACTAAATACAATAGTATTTGGTAAAATTTACACTTTGTATTGTGGACTATAGAAATTCATTTAATTTTTAAGGTCGCGGTACTACACCCAAGACGCCCAGTGGTGGAGATAGATTTATTCCTTCAAGATCGACAACCAATTTTGACCTGAGTTACTTAAAGGTTAGTAAAATTGTAATTTTTAATCATTACAAGTAAAAAAAGAAAAATTGCGTGATGCTTTTTTTCATTTAAAAATTGGGAGTGTTAGTTTTACAAAAAAATGTAAAAGTGTTTTGTTACCTAACACCCATCGAAATAACAAAGGCATTAAAAATTTGTCTCATTCTAACAGCTACAACAGCAATATTCAGAGCAGAATGGAGATAAAGAGATTAAAATTAGTCCGTCAAAGAAAGAAATGCAACGACTTATTGGAGAAAATCTTCACGGTGCTGACATCAACAATATGCGAGTATTGTCGTATCAAAACAAAGCTCCAGCACCACCTGAAGGTTACCAAAACTCTTTGAGAGTAGTCTACAGTCTATCAAAAACTCCATCCAGTGTTAAAAATTCTTCAAGATACATACCACAAGCACCTGATCGCATTTTAGATGCACCTGAAATCCTTGACGATTACTGTAAGTCATATATTTTTCTCTAGTTTGTAAATTTCAAGTCCATTGATCAGTCTCAACGTAATTGTTTTTAAAATTTCCAGATTTAAATTTAGTTGACTGGTCGCCTACGAATATTTTAGCGGTAGCCTTGGGCAACACCGTTTACTTGTGGAATGCTGGGACTGGAACGATAGAGCAACTTTTCGAATTGGATAGCAATGACTACGTGTGCTCAGTTTCTTGGATTCAACAAGGCCCTTACTTGGCAGTTGGACACACATCGGGAAACACGGAACTTTGGGATTGTAGTGAAATGAAACGAGCGCGTGTGATGAATGGACACCATGCTAGAGTTGGATCTTTGGCATGGAATCATAATGTCATTACCACTGGTTGCAGGTAAAAAGGGACAATTTTGAATAATTCTCGATATTCTTAGTGTTCACTTTCCGGGAGAAATAAAAGTGAAACGATGAGTCAAGATGATTTTCATTTTCAGGGCAGGGCAAATAATTCATCATGATGTCAGATTACGGGACCATGTGGTTAGTACAATAGACGCACACGCTCAGGAAGTTTGTGGTTTAAAGTGGTGCCCTGATGGAAAGTATTTAGCGAGCGGCGGCAATGATAATATGCTGCAGGTTTGGTCCGCTGTTGCTGGCCAGAATCATACGCGGACGCAGCCTTTGTATTCACTGAACCAGCATCAAGCTGCTGTTAAAGCGCTCGCTTGGTGCCCCTGGTCGCCGAATATTCTGGCAAGTGGCGGTGGCACAGCAGACAGAATGATTCGGTTTTGGAACTGTAACACAGGTAAGACAAATTTTTATACGTGAAATAATATCTCTAGAAAAAAATTGAATTCAATTTTGAAAATAATTTACATGTTTTTATTTTATAACAGGTACCTGCTTGAATGCAATAGACACAAAGTCACAAGTCTGTTCACTCTTGTGGTCAACAACGTACAGGGAAATAGTTTCAGGACATGGCTATGCACAAAATCAATTGACAATTTGGAAATATCCATCGATGACGAAAGTCGCTGAATTGACAGGACACTCAAGTCGAGTGTTGCATTTGGCAATGTCACCAGATGGTACGACAGTTTTAAGCGCGGGTGCAGATGAAACACTAAGACTGTGGAAGTGTTTCACACCCGATCCCACTAAAAAGAAGGAAATCACCGATGTTAAATCAGTTGCTTCGAGACTGAAACAATCTATTCGATAATGCCAATTTAGTAATTTTTTCAACATTAATTTTTTATTTTTATAAACTGTAACAATTTTTTTTGTTAGTTAAATATAGTATAAATTACAAATTGAAATCACTTTTGAGCTATTTTTTTAAAATTAGTTCTGAAAAGTATTCGTTCGTTGAATGTTAACCCTTTGAGGATCAAATTTTTCCTTAAAATATCGCGATTTTTTATTTTCAAGCAAGTTATTGGGACTTGCATTTGAAGTAGGAAATTTACTAGATTAGATAAAAAATATTTTAATATTCGGTTTTTATTCATGTTGCCTGAAAGCATCACTGGTCCTCAAGGGGTTGAAAAAATCGTCGATTTTATAAGACAAATGCTCAAGTTACTGACGAATGGATTTTTTTTTGCATCAGTGATTCAAACGGCATTTTATCTTAAGCAATTGATCATATTTATTGAAATACATTACTTTTGAATAAAATTTTTAACTTTGACTGAAGGCCGAAAAATTGCCGTTAGGATGAATTAATGAAATCGAACAAAATATTTTAAAATTTTTAAAGAAAAGGGTTAGAAATATGTCATTGTTAATACAGGGTTGCCCCAGAGCCTACGAATGGTATAAAATTTTACATTTTGTGACAATCCTGTAATAAAATAAAAATTGTTTACAAAATCCTTTGCTATAGTGATTTTTATTATAAAAACACTATCAAAAAAAAGTTTGAATTAGAGTGAAACATTTTTTGTGAGGAGTTTTGGGGTTGAAAATTTGTGAAATTGAATAATTTATAACCGAATAAAATAAAGAAATTGACGCTTGGAAAAAAATTGTACATTTTTTATTGATTTACTGAAATATATTTACATTTTTAATAATTTGCTATAATACAATTCAAGAAGCAGCAGACACTTGATTTTCAGATGCAGCTGCTTCTTTTGCAGCAAGTTTTTCTGCATTTCTTCGATTCCTCCATGAGCGCATGTAAGTTCTGGGATGAATGGGATAGAATCCTGAAAGGCCGAATAACTCCAGCACTGGCCTTGACACGTGAGCACCTTGTCCTATCCAGAAAGCAATTCTTTCGAAATTGAGTGCCAATAATTTCTCGTTATGTTTGTTTGGAATTATATCGTACGTCCCTAGTTGCTCAACTGGTGGTTGTCTTTGTTCTAATCTCCTCTAAAATTAAATACATTTGTTAGATTTACAATTTAAGAATATATCAAATTAGTTACACTAAAAAATAAATTTTTTCTCATTATATTTTTTATTACTATTAGGGAGGAATCTGACGGACAGTCAAATCAAAAGTTAGTCCAATGTGATAATTTCGTAATTTAAAAGAAATTAATTTTTAAATACTGTCTTTAGTTCTCATTAATATTTTTAAAATTATGATTCTACCAAAACATCTTTATTGTGACCTAAAAAACACACGCAGCAAAATTATAAGTGCAAAAACTTTCAATTACTCAGTTTCTGATTTTTACACTTAAAATTTGAATCGAGCCTTTTGAATTTCTATAATTCGCAAATTTTTTTTACAGAAATACTGTAATAACCTCTAAATAATATTGCTGAAAAATTTTCAATTTTGTAAGGACCACATTAGAACACCATACACCTCAACTGACACAAAAAAACATATCGTTTGTTAAACATCTTTAATACTAAATGTCAAAGTAAAGAATTAGCTTTTATTAAATTAATAAATAAAAAATTACCTCCATAACCACTATATGATAGAAGGGTCTATTTGTACATCCAAATCTGACGAACCTAATAGCTAGTGCGGCACATTTTCTTAATATTACTCCCGTTCCTGATGCCGGATGAAGCGGCGTTCTGACCATATTGTTTTTATAAACAAATACAAATTATTTTGTTTCCTATAAAAATACAAATTTTACAATAGTTTTGAATGTACTATTTTTCTTTTCCTTTCGGCCAGGGTGGGCAAGCTACATTGGTAAAAGTTGTGTGAAATTAAAATTACTTCGATTTTTAGATTGGAAGTTCAAGCAGATAAAAATAAAGGTCCAAACAATAATATTATGATTCACAATAAAAAACTGATATTTCTTTTACTTTCTATAAAAATTAAGTTTTACTTATTTCATACAATTTTTTAATTGACCAACGTTCACGTAAGATGTGAGCGCTCCTTTAATTTAAAGAGCAGCGTTTTCTACGCGGTTATTGGTTTGGTTTGGTAAACCGCGTGTTAATGATTAAAATTTGTTTATAAATAATTCTGAATTTTAAGTTAGTGAAATTATTTTTTTTGTTTAATATGTAGTGTTTTTCAAATGTACAAAAGTGATAAATACTGAAACAATGGATTCACATTTATTTACAGGTAAAACTACAGTATAGGTTATTTCATTTTGCTAACGAAATGATGCCGGTAAAAATTTGAAAATTGTTGACTATAATTCATCGAGAATTTCCAAAAAGACACAACTCTAAAAATCTTAAGCGTCACTTTTACTATCATTATGATATGCAGAAATGAGTCTTACGATTTTTAGTTTCTAACTTTATAAAGAGATACTTATTTTGCTCGAACTTAACTTTGAAAACAATAAGAGTCATTTTCACATAACAAAGGATAGCGAAAATGATTCATAGAGTTTTCAGAGTTGAACCGTTTTCCAAATTCGCGATGTATTTGTACAACTAATTATTTAGGGTATATAATTATTGTACAAAAAAATACAATTATTAAATAGTTTCGTTACAATATAACATTAAAATACATCAATGCATGTGCTAAAATAATCATTTAAAATATATCGTCAAATTGAAATAAAACGTAAATAATCGTTTCCTCTAAAAGCTTCATAATAAAAATTATTCTATTTAAATAATTCAATTTTCTTAGTTGAATTCAGATAGAAATTGATTTTAAAAAAATTCTGTTAGAATTTGAGAAAATAAGTGAGTATTTAAAGCGTTACAACAGAAATTTTAGGTATTAATTAAATTGTCAAAGATTTTTAAAATTATTTTTTTAAAAATTACAGTTGCAATTTTTAGAAATAATTATTTTTTAAGAATTAAATGTATCCTAAAGATATTTATTATTATTATTCTTTATTTTTAGTTCAATTATCATTTTTAATAGAATTTTTTTATTAATTTACAGATACATAAAAATGCTCAACTTACAAAATATTCTTTAAACATGGTTTAGAATTGTGCAAATTCGATTAATAAGGACTTAGTTATACAACTAAATAGTCATGTCTGTTTTAAAAGCTCACGATGTTAGTAATTCGTCGAGAACCAGCGATATAAAAGTTAATGAAGAAGTAACTTTTTCGCAGTTAAGTCTCTCTCAGAAGACTTTGGATGGCCTTTCTTACTGCGGTTTCATAAAGCCTTCACCAATACAGTTGAAAGCAATTCCTCTTGGTCGCTGTGGATTCGGTGAGTATTTTTTATGTTAATGTAACTAATAATGTTTGAATTAAATTTGTTTCGAATTTTCTTTCCACTCAAAAAAATGCTTAATTCTCTTCATGTAATATGTAACAATATTCAAAAAGGAATTTAGAATCTTAACGAATACTTAGGGATATAGAAAACAACTGGTTTTAATCAATATCAATTAACAGTATTTAACTGAAAAAGGAAATACAACACAAGAAACAAGTTATCACAATGATCGAGTGTTTTTGAAACATAAAATGCAAATGACTTGCAATTTTCTATTATTACGTTTTCTAGATCTACAAAGTACGCAGTAAAGTAAATATTATATATTCTCCTTTTTGCAAACCGGCAGACGAGTTCTTGTCTGACAGTGAACATAGAAAGTTTTCTTCCATTTATTTACTGAACATTGTCTCAGTCGTGGATATGATTCATTTACACCTTTCGAAATGAAATGTGACACAATGAATATGTTCAATTAATGCTTTATGTTAATTAAGTAATATTATATCAAATACAACAAATAATAATAATATAACAATTAAATAATAACAATAAAAATCTAACATTCGTAACAATTTTCGGTTGGAGTAAATCCTACGATTTCATTAAAAATTAGTAGGATTTACTACAACCGAAAATTGTTACAAAAAATTAGTGAAATTAAGGTAACGGGATAGGAACTAATTCACAATTCCCGTCAAGTTTTCAAAGTGTCTTCTTTTTAAAATAACTGTCAATAGAGTAGGCAGAGTGTAAAACAAAATATTCGAACATTTTTACAAAATGAATCTGATCAGTAAGGC
Source organism: Leptopilina drosophilae (assembly GCA_032873175.1). NCBI lineage: Eukaryota > Metazoa > Arthropoda > Insecta > Hymenoptera > Figitidae > Leptopilina > Leptopilina drosophilae. The sequence goes on along the minus strand of CM065485.1, from coordinate 7,039,213 downwards.
ATTATGCCTCATTATCATTTGTATAAAAATTCTGGAATCATCTACGATTGGAAATTACTATGACGGATTACTAAAGTATCTAAAGGGAGAGTCGAAACTGCACCACGTAGTATTTCTCTTTGATAATGAAAGAAACATCACAGACGATTCAGTAAGCTTTCTTGTCAAGTCAATCAATAGAAACATTCCCTCTTCAAGTATCGAATTCAGTAAGAGAGCAAATGACTTGTTTAGGGTTTATCTAAAATCTCTTAGACGTTCACGAAAGACGGCACTTTTTGTGGTGGTAAGAGATAATTTAAATACATCTAGTGATATGTATTATTTATTTATTAGAATGATGAGAAGCTTGTCGCAAACTCTATCCATGCCGAAATGCTTGATCGTACACTCTCATGTGTTACCTAAAGTTAATCTGAAAGAAACATTACAATTTCTATGGAAACATGATTTTTTGGACGTTACGATCCTCGTCTATCACGAAGAAGGGGCCAAGTACCTAATCGAGAAAAGCGACAAGCGACCTTTTCTGCATCGTTTGAATCCGTTTACAACAAAGTACACTGTCCTTCAGGTATCAACTAAAAGTCAGTGGTTTCCAAACAAACTTCGGAATTTACATGGATACCCTTTGAAATTCTTGACATCAAGAAGAAGTAATTACAGTGCAGAAAAGAAATTTGCTGAAATTTTATCACACCAGATAAATTTTAAACCTGACATTCATAAAGCTGTTTCAAGTGTAAGAGTGACTAGTAAGTCACTTTTGAGTAAAATGAAAGCTGAAATGTTTTTAAACACATTTTGGTTTGTAAATAATTTTGAAGCAGTTTCGTTAGAATTGGGTTATTTAATCGAATCTGACGCAAGAGCTGTTACTCCGAAAATTACAAAATCTTCGAGAGCCATTGTACTTTCACAAGAGTTCCTGTTTATGCTTCTGGGAACTGCTGGTACAATTTGCGTACTTAAAGTAACTGCGATTATGATGCGATTCAACAAAGGAACATGGAAAGCATCGAACATCTGCCAAATGATAATGGGAATGTCTGTCATTGAGGAGCCAGTGAAATCGACGGAGAGAATAGTATTTGGAACTGTACTGCTCGCTTGCCTTGTGTACACGGGCTACTTTTTCTCTGTCATCTTGGACCTCTCGTTGCAATCCTCACCAGAGATAGAAACTCTTGCAGATCTCGCTGCGTCGTCTTTGACACATGTAATTCAAAGTCCGTCGTTAATTGGTAGAATGACATTAAGTTCTAACCCGCATATTCGCAAATTGGCAGAAAATTCTAGAGGAAGTTCAACTTTGAAATCAAATTTGAGATGCCTTTTGTATTTGAATGATTATCAAAATGTGTCTTGCATTAGCAGTGGAACAATAGCACTCGTTAATCGTGTAAAGGAGTTAAAAGGAGATTTCAATGGGAAAATATTATCAGAACCCGTTGCTCATCTAATTGAAGGTTTCATTTCAAGGCGCTACTCACCGTTTACTGATTGCTTTAGGGAGATTGTTATGAAAGCAGCGGAACATGGTTTCATCACAAAACTCTTCAAAACAGTCAAATTCGGGCGTCAGGTTGCAGAGTTACCACAGGAAATCGAGAAAGAAAAGTTGCTACTGATCTCTTTGTACGTACTTTCGATTGGATTTTCACTGTCTATTCTTGCATTCCTATGTGAAAGTTTCGCAAGTATTGTAAATGAAAAAGTTTCTGCTTTTTTAAGGAGATTAGTATAGATTCAGTGGGTACACTGTCAAATCGAAAGATTGATTACACAGTAAAAATGTAAATCTTAATTTAAGATCGGGCTTAAATTCAGCACTGTCTGCTATAATGTTAAAGGATACAAAATGCGTGCGTAAATTCAGCTCTGACTGCCTTAAAAATGTTGCATCTTAATTTAAGGTTGCTTTCCTGTCTTAAAATAAGACTTTCTTTTTACTGTGTAGTTAGTCAGTCAATTAATCAGTATGTTAGTTAGAAAGTTAGTTATTAAGTTAATTAGTAATTAAGTTTGTAAGTTAGTTCATTAATAAGTAAGTTATTTATTAAGTTAGTTGCTTATTAGATAATAATAAGTTAGATACTTATTAGTTAATAAGCAAGAAATTTAGTTGCTGACAAACTATTGTCCCTGTTGAAGCTAAATTTGTCGAATTTTAACAAATCGTCGACTTGGTGGTGCAAAGAGTATCTTTTGATAAACTGAAAAACTTAAAGTGCACAGACTATACTTATCGAAAAATTTACTAAATTAATTTACTTCATTCATATTAAAACATAGAAATTGATATTATATCTTTTCCCTGTCTTCAAAATCTGAATTGTGGCAATGCGTTATATTACAGTTTTGGATATGCACCGAACACGAATTTGATGTAAAAAATAAATCTTCAGTTGCACGGGTTAATATTTATCAAATGACTTGTTATCCTCCTATTATTCACATTGTAAAGTTAATTCCGACCGACGACCTGAAAAATTTCAATTTTCACAAAATCAGTTCCACCCTAATATTTTTGTATTTTTTAAAATGAAAACTTGAAATTGAAACAGTTGGAAAATTGTATTTTAGTTATGGTTTAAAAATAATATTATGTTTTCAATTTCTATTTCCATGGTGATGACAAAATCGATATTTTTTTTTAATTTTTGTCATAAAGTTCAAGGTTTCCACTGTCGGTAGGAATTATAGAAGTATGCAAATATGTTTTGTAGTTTTTTTTAAAAGACTTACATTATAAAAATGTTCTAAATTTGAATGCTTTAACTATCTTCGTTTTCGACAATGTTGTCCATAATATCGTTATATTTTGGTGTTACAATAAAATATCTTATATTTATCACAATAATGTATTTTTAAATTTTATTCCTTTCGTAATCTGCCGAAGAAAATGTTTCTATGCTTCTCTCTGACCGGGACCTATGTTATACCTCCCAACCATTTTTTCAGGACGGTCAATAATATACGTTCTTAAATAAATAAATTTATAGTTTTTTTTTAAATTTTCACCCATTATCCATTACTTTATTTATTTTAACATACTGCTTATTAAATTAATTATTTGTCCAGTGGAATTATAAATTATGTTCATATGAAGGAATTAAAAATATTTAACATATTACTTGTATCTCAAAGAATGAAATTTTTTTTACATAGATTTGGTGGTACGAGCAAAATCAGGAACTGGTAAAACAGCAGTTTTTGGTCTCGTAGCTTTGGAAACACTTGACATTGAATTATCGTGTACCCAAGTATTGATTTTAGTTCCTACGCGAGAAATCGCTGTTCAAATTGCAGATGTTATATCATCGATCGGAAGGGAGATCAAAGGTGCTGTGGAAAATTTATCATCATATACCTAATTCACATTTACATTTAATTAATAATGTTAATTGAAATGCTTTTAGGTTTAAAAGTAAACTATTTCATAGGAGGAGTTTCGTTGGAAGAGGATAGAAAAAAACTCAATAAATGTCATATAGCAGTTGGTGCACCTGGAAGAATAAAACATTTAATTGATAAAGGATTTTTGAAACCTAGCACTATTCGCCTTTTTGTGATGGATGAAGCAGATAAATTAATGGAGACAAGTTTTCAGAAGGACATCAAGTTAGTCACTGGCAATGTTTGCTTTTAAAAAAATCAAAGTCATACACAACTCGCGAAATCGTCTTATTTAAGATAATAAATGGATTTCTTTTTTAAAATAATTTTTTTATTTTTTAGTTACATTTTTTGTAAGCTTCCAACTGAAAAGCAAATTATATCATCAAGTGCTACGTATCCAAATGATTTGGAAATGTTTCTAAGTCAATATATGAGTGGACCTGTTTTAGTATCTACCGATTATGATGGTCCAATGCTTGTTGGACTGAAACAATTTGTTGTTATTGTTCCATACCATCCAAATGCAATGAAGCAGGTTTGTAACTGGTTAAGAATATTTTTGTAGCTAAGATTAAGTTCCTTTCTATTAATTGTTGATTATTAATAGCTCCTTGTCATACATTTGTAGGTACATATTAAGACAGAAGAATTGGCAAAAATATTCAGTACTGTTCCTTTTAAACAATGTTTGGTGTTTTCTAATTATCAAACCAGGTCAGTATAAAATATATTAATAATCAAATTGAATCGCAGTTCTTCATCTCTTACAAGAAGGGTTAAAAGTCGAACAGAATTTTAGAATAATTAAGAATTTTAACCGCCCATTTAGGGTCGAAAGAAAATTCTTTTCCTAAATTAGCTACGCATTGCAAGTAATCCCTCTTTTTATTTTAAGGGCTCAATCTGTTTGCAATAAGATCACATCAATGGGATTTCCAGCCATGTTTATAATAGGAAGTCAAGACATGAATAAGCGTCTAGATTCACTTTCAAAATTGCAAAACTATGAATGCAAAATAATGTTAACCACAGATTTAACAGCAAGAGGTATCGATGTTAAAAATGTGAATTTAGTGGTTAATTTAGACATTCCAATTGATAGTGCAACGTATTTGCATCGCATTGGAAGAGCCGGTCGTTACGGATCATACGGAATTTCAATAACTATTATTTCCGATCGAGAACTTCAGAGTTTTCAAGACCTAATGTTTCACGTCGGAGGCAAACATTTTTCAATTTTCAAGTTACCCATTCCCTATCAGTCGGACATTTGGAATATGAATAACGTTGATTTTGACAGAGTCTCAGCTAACGATTTGGGAAATGCCAAAGACAATTGCAATGAACAAGAAAAATCTACTTTATCGAATCGAATTGAACAGAGAGACATAATTGAATATAATACCGTCACGCCATGTGATTTTCAATTAAAAACCGATGGAGCAGAAGAAAAGTATTGTAATTTGTTGCCTAGTGATACCTTAGTACAGAAAGACATTGAATTAACACAAAATGTTAAGAATCTGTTTCATGAAGATAAAAATACAGAAATTTACAAATCCAACCAAATTGTTCATAATAATGATCATTCAGAGACTGATGATAAATATTGTGTAGAAAATGATCCGTCAAGTGTAGTTCACTCGGAAGAGCCAATTATTACCAAAACTGCAAAATTGGAATTTGATTCACAAAATACTGACGTGTTGAAATTAACAGAAATGTTTGATAAAGAAATAAGTAGTTGTATATTTAATGAAGATTTTAAAGTAAATGAAAAAGAGACTTTTCCATCTACTTTTGACTTGTACAAAAAAACAAAATGCACAGGTAATTAATTATTTTCCAATATATTTTTTTAACAAAATAACAGCACAGGAATGCAATATTTTGGACACGAGCAATAGAACTCGTTATTTCACAGATTTCGAGGTCGCTAATGATCCGAATTTATAAACCTGTGCAGTTAGAAATAGTCAAATTTATTATTTAGTTAATTAGAAATAAAATATTCTGCTTTCTTTCAGGAAATCGAGCAATTGATTCTACGAAAGAATGTGTTTTAAATACTCAAAGAATTGTTGATGAAAAATTTAGTACACAGAGTAGAAATATTAGAAAGAAAGAAATGTTATCAGACAGAGTTATAGAAAATGGACATATAGCCAATGGAGGAGGAAATAATATCAATGAAGATATCAATTATAATATGAAAAAATTCCTGGATTATTTAACCATGACCACAAATATGCGATGCGAGGCAGAGTATTTATCATATATGCTAAATGTTGATTAAATAAAGTTACTAGTTATTTTGGAAGAATCTAAGTGCATTTCTGGACAAGTTGCTTTATTATTATTGTTTTAAGGTATGTGCACGAGTGCGACAATTTGAGATCATGCTGTTCTCATTTTTACGGTTGGAATTAATTATACAGTATAAATAATAAATATACAGAATCTATTTTATGCAATTGGCACGATAATTTATTCCAATTCATTTTTCTTACTCAGCAAAAAATAACTATTAACTTAAAAAAGTAATGCATGACAAGAAACAACTTATCAGACTTATCGAGTGTTTTTAAAACATAAAATATAAATTACATGCAATTTTCTGCTATACACTTTTTTTTAGATTTACAAATTACTGAGTAACACAAATATTATACAGGCTGCTTCTTACAAACCGTCAGACAAGTTCTTGTCTCTGACAGTGAGCATTGAAAGTTCTCTTCTACTTATTTACTAAACATTGTCTCAGTCGTGGATATAATTCATTTATACCTTTCGAAGTAGAATGTGACATAATGAATATATTCAATTAATGCTTTATGTAAATTAAGTAATATTATATCAAATACAACAAATAATACTAATAATATAACAATTAAATAATAACAATAAAAATCTAACATTCGTAACAATTTTCGGTTGGAGTAAATCCTACGATTTCATTAAAAATTAGTAGGATTTACTACAACCGAAAATTGTTACAAAAAATTAGTGAAATTAAGGTAACGGGATAGGAACTAATTCACAATTCCCGTCAAGTTTTCAAAGTGTCTTCTTTTTAAAATAACTGTCAATAGAGTAGGCAGAGTGTAAAACAAAATATTCGAACATTTTTACAAAATGAATCTGATCAGTAAGGCATTATGCCTCATTATCATTTGTATAAAAATTCTGGAATCATCTACGATTGGAAATTACTATGACGGATTACTAAAGTATCTAAAGGGAGAGTCGAAACTGCACCACGTAGTATTTCTCTTTGATAATGAAAGAAACATCACAGACGATTCAGTAAGCTTTCTTGTCAAGTCAATCAATAGAAACATTCCCTCTTCAAGTATCGAATTCAGTAAGAGAGCAAATGACTTGTTTAGGGTTTATCTAAAATCTCTTAGACGTTCACGAAAGACGGCACTTTTTGTGGTGGTAAGAGATAATTTAAATACATCTAGTGATATGTATTATTTATTTATTAGAATGATGAGAAGCTTGTCGCAAACTCTATCCATGCCGAAATGCTTGATCGTACACTCTCATGTGTTACCTAAAGTTAATCTGAAAGAAACATTACAATTTCTATGGAAACATGATTTTTTGGACGTTACGATCCTCGTCTATCACGAAGAAGGGGCCAAGTACCTAATCGAGAAAAGCGACAAGCGACCTTTTCTGCATCGTTTGAATCCGTTTACAACAAAGTACACTGTCCTTCAGGTATCAACTAAAAGTCAGTGGTTTCCAAACAAACTTCGGAATTTACATGGATACCCTTTGAAATTCTTGACATCAAGAAGAAGTAATTACAGTGCAGAAAAGAAATTTGCTGAAATTTTATCACACCAGATAAATTTTAAACCTGACATTCATAAAGCTATTTCAAGTGTAAGAATGGGACCTTTTTCAGAATTGAATCAGAAGAAAGCTGAAATGTTTTTAAACACATTTTGGTTTGTAAATAATTTTGATGCAGTTTCGTTAGAATTGGGTTATTTAATCGAATCTGACGCAAGAGCTGTTACTCCGAAAATTACAAAATCTTCGAGAGCCATTGTACTTTCACAAGAGTTCCTATTCATGCTTCTGGGAACTGCTGGTACGATTTGCGTACTTAAATTAACTGCGATTATGATGCGATTCAACAAACGAACATGGAGAGTATCGAACATCTGCCAAATGATAATTGGAATGTCTGTCATCGAGGAGCCAGTGAAATCGACGGAGAGAATAGTATTTGGAACTGTACTGCTCGCTTGCCTTGTGTACACAGGCTACTTTTTTTCTGTCATCTTGGACCTCTCGTTGCGATCCTCACCAGAGATAGAAACTCTTGCAGAACTCGCTGCATCGTCTTTGATACATGTAATTAAAAGTCCGTCGTTAATTGGTAGAATGACATTAAGTTCTAACCCGCATATTCGCAAATTGGCAGAAAATTCTAGAGAAAGTTCAACTTTGAAATCAAATTTGAGATGCCTTTTGTATTTGAATGATTATCAAAATGTGTCTTGCATTAGCAGTGGAACAATAGCACTCGTTAATCGTGTAAAGGAGTTAAAAGGAGATTTCAATGGGAAAATATTATCAGAACCCGTTGCTCATCTAACTGAAGGTTTCCTTTCAAGGCGCTACTCACCGTTTACTGATTGCTTTAGGGAGATTGTTATGAAAGCAGCGGAACATGGTTTTATCACAAAACTCTTTAAAACTGTGAAATTCGGGCGTCAGGTTGCAGAGTTACCACAGGAAATCGAAAAAGAAAAGTTGCTTCTGATCTCTTTGTACGTACTTTCGATTGGATTTGCACTGTCTATTCTTGCATTTCTATGTGAGATTTTCGCAAGTATTGTAAATGAAAAGTTTTTGTTTTTTTAAGGAGATTTGTATAAAATGTTTATTTGAGAACAATGCTTTGAAAAAGTGTTTTCTCGTAAACCGCTGGAGTTTGTGGACTTTCTTAAACTACGTCACGCTATATTGCACATTTGTCTATATACCCCTCCCCTATAACACAACAAATTTTACATGTTTCTGCACCTTAAATTTGTAAAAATACTAATCAAGCTAGAAGTTCTGGGTTTATTGCGATGAAAAGATCACATCTTTTTCTATAAGAATCACCGAAAAAGTACCCAGTGGGCAAAAAACTATTATTGTTTTAAAAACGTTCCAAAAATATTTTTAGAACGTTTCATGACTGCCAAATAACGTCCCAAAAACGTTATATGTTTCAAAAACGTTTTAAAAGCAATGGAACGTTTTTGGAACATTATTTGGCAGACATGAAACGTTCTAAAAACGTTTTTGGAACATTTTTAAAACAATGATGGTTTTTTGCCCACTGGGTAAAAATGAATTTTATGTCCTAAGGTCCCTTTTAACTTACCAGGTCACACATACGCACCTAGAAAAAAGCTTCTTTGTTTCAAAGAATGTTTCTTTAAATCAAAGAAATTTGTGCATTGTTACAGGGTCAAAAAAAGTTTCTTTGATTTATTTTTTCAAAGAAATAATTTCTTTGAATGTTCCCAGCTTTTTATTTGTCTTAAAGAAATTTTTCTTTAGATCAAAAATACACCCAGAGAAATGGTATATTTGCACTGTAAAAACAGTGTCTCAATGTAAGACGTTTGTGTCCCCACTTTTGAAACATTTGAGGTGTTTTATCTCAGAATTATAAAGGTAAAACACCTCAAATGTTTCAAAAGTGGGGACACAAACGTCTTATATTAAGACATTGTTTTTACAGTGTGTCTCAGAACCAACTAGACTTTTTATTTGTTTCAGCTTTCAAATAAATTTTATTTGGTTTAAATAACATTTTATTTGACTCAAATATATGTTTTATTTATGTCGAATAAAAATTTTATTTAAAACAAATAAAATGTCTAGTTGGTTCTGAGACAAATATACGTTTATTTAAGTCAAATAAAATATATTTGGTTTAAATAATATTTTTCTCTGGATGTATCATTCAAAGAAACAATTTCTTTGATTCAAATAACCTTGAAAATTATTTTTTGTAAAAGTAAAGAAAACTTTTTTAACTCAAACAAATTTTATCTTTGATTCAAAGAGAGAGTTTGAAAAGACGATTTCTTTGTTTCAAAGAAATCCCTTTTCTGGGTGTATATACACTGAAAAAAAAATTTATTTGATTCAAATAACCGATTATTTGACTATTGTCAAATAAATATTTACTTGAATCAAATAATTTTTATTCGAATCAAATAAATTGTATTTGAGTCAAATATGTCAGTATTTGAAGCAAATATTATTTAATTGATTCAAATAAAAATTATTTGATTCAAGAAAATATTTATTTGATAATAGTCAAATAATCGGTTATTTGAATCAAATAAATTTTTTTTTCAGTGTATCTTTGCTTTTGACAATGTTGTGCATAATGTCGTTAATGTGGTGTTACAATAAATATGTTGTTCTATATAAGAATTTAATATTTTATTCCTCCTGCTTTCTGGGCACAGAAACATTCTAAAACGTTTTTAAAACGTTTCATGTCCACCACATAACGTCTTAAAAACATTTTATGTTCTACATACGTTTTTAGAACATTGGACGTTCTTGAGCCATTGTGTAGCGGACATGAAATGTTCTAAAATCGTTAAATCGTTTTAGAAGCGTTTCTAGAACAAAGACTTTTCCGTGTTCAGAGGGTGTAGTTTACTAAAGAAAATATTTTTAGTTCAAAGGATTTAAAATTTCTAAAATGTATTATATTAGAAATATTTGTTTCATTTAAAAAAATGTTAAATTAATAAAATATTTTAAAAATGATAGAATTTTCCCTTTTTTGCTTATTTAATGATGGTATCAAATGACAGTAAGTAGACCGAAAAAAATGTAATTGAATCAAGCAAATGTATGCATTTTTGAAAATAAAAATTTAAATTGAAGTGGTTTAAAAATTGTATTTTTGTTGTCGTTTAAAAGTAATATTATGTTTTGAATTCCTGTGTCCATGGAGATGACAAAATCGATACTTTTTTTTAAAAATTTTTTTCATAAAGTTCAAGGTTTCCATTGAAGGAATATCTTGGGGTAGATATGTTTGCTAGCTTTTCTTATAATAGACTTACATTAAAAATGTCCTAAATTTGAATCCTTTAATTTGTCAAAGAAAATGTAATAATTTAAATATTTTTTTTGCAATTAAAATTTTTTAACAATTTATTAATGAAATACTTGAAAATATCAATTATTTTTAATAAAATATTTCAAAATTTTAATTACAGTTGCTTTTTTTTAAATTTTATGTCAATTTAAAAATTAAAAATGGTAGATTTTAATATGCATTTCAAATTTCAATGAAAATATGTTGATCTAGGATTTTGTAGTTGGTAAATTAAAATTCGAAAACGATTTGCTTCTTAGGAACCTTGGGAGTGCGCCACAAAGACTAAAGATTTTCAAGAACACATTGAATACGGTTATAGAAAATAGAAGAAAATCGTAAATTATTTTAATACATTTATTTTTTAGATATTCATATTTATACACAGTAGTTGCTATTATTATTCATAATAATAATAATCATTATGTAATAGTTAGCAATAGTGGCTTACTTCTTTTTGCACTTCTGATTGACAAAAATACAAAAATTATTAATTAATTTATAATTAATATATGAAAAAGAACGCTCATTCTCGAGATCGAGATAGTCACTTCTTATCTTATCTTGAGTAAATTGATGATACTCTTGCGGTTACTTTCTATAATTCTTCATTACAATTACACTTAGTTTCTCTAGTATCATCCAAGTGTATACAAAGTTATCAACTTAAAATTATATTTTTAAAAGCAAACGAAAACGTGTTTCAATTTGATGTGTATGAATATCTTATATGATACATAAATGAGCAGCTATATTTAAAAGTACTTGGATGTTTTTCAAAAATCTTTTAGGACGTGGCGGTTGTAAGAAATTTTGCAAACAAAAAACACATTTACTATTTATTATAAATAGGTCTTAAACCTACAGCTTTTTTTCTTTTTTTTGTCAACCACTTTTTTTACGCACCTATATTATTTGTTTACTTTTAATTTTACATACGTTTTTACACACATAAAAAATCCCTTTAAGAAACAAATACATTTTTTCCCTTACTTAAAATTCAGTGGGCGTACGTACGCTTTCCACTTATTCTCTGGTCATAGTATTATTATTATTTTTTATTATTATTATTAATATTAATATTATTATTACACATTATTTACTTTTGTGCTGCGTAAAAAACTATGAAATTTTCAAAAAAAAAAAAAAAAAATGACGGCTTTCAAATTCCGTAACCACAATATAATGGTGAGAAACGAAAAGTATTGATTTGCCACGCAATTTAAGAGCCTTTAAAATATAAGTAAAGAGGTTTGAAAAAAGAAAATAAGCAAAGGATGAGATTTCGTTAAAATAACTTTTTTATCAAATGATGATTGGGTCAGAAGATTTCTCATGAATATAAAAACAAAATTTGTGAAGATTGAAGGATGAGTGCAATTATAAGTACTTGGCACGAAAGTTCTGAAATGTATCAGGAAACTCGAAGAGATTTGGCGTGAAAAATTATGATGAATCACTCGGGCTCATTGATCTGACTTTGTATTCTACTTTTTATTTTATTTTTTTTTTAAAGATGAAGAAACAAAAAATGACCGTCGAGAACTAGAAACATCACAGGTGCATAAAAATCAATAAATCGTTCAATTATAAACTTACCTACGTTTAAACTTTATATAATTTGTACAAAAGAGAAGATTCTTCACATTCATTAATAAAAACGCTTTTTAATGACTTATTAATTGCAAATGTTTATATTCAAAGTACGAAAATCTAAGCGAGTCGCAATATTTATTTTTTTTATTCTCTTTTGCAAACTAGCAAAGGTAATTTTTTTTTCGCAGTGTATTTTTATGCAATAGTTTATAAACAATCAAGAGAAAATGTATTGCTAGGTTTTGTAAAAATTTTAATATTCACACATTCCACATAAAATGTTTCACGAAATACACACATTTGCGATTTTTTATTTTTATTTTTTTTAGTGTAATATTTTACTTCTATATCACTTCTATACAATATCGGTCTGTTATAATCGCATTTTTTTTTTAAATTCCAAAATCGAGTGCATCACATATTAGTTTTATTTCTCAGAATTAACGCAATGTACTGGTAATTGCACTAATTATACATTGAGATAAAGAGTAAGAAAAAAAGGAAGAGGAGAGACGTTTAATCTATAATTATTTTTTTTATCCCTTTTTAGTGTTGGTTGTTATACAACATATGAAAACTGAAAATTTTCTGTCCTCTGTGGAAGTACTAAACAATTTTTCTGTCAATTGTCCATTAAATACATTTTAAATTGTGAATATATGAAAAAGAAAACAACTGTTTTAGAGTTCAGCATATAAGCATCGTTTTGATAATGTCGAAAAGTACGTGTGTTTTAAATTTGCTTGAACGTTATTTTAAAAGTCTTAAGCAGTAGGAATTTAGTTAGAGAAATACAGAATTATTCACAAATAATGTAAGACGTTTAATGACTTTATTGCTTTGTTTACAATTTTTTTAGATTTTACGCAAATTAAATTCAACCTTTAGTTTCAGAGTATTATTCATAAACTACATAATTTGTGAATTATTCCATAGAAAATAGAAATTATTTATTATTATTTGTGTATTCAAAATCTTGAACCCGTTAAAGGGGCTTCGTCAATATTATTTTTTATGGACTTTTAGTATTCTTTTTCTTTTTTTTTAAATTTTTGAATATCAAAGTGATTAAAACGGTCTAGTTCTTCCATACTTGATATCTCCCCATTCATTTACACCATAAAAGTTCTGGCACAAATCGCGTGACTTAATAAAAATTATATAGTTCCGTGAAAAATCGTTTCAACATTTTTAGTCCCTTTCTTTCAAAATGAATTTGAAAAACTCCTTTTTTATGTTTGTTTTTAGAGACGAATCAAAGATCATTAGATTGGTCAAGAGCAATGTATCTTTGATTTCTTTTATGTTTCTCAGTTTCTTTTTCAGTTGACTTAATATTTAATTACCACCGGTCCAATAGCTTGGACTGTATCCCGGTTTCGTCTGAGCCTTATTTTGAGAACTTGGATTTGTCCTTTGACCTGTACTATTGCCTCCGTCCTGATGTAAAGGTTGATGTAATTGATGCGGTTGATGCATTGCTGGAATAAATAAATGAGGAGTTCCGTAGCTTCCAGGAAGACCTGCGTTTTGACTGCCAGTTAAACCGAAAGGCGGTGGCGTTGCAGAATGGAAAGTTTGTTTATCGTAAGACTGGAAAAAACAATTGGCACCGTCAGCAAAACAACTTTGAATTTTCGATTTTCGATGACATAATTTTCCAAATTTTCAATTAGTGAACTTACATTGACTTTACTGAGAGCAACGTGACTTTTAGTGGCGTACATTCCAGCGCTGATTTCCGCGGCAGTTGAACCACTGGAATTCGTGTTTCCCGATGACGACCCAGACTTTCCAGTTTGCGATCCAGTGTATCCACTTCCAGCACCTTTGTATTCAGCCGCTTGTCCAGTGCTGGCCAGAGAGTCGTAACTAGTGCCGCCACCGTAACTCGAACCATAGCTTCCGGGCTTAGCACTGTAAGCACCACTGCTTGTGCCCGCATTTGCGGCAGTTGCCATCTGCTATAAATTGTGTAAAACATTTACTAAACTAGGCAGTTCAAATCAATTTCAAGAATAATTATTTAATTACAAATTGTCCTCTTTCATTTTTAAAAAGAAATCAATGAATCAATTTACTTGCAGGCTTCACAGCGTAAAATAAGTTTTAAAAAAGGGGAAATTTTTATTCAAAAATAAGAAAAAAATCTAAACGTACATATTTATTAGTTCAATTTGAATAATAGAATTTTCAAAACGAAAATTATTGTTTAATTTTCAATTGATTTCCAATAAAATGTTCTCTATGTTTTAAATAATTAGGAAATTTCTGGATATATGTGTGTGAATTGTAAGAAATAATTTAAAAATAAATAACTTACAGGATAGAGAGGAGTTCCGTATTGGAAACCTCCTGGCATTCCATAAGTGAAATAATATCCTGGCGGTGGAATTGCATTCATCATTGGTTGCTGATGCTGGGTAGCCGTCTATTAAAATTTAAAACAATATCATTGCCCAAATTATAAGAAAACTTAAATTCATCAACATTCGAGGATGTCTTGCAAATATCCTAACAAAATTTTATGATCGTAAATTACATATTGGAACACAATAATCAGGGAGGCGAGTTCTTTTTTTAAATTTTAATTCCCGGTCATTTTATGGTCATTTTTAAATGATCAAGAATGAGGTCGAAAAAGCATGAAGACAAAGAAAGACATTTAAATTCGATTCTTTTCAATTCTATTATTTTTATGGACTGCTAACCACCTAGATTGTTACTTGAATGATTGCTGAACAACATCCTGAAGGATAAAAATTTTTATTGTAACTTTTATTCGCTTTTTAATAGTAGTAGTCACAGCTGAACCCTCTGTAGATGCTAACTTATCCAATTTGACGATTTTTGACAATAACCCTCGTTAGCAACAGCAGAGGGTTTAATAATGTAAATACTATTTTTAATTTTTTCTATAAAAGTGAACAGAGTCCAAAATTGTGCTAAAATAAATTTATTTTGTCAACGATTTTTTCAGTCTTGGCTGAATTTGTGAAATTTCGTCAATTTGGGCTCCGTCCACATGTTTTCTATGATGAAAAGGTGTCTTACCTGCTGGGACATCGTGGAAGGAACTGGCGAGGCGTTACTGTCATTCCTGGCAAACCTGGCATCGCTAATACTGGTGTACGCGCCTTGAACTCCTTGGACCCCTTGAACACCGGAGAGTGCGTCCCCTCGATTGGCGCCAAGACTCGTAGCAGGGCCTGTAGTCTGATAGCCCAGTGCCGCGTCATAGTAACCAGTAGTTGGCTGCACGTTAGTCAGGAAGGCCAAACACAAAACTACATGCATACACTGTGTACTTCAAATACAAGAAAACTACCTAACTTCTAACACCTAAGCACTTAGCACCAAGATAAGGCTCACTAATCATCAGTGTCTACTTTCCTCATTCATTTCTGTTAACCAATTTTACAAGAAAAGTCAATATTTTAAAACACTAGCTATAAATTTAATAATGACTTTATCATTCAAAAATACAGCTAATTGTTAATAAGTAAATTAGCTCCTTTACGAAATTTCAAAAAAGAAGTCATTTTATTTTTAACATTCTTTTCGAAACATAATAAAGTAACTAATTTAAATTATAATAGATTTATTTAAATTTCCTCCGTTGGATTACAGATTACTTATCCTGAAAGGTTGTGTCATATAACCACTGTTCTAAATCACGGAAGTTTCAAAAATTTTCAAGGAATCAAAATTATAAAATTTACGATTCTACTTTAAACATTAAAAGGCTCGTTCTCATCTCTATCAGTCACAATTTTGTAACAACATTAGAAAAATTTTGTTCGTTCTATATTAACAATTCCTTTTTCTCCGTGAGGTTCAAATTATAAAAAATTTATCGGATTTGTTTAATCAGCTTTGTGCAATATTCTTTTCTATTCGCCATTTTGAATTTTGTAAATTTAACATTGGATTCGTCTTTAAAGACTAAAAAAAATATTTAGAAATTAAAATAGTTTTCAGAATTTTTAGTTCATTATCCTAACTGTGTGGCTGAAAGAGATTAAAACGTCAATTTCTACTTGATGAAAAATGTATTTTTCCAAAAACCAAAAAAATAATTTTATTCCAATACTTTAACGAAGAGAAAATTGTTCCAAACTGTTTTTGCTAAAATTTTTATTTAAATGTTAGAAAAGAATTATTATTGTAAGAATTATTTTAATTTTATTCATTAAAGATCTCCTGAAAACCAAATTATTATTTTTAAAGTAAACAGGGTTCAAGAGGCAAATTTTTTTTTCCGGATCGCAGACACTCTGATGAATCAAAATATCAATTATAATAGAACTGAAGTAGAGTAGAGAGAAGTGAAAAAAAATTCAAGTAAAAAGATGAAAGTAGAGGAAAAATATTACTACGAGACAATAATAAATCTACTGAAAAATTTAGAAGCCATGTATAAATTAAGTAAAAATGAGATCAATAAAATGATAAAAACCTATCTTGAAAATAATTAATTCAGAGTGGCCACAATTCAGTTATATCAGTAAAATCAGGAAAAATAATTTTTTGTCAGGGAAATTAAAAAAATTAATATTTTTTCGAATTACTTTCAAAATTTGCTGCTTTTTTGACTTTTTTTTTTACAAATATTTCAAAAAATACCACATTCTTTTTAGTATGGAAAATAATAAATAAATAAACATTAATATTTTGCTGTAAAAAAATTTTGTCGGGTAAAATCATTTTAATGTCAATGCAATGTCAGGGAAATTGATAAACTGAAACTTGTGACCATCCTGTAATTACTTCGTATCATTAAATGAGTTTACTTACAAAATTCTCATTCTTAGATTTATAAAATTTTCGTTTGATTT